>CM072886.1:46417015-46828275 GCA_037013685.1 Acridotheres tristis
CTATGGAACCTCCAAGCCTCAGAGTTCTCCTGCATTCAGATTCATCCACAGCCAGAACATGGTACTTCTCATTACACTTGATTATTAACCAAGTTTTATGTTTGTAATATCAGTGCTTCTATTGTGCTTTGCCAGACTTAGTCTAGTGACCATTGTGCTATTGCTCCATGTTGATGAGATAAATGTTTGTTCTATCCTACCAGAAAGCAAACAGTGCCCCTATCCCATGTCTGCTGACTTCTTTTGTTAAGCTTTGACAGGTCTCACAGCAATAAGAACACTCCATCAAAATAAGAGCAACCTCAAGGAAAGGGTAATGGGAAAACAGTGGCTGAATCGAAGTACTAGACTGGAGCTCAACATGTCCATGAATACGCAGAAATCCTCATTAACTACAGAGAGCACAATATTAGCAATTTGCACTACTTGACTAAATGTTAGTTAAAAACTTGACAAGCACTACAGTCTGAAGGTTCATTTCTGATTTTAAATACCAAAAAAAAAATCTGAAAGAAGGCCACCCCTTTAATTTATGCACTGTACTAACACTTAGGTTGCATATATCTAATTACTGACTGCCACAGGTGCCTTTGTATGACCTTGGACAGATAATTTAATCCTTCCATGTGTTCATTCTCCTTTTGTCTTACTCCCCAGCACTGAAGACTGGCAACTACCACATCTCAGAGGATAAACAGAGGAAACTAATGCTACAGGTAGTATTAGTATCTCATGCATATGTTGCTACCACTCAGGGTTTAAATCACTGCCACTTGGGCTACAAGATTCAAGAGGGCAACAGAAAATGTTAGGTACTTTTGCTTTCCTCTGAATTACCTAAGAACTTCACCTAAGAAATGTAATTTTCAGATACTATTTCATTTAAGAAATTAAATCCTGAGATAAGCAATCGTCTTGATTTATACTATGGCACATTATACAGGCACTTATTTCTCCAAGAGGATCCACATGGCTTAGAGGGCATTGGGAAATGTTGTGTCCTGAAGCATGCAGCAGGACAGATAGAAGTTTAATGACGTCCTCTGCTCCAATGTCTATTATTCCAGGAATGAGACCAAGATGACCCAAGTGATCCTTTTCACATCAGTCTTCATTAGTCCTCATGAGTCCAATTTAAAAGAAGAAAAGGAAAAAAGCTGATTTCAGCCCTCAGCATACTTGTGTGATTAGGGTAATGAGGAAGAGACCATTTTACAAAGCAGTTCATGGATTCTTTCTCTCTTTCAGATTTCAGAATGCAGCTGGTTTCAAACTCTCACCTGGTGAAGAGGGGACTTTTCACCGTAAGCAGTCTGCTTAATCTGGGGAATTCTCAATCAGATGAAGTAGTGACATCATTATAGGCCTTGGTCAAGTGTTGCAATGCAAGATGATTTACACTAATCAGCATTCTCTAGAATCAGTGCAAAACAAATCCAACACAACTATAGACCTTGAAAGAAGTCTTAGCCACCACTCTTTCTTTTGTCTGAAAATACCATCTTGAGAAGATGTTAGCCAATTAATCAAACATTCACATGCAGCATACAACACATCCTGACCATCAGAAACATCACTGGCATCTGTTAAACACCATCTGTAAATTCCCTTTTGGTGTTAACACACAGGCTGGTTTTGATCATAAGGAAAACTTAACATTTCTCAAATTTCAGTGCAGTGGTGCTCTCTATACCTCTAGAGGTTTTCAAGTTGTCAGAAGCCATCTGCAATTACCCATGACAAAAAAACTCTGTCAGTCTCTGCTCTACTGAACACTGAAATGAAATGCTTATGCTAAGACAGATGTGCAAGTATCCTGATTTGTGAAGGAATCAACTAATATATATGGGCTATTTCAAATCCAGCTTAAACAGCAATTTGTAGATAATTTAGAGGTCTAAAGAAGAAAAAGAAGATGGGAGAGGTGGATTTGGCTGGCTCCACCTAGCTTTTTGGGCACTGTGGCATAGAAACCAGATGCTTTCTTGCTGTGATCTCATGATAGCAACTTCTCTTTCTCTCTCAAGTCTATTTTAATGTCTCAGCAAAGTACCAGCCTCCACTTGGCACACTGGCATATTAGAAAGAAGCATGTGGGAAAACAATAGAAGAGAGCTAGGAAAGAAACAAAATAAAAAGAGAAAAGAAAGAAAGGAAAAAGAGAAGAAAAGAGAGAGAAACAGAGAGATAGAAACAGAGAAAGAGATAAAAAGAGAAAAAGAGAGGAGAGAAAGGGAGAGAAAGAAAGAAAAAGAAAGAGAGAGAAAAAAGAAAGAAAGAAAGAAAGAAAAAGAAAGAGAGAAAAAAGAAAGAAAAAGAAAGGAAAGAAAGAAAGAAAGGAAAGAAAGAAAGAAAGAAAGAAAGAAAGAAAGAAAGAAAGAAAGAAAGAAAGAAAGAAAGAAAGAAAGAAAGAAAGAAAGAAAGAAAGAAAGAAAGAAAGATTACTGTAGTCAAAATTCTCAGAATAAAGAGGCGACTTTGGACCAGATTTCAGTCTCTCACACTGGATTAAAAAGACAGGATTTGGACCCCAAACTGTGGACAGTGATGTATTTAAAATGTTAAAGATAAATAATCTGTTTTGAGACCTTTTAAAAATATAATACATAGGAACTAGAACAGGCATTTCAGTCTGCCTACCCTGTATCAAATTCCAGATGACCACATGTTTTAATGCCTCACATTCACCTACAGAAAAAAAGGCTCTGCCTTATGGGCCAAATGTGAGCCACAGCTATGACTTCAAAAGGGAATCCAAACTGTTCCTCACATCATAAACCATGCCCATCCCAGTTCTATCAGAACATGAGCCTTTTTGCTCACAAGCAGGATCAGGGTTGTTATAAATGAGAAACAAAAGTCTCGATATTCAGCAAAATTTAGATTGCTTTATTTGATATAGACAGAAAGCACCGCTAGGGACATTAACATCCTCTCATTAGCAGAGTTTTCTGCAGTCTCTGCATCAGCATGGATGGGCTGAGAGAGGCCAGACACTGGTACCTCCTTTATTCTGCACAGAAGAGCATATAAGCCTGGGGAATGGAGAGGGTGTTTTTAATTAATCCAACATAAATAAAACTGCCGGAAAACATAGTGAGGAATAGAGACTCAGCCTTCTGTAGGTCAAACCCAAAGGCTACATTTGTACCCTGGGACAATTTCATTATCCTCAGCTGAGCTGCACAAGCGATTAATTTAATCCTCAGAAAAGGGTCACGATAAACTGGGAGAGGAATAGAACAATCCATTAATAAGAGCTATAAGAATACATGTTCATACAGTTTAGTTCAAATTCCTCCTTACAGCTGCTGTTTTTAGTACAAGAAGGTACATATAGTAACATCACCATTTCTATTCTGCTCCATCTGCTGTTGTTAGAGCCCTTTCTTCTATTATATATTCTCAAATGGCTTTTAATTTAAATCATTTCTATTCTCAAAACCCTCAGATCTGATGAAGTACTGAGGCTTCTTCACTTGTTGTTGGGGGTTGTTTTTTTTCCCTTTCCTCTCTATGGAATTTTCCCCATTGACACGCTAAGAAAGTCCTGATGGCTAGGCCCCAGCGCTGATGGCTAGTGACAGGGGGAAGGGGGAGAAGGGTGGAAAGGGACGGGGGAAACTCGCGAATCAGCAGCAAGCAAAGGGGGGGGGGTGGGACACTGGCTCGCCCCGTTTGCTCATGGAGTCGGAGGAGGAAGACCTCCGCCGCTACCCCACACCCTTGCCATCTCAATGCCGGGAGCCATATTTTCTGCTGTTGGACCCCTCACCGCTGTCTCCTCACTTCAGTCTGCTATCTCCAAGCACCCTGCTGAGCACCGGGACCGACACCGTCAGCAAAGGTCTCTCCTCTATCCTTTTCCCATCTGGCACACCGCCGCCATTACCCCCCGGTGCAGCTGCGCGGGCCCTGCCCCTGCCCGCCATTGGTAACTGCAGCGCAGGGGAGGGCTCTGCGGCCGAGGACTGGAGCCGGGTTACTGTTCTGCTGCTTGTTAATTTCATTGTTGTCGTTGTGTTGTTTGTCTTGTTAGATATACGAGTAAAGAACTGTTCCTACCCCCATATCTTTATATCTTTGCCTGAGAGCCCCTTAATTTCGAAATTATACTAAATCAGAGGGAGGGATTTATTAGCTCCATTTCGATGGAAGGCCCTGCTCTTCCCTAGCACATACCTGTCTTTTCAAACCTGGACACTTGTCTACTTGAATTTTTTCTTTTTGCTTCCTTTTAACTAATTATTAAAATATATCTGTAAGCCAGAGAACCTTTTCTTTTTTTGTTGGGTTTTTTTTTGTTTTTTTTTAAATAAAGCGAATTGTTTCAGTTGTGGGCTGCAAGCAGTGTTCGTATTCCAGGAGAACACTGTCAGATTCTAAATGTACCTTAGGTGTAAAATTGTGCAGTAGCTCATAATTGTATGGACTGCCGCTACCAAGCTAGAAAAATAAAAGAAGAGTGGAGAGACACAAAGCATTAACAGCAGAAACATCCTAGGACTCAGCATTGTTTAAGTTCAGGGACATATTTTTGGTAGCTATTTATATTAAATTTAAGTTAGTGTTTCCACTCTGGATACGGCATGAATATTCTCTCCTCCCTTCACAACACACACTGCCAGCTTGAACATATCTTGGCTTACTGTTTTGCTTTTCCCCACTGTTCACTCTTCTTTGCCCTCAAAGGCTGCAAGGACCTGAACCCTGCTTTCCTCCCTTGGATTTTGCTGAGTATTCCTGGCCGTAATTCTGCTCTGGTAAAACTCAGAGCAACTTAACTTCACTTTTCCAGAGTTTTAGAGACAAGTCCCTTTACTAGCTTTCCTGGTTATAAGCAATTATAGTAAAGATTTCCAGAAGAGGTATATCAAATTAGCCTGTATGGAATAGGAAACCTGCCAGCTAGTGTCACATATATCTGCAGCTGATTCCTGTGTTATGCTTGGAGTGTAGCTTCTAAGTTATCAATCTGGCCAACAAAGAATTTATTGTGCCTCTCCAGTTACAAGTTGAAACAAATCTGAGTGTTTCCTGATGTCAATGGAAAGCGACTAGATAGCATCTATGAATGTCTTCAGCCTGACTCCTGATACTTGCACTATTGAAAACAGGACCACTGACTTTATAGCATCATCCTGTTACTTTTGCTTCTAAAGTCCTTTATCTTAGGACTGAGTATCTAAAATAAACTAGAAAGGAATGTAAGGTGCTATGATTTAATATTTTAAGAGACACCTAATTCTGAAGGCTCATTAGCAGCTTCTGGTTGAGGAAGAGGTTGCAGAGTGACATGCCTGAGAATTGGCTCCCCTTCTTGTTCTTCTAATAGCAATCTAGAACATTTAGAGTAGGATATCTGCACTGGAGATGTTGTAGCCAGATGATGCTGATATTTGCATGAAATTTTGGTGGTTGCCATGAGATGTCCTCTCCTATTTACCCTGTGGCAAGACAGGCCATATTAAAGCAAAGCACTGAGGGAGACCATGGACTGCCAGATCAGTGAGCAAAACTGAACAGCCTGTACAGGAAAGTTCTTTTTCATGATGCTAACTGAAGCTTTGCCAGAGGCGAGATTTCTAAGCAGGGATGATTTTCATCATCACTGAAATAAGGCCACCCTCAAAAGACCCAAATGAAAGAATGAGATCTAAGCATTACATTGAAACCAACTAATAGAGCAGCCTAATTCTTTTAAAAGAAAATTCAACAAAATCTAACCACCTGCTAGGGTAAGCCAGTTTCTATTGAAAGACCAGTGACTCCAGTGTGGCTCTTGATGAGATGAACACAACTGAGTGCAGGGGGTTGGATTGTCATCTTTAGAAATTGGTGGTTAAAGATCCTGAAATATCACAGGATTAAGAGCAGAGCAGGCAGAATCTCAAGTGATGAAATGCTGCTGTCAAACATAGTTTAATATTCCTTTCTATCAAAACCAAAAATATGCATAAAATAGTGGAAATTTGCTTTTCTCTTTTCTTTTTTCTTTTCTTTTTTTTTCCTTTTCTTTTTTTTTTTTTTTATTTTCTTCTCTATGGTATTTTCAGAATTCCTTAAGACTGATAACAGCAGGAAAATAACTTGATTAGCAGCTAATATCTTTATGTAGTTTTACACCCTTGTTTCACTTAAACATTTGTCAGTATGGCATATGTATTGAACTACTTTTTTGGTGATACCTTTTAAATCTGCCTAGAATCACATGAAAAATTAAAATTAACCTGGAAATACAGAGATCTGCATCTTCTGCAGAAATTTACATTTCCAGTGAAGATCCTATGAGTTGTATTAGTAAAAGGTCTTCTAGAACTACAGAGCAAACTAAAAGGTGATGTATTCCCAGATTATTTGTAACATCTATATACACAGAGACAACCATTTTTCTTTTTGCATCAGTAATGGCAAGCATCCTAGTTATCTCCTCCTACTACATAATCTAGATTTCCCATTAGTTTCTAATTGGATGCATACATACTAATACCATATTGAAAAAAACCCTCCTGTCTGCAAGACCAAGGGACACAGCTTTCCTAAGAAACCTCTTATACTTTTCAAAGTAGCTCAAATCATGCTTGGATAGCACTTGCATATTGGACCACTGAAGTCCATATAATTGGACTCCTGTGACTAATTCTGCTTAGCACAACAGAGAACTCCAAAATTTGTTATTAAGCAACCCCTTCTTAGACATAAATGTGCTTTGGTTAATTATGTCCTTTCTTTCTCATGTACACGGAGATTGAAGAAACGGAGAACACAGAACTGTAAATAAGACCTTTCTTTTTAAATATATACAGTAACTAAGCATTTTCCCTTCTGGCCATGATATCAAGACTTGTGCCAATACACTGCAGAGTTAAAATAAATGTAAAACATTAAAGCCAGAATTGAAGAGCTAAGCTTTCACAGCAGGGCTTGATTGTCAACCCATCATGATTTAAAAAACACACATCTACTTCTGCTGAGTCAATGTAGTTTTAAAAATAATGGATTCCTTTTTTAAAAAAAGGTTCTCCACATCTTCAAGGCTGTTAGGGTTAGCATGGACTATTTATAGGCATCAATGAAAAGGAGGCAATCTTACTCTGCTCTCCTACTATTTCCCGCTGGTAAGAGTAGCTTGCAGGTTTTCTGCAAAATCTCTCTCATCCCTTGACAAAACTGGAATTATCAACAGGGGACAATTGCATGGCAGCAAGATAAATCAGTGGCATTACAGAATGACTTAGAAGGATAAAACAATTTGATTGACTGTGATGCTGGACTGTAGCAGCCAACTTGGCTACAAGTATGCACTTTCTCTTCCTTGGTCCCTTGAGTGCTGAGAGCAAAGCAAATAACAAGCTGTTATCCGTGAAGGAACAGTCTTTTTTGTATATCAGTAATCAAAATTGTTACTTCTTTTGTGACTGGCTCTGACATCTTTAATTTTCTTTAGGAGGACATGCCTTTTGACTGACTTCATGGTGCAATTTGACCACTTCAGCCCAGGAGGAATTCAACCCTTTAGTTCTGGGGACCAGCCAAAAACTGATGCGAGTTCTAGCACTTGTTTCAACATGGCCAAGGCTTTGCTTTCTGGACAGGCGTTCTTTTAAAGCAGCTCCTGAGTTTGCACCCTGACCATGATCATGTAAGCAATGGATAATGCTGAGGGGACCAGAATTGTAAAGCAGGACCACTGTGCTCTGCACTGAAAGCAACCCACAACCTGCCGTGTTCACTTTTTACACGTGCTCTATGGCAATGGCGACACGTAGATGTTCCAAATGGGCTGTGGCATCAGAGGTGCACAATACCCTTGCTAGGTTAAATGGTTTGCCAGCAGCAATGATGCAGAGGCAGTGATGAGAACATCAGATTGAGGGCATGATCTGAAAGGGTCTGGATTCAGGCCCAGGTGTCTGTGCAGTGGGTCATGACGAAATGTACACATTTCTTCACAATCACAAGAACCACACACTGTGATAATCTGTTGCAAACTGCAATAACCTCTGGGATTTTGGTGCAATAAAACCTTTAAATCATAGTTCAGGCAAACTTCTGGAACAATCAGCAGCTGAGCTCTGGAGTTGAAGTTGAAAGTCACAGAATTAGCTGTGGGGCTTTCCTACACTTTCCACATTACAAATCTGTCATTCATCTCTCCAACTGAAAAAAAACCCATTTCATTCAATTACTAGTACTCAATAACAGTTAACAAAATTAGAAAGGTGTCTCTTATTCTTTGTTGAAACCTGGCAGAAAGTCCTTTAAAAACCAAAAAAATGTGACACAGTGCAGCAATTATTTATCTTCCAGGTCAATGATAAATGTTAATGGTCAGAGCTGTATGCCTGAAACAGTTGATATTTACTCCACCAAAGACATTCTTAGTCAGAAGTTTCTTGCTTATACCTTAAATATGTAATACAAATTCAGAGCCTTAAAATTCACTGAGCTAGAACCTTTAGCAATGAAAATTGTTATTGGGATTGATGCAAAGTTCATTCTGGAGTAGATGTCCCTGACTGTAGAATGATGGAAATCCTGCATGCAGAGATGAACTGATACATAATTTTATGCATGAAAAAGCAGAACTTATTGTAAGACACACTTGTGCCTTTTCAGTACCATTAGAAATTAGCATAAGTCCACTTGCCATTGAAAACTTATGACATTCTAAGCATAATGGCAAAACACTGTTTGAGATAGGGTGATAATTTGAATAGGGGATTTTAAAAGGTAAGTTGGGAAGTGAGAACAAAAGAATTTACTTGTGAAACTGCTGTGAATAGACTTTCCACTCTTCTATGAAATATTTAACTGGGTTATAGTAGCATTTAAAAGCAGAAAAATTCAAGACCAACTATTAACATATAAATATAACCCATTTCCCCACTGCAGTTACAAAACATCAGAGGTGTTCCTAACTCAAGCCTTTGTTTATTTACAACTCTATGCACCAAAGCAACTGGTCCTGTAAAAGTGAGAGGTTTCAGGGTCATTCTGTATCTCTTTGCAGCTGCAGCCATTCCCAAGCATGACCCTGAGAGCTTGAACAGGCAACAAAGAATCTCAGATCAGGGAGGCTCCCCTTTCTGAAAGCTGAGAGGAGCTTCGTTGGCCAAGTGGCTTAATTCCAGCCTCCAAAGATGAGTATGGGGAGGGGGAGAGCAGACGGTCCCTTGGGAGGGCACAGTGGGGATCAGAAGAGAAGCCTGGTTGATCTACAGTCCTTCCCTTTCCTGTGGCTAGGACCACAGATACATTTTAATGCCATGTGAGGCAATTTCCTTGCAGGACAAGGATCTTCCACACACAACACTTCTCAGCACCATGCTGAATTATTTGATGTGGAGGTGATTACTCTGTGGTGCTGCCAAAAACTGGGACGCACTTCCCTTGGAGGGCATTCAAAGCTTTAGCTCCAGCACGTTCTGGCACATCCCAACTGGCTGAAAGCCAAGAACTCTGCTAACACTGATTGTACTGAGGCAAGAGAGCAACTCAGCAAAACACACACCTTGACTCTACTGCACCTTTTGCTGATGATCCATCCATACGGAGGAAGGACAAGCTCTGCAAAGCCTTTCTGGTGCTTTCACATAGGACAGCAGGAAATAGGAGCAGACAGAGTTGCATTTCTCAATCTGAAGATACCTACTCTCCAATCCTTCAGGAAGTATCTACCAAAGATGGGATAATCTATGACAACTTACACCTTTGCCAGAAAATGGTGGAAACTGGGAAAGACACCACACCCTGATGAGGGGCTGCAAAGGTAGAATGAAATAACACCATCTTTTGCAGTGAATTCTGTTAGGCGCCAGACAGAAATGTCAGTCTAAAGTTAGAACCTTATTAACTTTCATGGCAAAGCACTTGCAGAGCTGTATTTAGGATCTAGAAAATCTATTTTCATTTATGTTTACAAGTCTGTTTAATTAACTTGGTGAAACTAACAAATAAAGAAACATTTTACAGCTATCCTGAAAGTCTTTCCTTCACTTCCAAGATCTGTGGGTTCATGTCTTTCATAAATGTGAATTCATTCAAATCTTTTCACAATTTCCCCCACTTTTTTTTTATATATCCATTTCTTTCTCACAGTGTCAGAACACAATGACATCTTTGATCTTACTGGAGGTAACCCTATGTGGGTAGATTCTTTTTCTTGAAGTGCAGACTGGGAGTGGATCCAGAGATCAAGCCAGAAGGTTACCTATATTTGAAAACCACACTTAAAGAAAATCCCTTTGTGTGGCTTCTAATATGCCTCTGAATGTGAGTCTTGAAATACCTAGCTGTGAATGCTACTCTCTGTATCACGATGTTCCAAGTCTTAAGGAAACTGAAGTTCAAAGAGAAGGGAAGACTAAGAGAGTTGGGTTTGTAGCTATGGAACAAGCACTTTCTTTGCCATATCAAAAGCTCTGATAAAAGCAGTCCAGTGATTCAAGATAAGAGCATAGTATTTGATGTATTAATTTGACAGTGGGCTAACATTCGCAAGAAGATCTCCTTTTTCACCCCATTACAAGATTGCTTTTGTGCATTACAGAGGAGTTTAAAATGCCCAAGATAGAGCTAATTAAAGTCTTAGTTTAAATGAAGGTCATGCATGTCCTCTGAGGTCTGATTTTCACATGCTTTTTTGAAACCACTGAATTCCTAGGTAGCAAAATCTGCTAGAATTTTGTCAAGTCTACAAAAAACAGATCTGTGTTCTGCAGACTTTTGTGGAAGGTTTATTGCAACGTGTGGATTCTGCAAGTTACCAAAACCAAGGATGCATAACTGAATGAATATCTTCATATTCAGAGTGAATGTCATGACCCTTACTGTACTGAAACTTTAAGTTGGGTGAGGTATGTATGCAGATGATGATACACCAGGAAGTGTAAGTATGGAAGACAAAACACTTTCAAGTCACATGGCCTCTGATAAAGAACTTAAAATTTAATCTCTCTGACACAAAGTCATTGTTTCTTCCCTTCATTATGCTTCTCACATAGGCATGTGTCTAAAGGGGGCTGTAGTTGCTAATGATGGGGGAATATAGGGTCTCTGACCATTCTCTTTACAGATGCTTCAAGAGAAGGAAGTACTAGCAATACAATCTCAAGAAAAAAAGAGTTAATAAAAACTTCTGCTTGTGGCCATCAGTGCTGCTATCCCCACTTTTCCTTTCTGAAGAAGCAGCAGGTGGAAGAGGGGTATGATTTCATTAAAGTATTCTAGTTTTCTGGAAGATATCAAGTCAAAATGTAAAAAGAACGTACAAGGGTTTTTTTTTACATTATTGCATCTGAGAACAGTAAAAACCAGTGGTTTGTAGTTGTGGGTTTCTGAAGAGACAAAATAAGTGAGATCCATAAAAGCAGCAAACTCGTATGGAGAAAGATGTGCTTCCAGGAGCCTGTGCTGGACTGAACTCTAGCTTCAAATTATAATATCCATGAGGTAGTGGCACACGATTCCTCTTTACAAGAGTAGTCCTGAACTCTTGCCAAAAAAGCCCTCTATATGCCATTTAGTGCTTCAAGACAAAAAGAATAATGACAGGTCTGTAAAATCTGCTGGAATTGACAGTTCTTATTATTCTGAAAAGTTTTCGTGATGCACAGGAATTTTCAGATCAGCACTGCACAATGTTGAATAAAATGGGTGTCAAGCAAATCAATGGGCTTTTCACAATTCACAAGTCTTTGTTTTACTGCTGTTCCATTTTTATTCTGTGCTTGGTGTTGCTTTGTTGTGTGCATGTGTCATTGGAGATGTGAATGTGTATGCACTGAACAGGGAGTGAGAGCTTTAAATGGCATGACGCTCTATGTAAGCCAAGACTTACCATGCAGAAACTTTTCCCAAAAAAGTCGGTTTTCTTTTCCAGGAACAAAAATAAGGAACTGTTTCTATTTGTGTGGTTAGTCTTATTTGGAGTTACAACTGTCTTCAATTCATTTGGAGGTGAACATATCTATCCACATTTTTTACACCTGTGTGTAAAAATTTGTACCTACTTACTTGAATAATGGGGTGAAAACCATATACAACTGAGGCAAAACTGAAGACTGTTGGCTCTACTAGAACATAAATAACCACCAGGGTTTTGTAACTGAAGGAGGGTTAAGATCCAGGGAAATAATGAAATACTCAAATTTAATATCTCTTGATGCTTATAAAGCTCACATCAGAATTTTTTCTCTATGCTTCCACTATTGACTGACATATGGGTATGAGGCTCTACAAGCAGTTAAAGATAACCCATTAAGCTTAAAGCCCATAGAAACAAAACAAACCTGTGGAATGCCTATTCCACTTAAGTTTTCAATTTACCATTATTGAGGCAAATTGAAAGAAAAAAATAACCTGCTGCCTTTGTGAAAATATCACTCTTCCAAGAAAAATATAAGCATAAGACTGAAGATCAGATCAATGCCTGGTGGCATATCATGTAAGTCAATGGAGCTGTGCCAATTTGGTCTTGCACCAAGCATTTTAGAAGGCATATGAGCCCATCAAACAAAGTGTTTTCCAATGCAACCAATTAAAGCTACCACAAGATAACATTTTTTTCAGCTTCTGCATCCTCCCAACTGCTGCCAGCATGCCACAGCTCTCACTGAAGCCTACTCACTCCTCTATTGCTGGAACTGTTATAGCCTGGGAATCTGAAATGCCTCTCCAATATAGATCATCCCCAAGAACTAACAACGAGCAACAATTCTCTGCACCGTCAGGTCAAAAATCTAATGCAAGCATGGCTTTGATTCCAACATGAGTTTTTCTACCTCAGGCACCACTGTGGTTTGAAACCCTCAGTTAGACTGATCCAGTGCTTATCAATTATGGGCTGTCTCCCTCCCTCCCTAGTCCCCTCCTTTTATCTGCTAATGCACAGGGGATAGACAAGCAAAAAAATCCCTTCAAACAAGGTTATGGGAGAAAGAAGAACTCTATCACCTACAGTATTTGCCTAATACTGGTGACTAAACTTGAGAGGTTTATGCTGTTTGAACTATATCCCTGGAGTGCTAATAAGAATTAAAATATTATCTTAAGAGTTGCAGTGACCTTAAAGACAATGTTCTCCTATGCTTTCACATCAGAAAATAAAGCAGAAGGCAGTATGGAATTAAAAATCCTCAAAGGTGCAATTAAGCTTCATTTTGGTGCATCCCAAAGGTATTAAAAATTGCCAGCCTGGAGCCAGGAACAACCCATGCCCAGGTGTGCAAGGGTCGAAGCTTTCTCACAGACTTTTATGGAACATCTTAGCCTAGATCAAAGCATCCACCTTCAAGATGGGGAGTGGGCACACCTCTTTGCCTAGACTGCCATACACAGTGTGATTTTCAGCTACACCAGTGCTAAGTAAAGACGAATGATACAAGACCCTGGGGAAGGTGACATAGCAGCAAAATATCTTCCCCATTAAAAAAAAAACCCAAAACATTCTTGGCACTCTCATCACTGCTGGACAAAAATAAGTATTGTAATAAGAGCTAACAGTTATCTCTTTTTTGCATACCTCAGAAGAATGAATCTTTTTTTAAGCCCAGTGCCATAGGATGCCTGGAGCCATCATTTCAATAAAAAGTGACCCAAACACCTCTGGGAAGCACAGGGGGGAGTGACTTTTATCTGTGTCTTCAGAAAAAGCAATAACTGAAGTTTAATAAGGGGTCCCTCCTCCATTTATGATATATTGGGTTAAACACTCAAAACTACACAGAGGAGCTTTATGCACACCAACAAACACTCTCCCTGTATTGATGCACTATGATGTTCTATGATGTTCTATGTTCGGTATTTTTTAAAAATTTATATTGATCCATCAGTTCTTCAAAACACTGACAGTTCTTTTTTTGGCATCAACTCTGAGGCAACACTGATTGCTTTAACTGGAGGGATAAACTCCACATGCACATCTTCCTGCCACAACTTGCAAAGCAAAAACAAAGCTGATCAGTTAAACCATACATTAAAAAATTTACACCCTCAGCCTGAGATTCCCAGGCAGAAATGTGACTTCTTAGCAGTTCCTAATGCTGGGAAATGGAGCTGTGTTCCAAAATGAACACAAGACAACAAAAATGGATGCCTAAAATGCAGCCAGCTTCATATGATGTTTGTACCTAATTTGGTTACAAAAAAATACCTTGATACACTTGACCAGCTCAGGCAGAGGGTGAAAATACAAAAAGTTTTTTTCGAAATAATTTTCTTCCTATGTCTGCCATTTCTCCTATATATTTTCACAAACCAGATAAGATGACTACAGTCTCTGAGAGAGTTAAGCAGAGACAATCATGAGCTCCATGCAGCAAAGCTCCCTGTCATGATAAAACACGAACAGTACTGAGCCGAATTCATGGCTGGTGTAACTCCAGAGGGTTGCAGAGGGACAGATTTGCACGCACACTTCCCTTCCTTTTTTAAATACACTGTTTCTGCTTTACAGAATCAAGAGCAGAGTCTTAACAGGCAAAGCAATCAACTTCTAACACATGCCCCACAATGGTGAAAAAAGAAACTCTCCACAGTTTCCATGTACTCACAGGTTTCAGAAACAAATAGGAAAGCTTTTGAATTAAACATATTTTTAAAAGCCTTCGAAGAAGAAGAAAACAATTGAAAAAAATAGAAGAGGTACATGAAGGACCGGAAAAGCAATTACTTTTTTGGGCTGAACACAGTGATGAATGATGAGCAACTCATGTTTTATTGGCTCAGGGTCTGAACTGGCGTTTGACAAACCACTGTAATAACATACCTGTTATTATTATACCAACACCACAAATACTGGCGACTTCCTGTGGGCTCCTAACACTTTTGTGCCTGCAATATTCTGCCCCATGAGGTTTGCTTTCCTTTTCAAGCATAGGGGTGATCTAAAATACCCCAAAGAACACAGCATCCTTCCACAGACTAACCTTAATTAGGCTAAAAAAACACCCAAGGTAATGCAAACAGATAACTAGTCTGTCCGATGCCTGAGACCATTTGGACGAACACATCTCGCTACACGCGAAACAAAACCGAGGAATCCTTCACGCTATTTACACTTGTCACTAATTTGCTTTTGCCATTCCTCGACACCATTAACTGGTCCATGCTCAGGCTGAAATAGCAGGATAAAGTACACGGATCTACTTACAGAGATCTCGTAGCTCCATCGTTCCCGATGACAAATTCACCTCCCACACAGCAGCGAGCGAATGACTTAATGCAGCCTTTTGCGGGCGGCACCGTGCGCACGGGCAGCGGCAGATGCTCCGAGGAGAGGCTCTCGGCGGGGCCCCGAGCCCGGCGCAGCCATGGGGAGAGGCGCTGGCTGTCCCGCGGCCGCGTACCTTTGCCCGCCGCGCTGCCCGCGCCCCGGGCTGAGCGCCCAGCTCCGCTTGTGTGCCGGCGCCCGGCGGGCTCCCATTGGCACGGGCGGCCGGCGGCAGCCAATGGCAGCCCACTCCCGCGGCAGGGAAACTCCTGCCCGTTTATTTAGCATCTCGGGAGAACGTATTTCCGAGGAAGAGCGCCTCTTCCCTCGCATCCTGCCATCGCACGGCGGGGGTGTATAGACCAGAGATACCCATCCCTCGGGCTCCCCCTTTCCCGCCGTCTCGTTTTGTTCCCAGAGCCCAGAGCTCACCCGGAGGAAGCGCTGATGGGGACCCGGCACCCGCGTCCACCTTGGCGGGGCCGCGCCGGAGCGCGCCGGAGCTCCACAATTACTCGCTCCATCGCCATGGAAACAGCCTGGATGCAGCGGGCTGGATTTGTGTAGCACATCTGCTGCCAGGCTCATAATCACCTGCAATCTCATCTTCTTTCCCTCTGCTCTCGCTGCTTGATTGTGAGTTTGCTCTCTCTTTTCATAAATGCTGGGAAAGTACATGCAGAGAGAGCTGTGTACGTGTTGACTTTCTCCCTGTGCAAACACGCCACAACACATACATTTGTGTGCACATACCCCAGGAGTATTCATTTGTATGCATGCATGCATATGCTATGGAGGTACACTGTCTGTGTGCCCAAATCACACAATCCTAACATATAATAGTTAAAGATCGATCACCTAGTTCCAACCCCCCTACCATGGGCAGGGATAGCTTTTATGAGTGCTGGTTGCTTGAAGTCCCATTCAACCCTGCCTTGAACACTGCCAGAGATGGGGCATCCATCTGGCAGTCTGTCTCAGTGCCTCATTACCCTCACCATAAAGAATTTCTTCCTAATATCTAATCTAAACCAATCCCCTTTCACTTGAAGGTCATTACACCTTGTCCTGTCACTCCATGCCCTTGTGAAAAGTCCCTCTCCATCTAAGGAAAGTGTTCTAAGGTCTCCCTGGAGCAATCCCTTCTCCAGGCTGAACAACCACAACTCTCTCAAGCCTGTTTTCATAGGAGAGACACTCCAGCCCTCTGATCATCTTCCCGCTTTTGGACTTGGTCCAACAAATAATACACCTTATTCACATTTCAAGTTTAAGTAACTGGCCAGCAGAAGACAAGACTACTGTCAAAATATTGTATTTTGCTTTCCAGTTCCATACATTGTATCTCTCTAAAACAAGGTAAAAATCTGAGACAGCTATTAGAAAACCTCCAAAAATGCATCTGGCACCTACAGACACCAGAATCTTCATGTAACTAATTCTACACTGGGCATTCCTTGTCCTGTTCAGGGCCTGATGAAACACACCATTAAGAAATCTTTATGCCCAAAGGGTTGCTAGTCATTGACGAAATCTCTGTCCTGCCCTCTGAGAATATAAGGAAGGAGAGATCATCAGAAGAAAGGAAGCAACACTGGAGAGAGAGAGAGAGCAAAGATTCCTAAGTCAAAAATGCAGTAAGCAAAGGAACAACTTTGCAGTTAGGGGAATTTTCTGGCTGCTCCTCAGACTTTCTCTGGGACAACTGAAGAAAATCTTTCATCCTTTCCATGTTTCTGTTACTGAAACTGCAAAATGAGAAGAAAAATTAAGTTAATGCATTTATATTAAAAAGATATCCTCAGACAGACCATGAGACACTGACATACTATTATTATGGTGTTAAGAATTTCAGATGGAAAAGAAATGAGGATACATTCCTTTCTCAGGAACCCTTACTTGCATTTGTTTAAATAAAGAAAAATTAAAAAAAAAAAAAGAAAGATCTTCTTAAAAAACCTCAACATTTCAATATTGTACGAAAACCAGAAATCCACTCCATTTGCCATGATAAACAGAAGCATTTTAAAATGCACCATGACAGAGCCTTGCAGGTAGATTCATCTCCTTGTACAATAATGGCCACTCCCTGTTAAATGGCTTCTACCTTAGTCTAGAGTCCATGAAAGTCTTCCAAGCCTCAAGAGAAAGGCCATAAGAAAAAGCTACTCCAGAGATTTGGCTTTTTAGGGCATCTGTGACTCAACTGTGATTCTTGACATAGAAATGACCTTCTGAGACAACTGTATTTGTAATGGCTGAGGATGCCATAAAGGTTTACTTCTGGCAATGCTGTACTCCCAGCTTTTCATTTGCCTTTGGAGCAGGACCATCATTATAAGGATTACCCTGAGCTTGCCAGATTTTGTTGTCAGTTTTTTTAGTTCTGAAATATTAAACTGTGATATTGATAACTGATTTAAAGATATTCAGTGTACATTTTAAGGGAATAAGAGCTAATTAAAAAGCCTAGATTTGCTGACAGAACTTGTTGTGGAAAAAAGCAATCTGTCCAGTTCCATCCCTCTCCCACCTTTCCTTCCACCTAAATCACACAGGGGAGAGGGCAGTCAGGGAGTGTGGAGCATGCTCTGTCATTTGTTAGTGAATGGTGAAACACTTCATCAGTTCCAAGGTTATTTTTGCTAGCTATTATTGTAATGTCATGAACTGGAAGCATTGTCAATATGTAGAGCTTAAAACAGTCACACAAACCAACAAGTTTAAATTCTACTGGACAACAAAAACCGAATGGCATGTTCCCAGGAGGTCTCTGCAATTAATATTTTTTAAGCCAATATTAAATTGAAGAGGATCCTAATGAAATAAATTGTTCCTTTCTGTTATGTGATACACAGAGTTCTAAACTCTTCATTAGGCTGTGCTTTGTTAAACAAAGATCCACTGCAATGAAAAATAATGATTAGCAGTGCAACTTCGATGTATCTGGGGAAATTTTCCCGTTGGTCCAGTTTCCAAAACTCCCATCTGCATTTCACATGCTGACAGGGAGAAGATTGTGTCCCAGATTAGGGCAACCAGTTAAGAACTCAGAAGACCCATTTTTAAGGTCTTTTCTTTCATGGGAAAGGAGCAGAAGTGACAGAGATCTTTGCTTCTGACAACAGCAAGCCACTAGATTTAAGGTTATGAAATCTCACCTCTCATAAGGTGAGAAAGTGACCTTTGTCACTTTTTTTTCCTAGCAATCTCCCCTACAAATTGCATTTCTTTTCCTCAGAAGGTTGTGTTGTGAGAATAAACACACTAATAATTTCCTTGCAACCTAAAGCAGGACAGGACACAGATACTTAAGAAAGCTTTTAAGGGAGATCAAAAATTCAAGGCTAGAAAAATACAGGCATTTCAAAGCAGCACAATAAATAAAATTTGTGAAAAAGTCTTGTAAGATAGCAGGATAAAATGATGTTGTTCAAGTAAAAGGATAAAAGACTTCCAGGAAGGCTTCACTGGTACTTGTCAATCTGACAGCAGTTCCTGCCAGTATGCTGTCATGGGCTAAGGCCTGTTTGTGTGTTGGTGTTGGGGGTTGGATTGTTCCCCTTTTCTTTCTGTGGAATTCCTCCCATTGTTATGCTAAGTAGTTGTGGCTACACCTTGAAACCACAGATAATGTTCTCTTTAGGGGGGTGGGTGGAGGGGGAGGCGGGGGGGGAACCGGAAAAGGAAAGGTGGGATGGGGGTCTGGAGCGGGGCTTGCTCTCTCGCTTGGCTCATGGAGTGGAAAGACCGCCTGGGCTTCGCTCTGGCATCTCCCCCTGCCATCCCAGCACTGAGATCCACGCTCCCTGCCATTGGACATCACTCTGCTGCTCTCCCATCTCACCCTACTATCTCCGGACACTCTGCTGAACACCACGACTGACACCGTGAGGTGGGGAGTCACTTTCCCATCCCCTCTCACCCGTGGGCCTCCGCTGCCATCACTCCAGCCCTCTTCAACTGCGCGGGACCTGCCCTGCCCCCACAGCACCGGTAACTAAGCGCAGGGAGATGGCCTGCGGCCAAAAGGGACTGGAGCTGAGCTAGACTGTTCTGTTCTGTTGCCAATTTTTATAGCTGTTGTTGTTTTCTGCCTTGTTAAATACCAGTAAAGAACTGTTATTCATATCCCCATATCTCCTGCCTGAAGGCGTCTGATTTGGACCTAAAATAATTAAAAGGGAGGGGGGTTGCACTCTACATTGCAGAAAAGGGGCTCTTGCCTTTCCTTAGACCATACCTGTCTTTTCAAACCAAGACAGATTTTGGCGCCCAACGTGGGGCATTGCCTGAGGGCATTGAGAGAGGGGTAGAAAAGGGGATAACAGTTCTTGAATTACTCAAGCTTGTGGTAGGTGACACCATGCTGTCCAGCTTACCCTGGATTGGCCTCCATGTGGTCACTGCTATATCTCTCCCATTTGCAAGCACTTTTTTAAACATGAGTTTCACAACCAAGGTTACTGTGGCTATTATCCAGTTTATTATGTGGGTTGATCAGTTGAGGAATTCACGGATTTTTAATTTTCTCTGGAAGATGGCCACATGGATTCAGAGCTATCGCACTGTAAGTGTGTGTTTCTGGGGCTACTTCAATAATGGTACTTACTGTGAGGAAGTGGCCAAAACTCTACCTTTACACTGATTCATGGATGGTAGCCAATGCTCTGTGGGGATGGCTGGAAAGGTGGAAAAAGGCTGACTGGCAACGTAGGGGAAAAACAATCTGGGCTGCCAATGAATGGAAAGACATTGCCACCCGGATAGAGAAGCTGCCTGTCAAAGTCCGTCATGTAGATGCCCATGTCCCCAAGAGTCGGGCTAATGAGGAACACCGACACAATGAGCAGGTAGATCAGGCCGCACAGATAGAGGTGTCGAAGATAGATTTAGACTGGCAGCACAAGGGAGAGTTGTTCCTGGCTCGATGGGCCCATGATGCCTCAGGTCATCAGGGCAGAGACGCCACATATAAGTGGGCACGAGGCCGAGGGGTGGATCTAACCATGGACAGTATTTCTCAAGTTATCCATGACTGTGAGACGTGCGCTGCCATCAAGCAAGCCAAGCGGGTGAAGCCCCTCTGGTATGGGGGGCGATGGGCCAAATATAAGTATGGAGAGGCCTGGCAGATTGACTACATCACATTGCCTCAAACCCGCCAGGGCAAGCGCTATGTACTGACCATGGTGGAAGCCACCACTGGATGGTTAGAGACCTACCCTGTGCCTCATGCCACTGCTTGGAACACCATCTTGGGCCTGGAAAAACAAGTTCTTTGGAGGCATGGTACCCCTGAGAGAATTGAGTCAGACAATGGGACTAATTTCAAAAACAGCCCTATAAACACCTGGGCTAGAGAACACGCCATTGAGTGGGTGTACCATATCCCCTACCATGCACCAGCTGCAGGGAAAGTTGAACGGTGCAATGGCCTGCTTAAAACCACCTTGAAGGCACTGGGTGGGGGAACTTTCAAGAACTGGGAGACTAATCTACCAAAGGCCACCTGGTTAGTGAACACCCGAGGTTCCACTAACCAAGCAGGCCCTGCCCAATCTGAGCCCTTGGGAATATCAGATGGAGATAAGATTCCAGTGGTACACATGAGAGGTATGCTAGGAAAAACTGTTTGGGTGAATCCTGCCTCCAGCAAAGACAATCGCATCCATGGAGTTGTATTCGCTCAAGGACCAGGTTGCACCTGGTGGATGATGCAAAAGAATGGAGAGACCCGATGCATACCCCAAGGAGACCTTGTTTTAGGGTGAAATACCTATAGTACTGTGCCTATGTCTCTAACTGCATGTATGTATATATAATGTAACAGTTTAATTTGATATAGCATATTAGTATGGGAGAAATTCAGGGGTGGATAATGTTGGGGGTTGGATTGTTCCCCTTTTCTTTCTGTGGAATTCCTCCCATTGTTATGCTAAGTAGTTGTGGCTACACCTTGAAACCACAGATAATGTTCTCTTTAGGGGGGTGGGTGGAGGGGGAGGAGGGGGGGGGAACCAGAAAAGGAAAGGTGGGACAGGGGGTCTGGAGCGGGGCTCGCTCTCTCGCTTGGCTCGTGGAGTGGAAAGACTGCCTGGGTTTCACTCTGGCATCTCCCCCTGCCATCCCAGCACTGAGATCCACGCTCCCTGCCGTTGGACATCACTCTGCTGCTCTCCCATCTCACCCTACTATCTCCGGACACTCTGCTGAGCACCACGACCGACACCATGAGGGGGAGTCACTTTCCCATCCCCTCTCACCCCTGGGCCTCCGCCGCCATCACCCAGCCCTCTTCAACTGCGCGGGACCTGCCCTGCCCCCACAGCACCGGTAACTGAGCGCAGGGAGACGGCCTGAGGCCAAAAGGGACTGGAGCGGAGCTAGACTGTTCTGTTCTGTTGCCAATTTTTATAGCTGTTGTTGTTTTCTGCCTTGTTAAATACCAGTAAAGAACTGTTATTCATATCCCCATATCTCCTGCCTGAAGGCGTCTGATTTGGACCTAAAATAATTAAAAGGGAGGGGGGTTGCACTCTGCATTGCAGAAAAGGGGCTCTTGCCTTTCCTTAGACCATACCTGTCTTTTCAAACCAAGACAGTGGGAGCTGAGGAACAATCGGTGATGATATAATGCTTACTCATCCTTCTAGATCGTGGGTTTTTTTTTTTTAGCCTAGATACCTAAAGGGAACGATGGTTAATCTGCTAACAGTTCCCCAGTCATAGACTTGGTGGCTGGCTCCCAGTGACTCTGCTTCCAGTGCCATAAATTACCTGTTGATTCCTGGAGTAAACTTTCAAGCCCTTTCAAAAGCCCATTTGTAGAAGCACCTGATTTGCACCAGGAACAATTTGTCCTATTGATTTGTTCCAGGAAGATCTACACCTTTCCCTTTCACATCTGTATTCTTGAAGTGTCAATTAGGACCTATCTGTTTATAGTATAAACAAGTATTTCAGAGACTTCCAAAGCCATATTTCACATTTATTTTGTTTTTTCCAAATCTTAGTATTAGAAAACCTCAAGTGTAGGAGGCCCCTACACTTTATTTCAAATGAGCAGCTTTGAGGGTTTGTTCTTTTTTTTCTACTACTACTGCATCAGAAAGAAGTTTTTGCATAGTAACACATAAACACAAACTAAAATGCCGGGCCAGACCATAAAGAGACATCTATCTTGTCTGCCATTTAAGACAGCTTGACTACAAAACACAACGCTTATCTGACTAGGAACACACAAGTGATATATAGGCTGCTGAAAAGTCAGTAACACAGCTTTGCAAATCAGATCAGACATGACCTTCAGAGGTGATCTGCAACCATAGCACCCAGAAGGTCTATATGAATTACAGAAGCACAGAACCTTTCATTCTACAAAGCGTTTCCACCATCCAAGCACCAATGAGTGTGTTCAGTGTTCACTGTCTTCCCCTGTGCTTTGACCACAGGGAGCATTAAAGTCTCTTCCTGCATCACTGGGTAGGTTGCCCACATTCTGAAGATGTATAAACATGTTAAAAGGCTTCAAGATGTGCATTAAAGAAAATCAGAGCTTTATGGAATTTCATTCAACAGTCCTGGACATACACAACAGGAGTCTGGATGATGACTGTCTAGGGGTTCTTCATCTTCCCTGACAACTGAAACTCTTCAGCTAAGCCACAGACAGCCTACAAACAATCCTGAAATTGGCTACAGGAACTGACATGAATATTTCTCAGTTTTCCTATTGCTAAATGATTACACATAGTCTGAGTAGTGAAAGGAGACTTCCTAGTCTAGACAACATGACTGTAGGCTCCATTTACACCTCCAATGTTAACTCCAAGAAGATCTAAAATGCCTTGTCTTTGATGCAGAACCAAAATATCAACAACTTAGAAAAACGAAACTCAAAAAACCAAGTAAACAAAAAGAAGAAAGACACCACAAATGTACATGAGAAACGTATTCTGAAATAGGCAGAAAAAAACTTGGGTTGCTTAGAGGAAGACTATTCTGTCACAGTGATCAAATTTGGAGTTGCATCATTTTTGATACATGCAGAAAGAAAGAAAAAGAAAATTATTTATAACCTTGGTAAGAACACCAGTAGGTACAGCAGGCAAACAACCTCAAGTGATGTTTAGGTTTGGCTACAGTGTCATATACAATCATAGTTTGTCTTTGGATAGCTGTCATATTAAAAAAGCCCTTAAAATACATAAGCCCTCACAGCTGTCTGCAACTTTCAAGTCTTGCCATTTCAAACACACATTGCAGTCATATAGCATGGGAGGGCACTGAAGAATTTCAAATCAATTATAATAAATCCAGACAGGACACAGCAGAAGGTTTCACAGTATATATCATTGGCTTCAGGATTCCTCACAGAGCACTCTTAAATACACAACTTCTAGAGGCTCAGAAATCACCTTATGAGTTTTAAAATTTTCAGTACGTTCAGACCATATGAGCACTATCTGCCAAATCTATCACATATTCTTCATCCACTGTTGGGTTTAGGATTTTCCCTGCTCCCTCCTTTGCCCACATTGTTCAAATATATATCACAATTTTGTATCAAACCCCTTTGGAACATACTGAGAGCATTTTCAGTCATATCATTGTAATCTCAGTTCTCTCATTCAATCATTCTGTCTGGAGTAGACATGGCCAGAACAGAATAATTTCACATCACTGCAGCATTTTGCTTTCCATCTTTAGCTACTTCTCCAGCTCATGCTTTACACAGGCTGCCAAACAAGCAACAGCAGCCAGGTTTATCTTCAATCCAAACAGTCTAAGACTTCCATTTAATGCTTGGCTGTCCATAGGATAGGCACTGTGGAATGTACTTCATACTAACACTTTTGAAACAAATTATGCCCTGTAGGTGCTCAGTCTTGCCTCTTACTGGCATGCATGCTCCCCCTCCATCTTATTCATTAGTGCATTGTGGTTTTCTTCTTCTGGAAGATGGTAGTTAAATCTCTATTCGATCATATGAAATGGCAACAGAATGATTTCTTTAGCTTTTCTGATTTTAACAAAACCAAAAAGCAATAGGATGGACAAAATAAAGGAAAAAGGTCATCTGTCTCAGTTATCTGAATGCAGTCTGATGCTGTCATGGTTCACTGTTTAAATAATGACGCATGATTTTAAAAAAATGTTAATTACATAAATAGGTACTTAGGAACTACTTAAACAGAAGATTTTTTTACCATTGACTAGAGAAACGCATGTGTCAGCACATCTGCTGCACAGGAAGATTAAATCTCTTCACACAAAACTCATGCTCTCCCTTGCTAATGGAGAAGAGGTTAGTAGTGTGAGACCTGAAGCGGGTGCTTAAGACTGTCACAATGGATGTTGCTAGCAAACACCTCTGGATTTCTAAAAGCCCCGTATTTACTTGCCTTTGCATTCTGGAAAAAGAAAAGGGATTTTTATTGAGAAGAGTTTTCTGTATGTTTGAATTTTAAAAGCTTCTGTTGTATGTTATTTAAGAGTTACAATCAGACACCCAGCAGCCTTAAGAGGGAACTGTATTTCTGTAATTGTTCACCTTTAAGGCCAGACTGACAATGCTAGTTGATGATGTTTAGAAAGAGCATACTGAAAACAACTCAATTACAGAGTTATCTTTGCTTTGGTTCACCTTCCCAGCTGCCGCTGAAGGACCTCCAGACTATTATTTTAATAGCTGTTGATGAGGACCAATCCATGTTTTTCACATCCCCTTATTACTGCTTTTGCATTCCAGGCTTGCATGGAAGGGTGTCAGAAGGCTCTGGTGGTGCAGAAAGGGATTGCCAAGACTACAGCTAATGAGAAGAACAGAAAACACAAGTCCAGTTTCCAGGTCCAGCAAGCACACAACAAATTTTCCTGAGAAGAATGTATTCTGTCTGCTTCCACCTCATGCAAGAATGAAAGTCAAATAAACGCTCACATAAGCTGAATGAACAGTTAGGACTGTTTACCATGGAGTTAATGCAAGCATGCACTTAGCTTCAGCTAGAAAGGGCAATATCCTCCATCCACACCCTCATAAGGTAATTCGGAGCACAGAAAATGAGCTACTGATGCTTCTATTCTATGTCAGTCTCTGGCAGCAGGCATCTGTTCCTGAGGATTTCAGCATCTCCCTGAGCTGGACTTCAAAAACATCTCCTTCTCAGAGACACTAACAGCCACTTTTTCAATTCGGGTACATGGAAATGTGTATCCAAATATACATTCCCTAAACACGTGTTGCATGCACAACAGAAGCGTGCCCACACACGCCCATTCACAGCCAAATGTAGTATAAATAATCTCACTATAAAAATAGGCTTGCTTAAATGAAGTCTCTTGCTTAAATAAGGCTGGCATAAATACCCTTTCTTTATGCTGCCTGTTTCATCTCATGTTTAAGTCTGGAAAGTGGCAGCTCTATTGGAATGACTAGAGAAACTACTCTAAATCAATGGATAAAAAGGACAGGTGAGCTCAGCTTCATGATAGCACTGGTGAAGATTTAATGAAAAGAATAAAAGGCAGGCCATTTCTTTTTTCTCATGTCTCTGATGCCAATATGGATAAATAATAGTAAGACAGGCAATAAGGTATTGCAAAAAATCAGAGGAGATCCTCAAGCACTGAAGCAGCAACACACAGAAAACTAAAGTTATAAAAATAAACCTTGCCTTTTCAGTTTTAAAAAACCAGAGAGAAAATAAGAAAAAAGTATTAGAAAAGGAAAAGCAACTTTTTCCCTCTTTCTCGGCATCTTTGTCTGGAAGTACACCAGATGACTGTCCATACTCCTCACTATGTTCATGTCTGTATTCATCAATATGGTTTTATGGACATTATCTGTCTTATCCTTTTCAAAACATTTCAAGAATCTGTTAAGACTGTTTTCTCTGAAGATGGGTAGGAAGAAGCGGTTGTCAGAAAGGACTCTCTGAACTCCCTGCAGCAACCTCACTTCACATTCAGCCCACACACCAGGCCCAGCTCTATCAGTGTTCTGGCTCACTTTGTCAGGGCTGGTGCATCTGCTCAGAACTTCCTTCCCGCTAATGAGCCTCTCTTTAATTGATCTTCAGTGTACATATTTCTTCAGACTTGATCATCTACGAGCTAAAGATGCTGTCAATACTGTTGCATGGCAATTGCCATGGCAGAGACAAGTCCCACCTTATACTCTCTTTGCTGAGCCCTCTGCCTTTTGTATATGGTAGGTGGAACGACTACTTCATCTTCCAAGTGAAGAGACAAATTTATAAAGGTCAGGCAATGCAAAGGCAGTTGCAACAAACTCCATGTTTTCCTCACTCTTCATTACCCAGCCTCTGAAACATAAACAGATCTACAGTGCTAAGCCAGTAGTATTTCCACCTGTTATGTTACTGCTTTGTTCAGGATTGGACTGTTTCCATTCCATTAATGCTTTCCTTTAAAAGCATTTCAGGATTGGTTTAAAAAAATAAAAATAGATGTTTAAAAATATTTCAGTCTTCCTTAACTGTGCAGAGATATATTTTCAAAGCAGTATGTCAGGAGTATTCCACGTGACTCCCATTCATGTTAAAATTAGAGTCACCAGAATAAACCCCATATGCTGCTTTGAAAAGATATTGCAATATGTCCAAGGAAAATTTTTGCAGCTTAATGCTGCTTGTACAATTTTTTGCCTGATTTTCTTCTTTTGATTTATAAGAAGATTTTTAACATCCTTTTCTTTTTTCTTTTTTTAAATAACACTTTGCACTATCTGGAAAAACAGAGAGAAGGGATCTTCTGGTTTTCTTGGTTTATCTGCAGCCTTTTTATTTTAAAATTATCAGTTTAACCAGAATAACGTTGCCTTGTAGGATGTGAAGCTTTTGTAAGCTTTTTTATAAATATTTTTTTTTAATACTGTCACTGTAGACAACCTTTCTACCTGAGCCACAGCCTGCAGTGAGGTCTGGCTGCCTTCCACACCTGAGCTGCTGTCCTGTCAAGTGCTGCTCAACATTTCTCTGTTAGCCAGAAACTAATTTTCACATCTGGACAGCAGGGAACTATTTTCCAGAAAGGCCGAGGCATAGTGTCTCCTTGGCAATAACAGCACTGATGTGCTGGAGTCAGGCACCATGAACAGGTTTCTATATTCAAGGTCCTGTCTTACTTTCTGCCCAATACAGAGCATCTCTAACACCTATGGCAGTCACAGAAGTCCACTCCCAAAAAGCCAGCTGCAGTGCTGGCTAACTCTGGGCAGGCACAGTGTGCCCTAGTTTGCCTTGGTGAGCATTGCCAATGCTGTGCTCACATATATATGCACATGCTGGTAAATACTGGTTGATTATTAAATTTGTCATTTATGACTGCAGTCTTTCCAGTCATTTCAAGAGAGAGGGAAAAAAATTTCTGGCAGCTCTGGTTCTCTCATAATTGCTCTCAAATTTTTATTGCTTCTAACTGTGCATGAGAGATTGTGCACAAAAAAACAGTGTGCATGCCATCTCTTCAGTTTATCCTCATCCTTCTCATTACTGTCTCAAATTGCCAAACATTTTCGTTTTAGCCATTTACACCAAAAGTACAGCAAACACTGTATCTAACCACTTCATTACTTTAACCTTTAAAGAATGTAAGCGAAGGGTAAATATTTTGCTTAAATGTGGAAGATGCTTCCACCACAGAGGAAAAAAACCACTCCTTGCTAACAGAATTGTGTATCAGGATATGAGAAAAGAAACCAAGATATAGTTGTCTTGTCATCAAAACACTGACAAGTGAGGTATGGGCAAAGTTCCCATCTCTACCACTAACTTTTCAAGCAACATACAGGAAGACATAATATATGCACTCTTGTTATCCTACTAAAAATCACTTAACATCATCTTTCTGTTCTCCTTTTTTACCCTTTGTATATTCTGCCAATTTAAATGGTGTTCTCCTTTGGTCATAAACCTGCGCTTAAAAGAAATACCTGAAACTTCTTGGGATGGTGAAATGACAGCTTGCACCTGAAGCTAGAACCTGTAAGCAATGGAGCCAAAAGCAAAGGTTTTGGTACAAGAAAAGCACTTATAAAAAAAACTCTATACCACAACAGTCACCCACAAAACAACAAGCAGCCGCAAAACCAATCCACTAGTAGCCAAACATGGCTCTGCAACTTTTACACACATTGCCCGCTTTAAGTATTAGGGTTCAATGAGCTAATAAGTTACTGTGGTTAGAGAAGTTAACCATGTCAGCTATGCTGCAGTATAGGCAGTGGTAAACATTTAGTAAAACATACTTTTGTGAATGTTGGCAAGAAAATTTTGAAGAAATGCTTTCAACATCACATTTCTGGAGCAGCTTGAATGCCTCTGAGTAATAACAGTTCAGCTGTCAGAGCTAAGACAAGTTAAAACTGCTTTAAAGGGATCACCGCAGTTACTGGGGAAAGCCTGACTTCTTAAAGTGGCTACAGGATCCATCACAAGCATCTTTTACACTTTACTTAACATTACAAAAAATTATGAGTTTGGCTGATGCTCCATCTGAATTTGTTTTAATGATGATTAGTGATATGAATTAATATTTTTTCCTATTTGGATATGATATCCTACTGCAGAAGAAAGTAGTTTTTACCCATAAAACTACAAAATAATTCAGGTTGCTAGCCAGTTCTAGGCATCAAGTCCCGCAGACACAGCAGGGCTAATTTCATACTTAAGTCAGGTTCCTCAGGGCAACTCTGGCCAAGTTTTGTTTTGCTCCAAGGATATTCACAATCTCTCTATGCAATTGGTTCAAGAGCTGCACCAGTGTCAGTAGTTGGGAGTATTTAACCCTTACATCCTAATGAGTTCCTTCATTGCAACATCTCTTTTCTTCTTTCTCTGTACTTCCGAGAAGGGTGTGCATCTTCTCCTCATCCTTCTTGTTCAAACAATGGCAGAAGGTATAAGTGGATACACCCTGGATCCAGCCTTTTTCACGATGAACAAATCTGGTTCCTTCACATTCCCTTTGAACACCACATGCTCCATACTCCTTAATCATCTTTGTAGCCTTTTGCTGGACTAGCTCAATTTCATCAGTTTCTCACCATTTCTAGGGCACAAAACTGGACACAGTCATGCAGTTGCAGCCTCATAGAGGCCAAGCTGAGGGAAATAATCCCTTCCTCTGCCATGCTAGCTGTGCTAAAGCTAATGCAACCCAGCATACTGTTAGTCCACACCACACAAAGGTGCACTGGTGATTCATGGTACGTGATACATGGTCCAGAGACTGTCCTACAAGCAAGCAAGCATATACAGAGATATTTGTAAAACATGAAATTAACCTTTCTGAATCCTCAATTTGCTGTGCCAGTCACTCATCCTCAGATTTTAGTGTCAAAGAAAATATCCACAGAAATTATTATCAAAACCCTGGCCACCATAAAAATCAATACAAGATACTGAAGTGTTACTCTAGTATTAAAATCAAGAGTCGTAGAGAAGGAAATTAGAATCATCAAACTCTTTCAAATTATAATAACTAAAGCAAATTGAGTAGCTATGAAACATCCTGTTCCCTGAAGCTTAAAAGCATCAAGGCAATAAAACACCCTTAACCCATACAAAGGTAAGTAAGTTTTATGGAGATATTTTCTTTCTTTTTTCTTCAAGTAGAACCACCAGTTTAAAGATTTTGCCTCATACTTTAAAGATTTTACACAGCAAAGGGCCTTTTAGGCCATGTATATAACTGAATCCATTTTCAATCTGCACACATACAATACCTTTTACCTGAAGTTCATCTCTCAGATTGGTGGAGACAGTTCCTTTCTCTATGTAAATTAAACTTTGAAGTCCACTGTGTGCAGAATTAGGCTAGATAAAAGAATATCCTGTTCTCTGCCATCATTATTAAAGTGTTGTATTTATACCACTACTTCTGAGGTAAGACTTTTTTGTCCATATGGATCAAGTTTTAGGAATAAGAAACACATGTGCACATATAATTTTGACTTTACAATTTTAACAGTGGCCTTCAGATTTCTACCACTGCTGAAAATACATAGCTGCCAGTAACACCCATCCTGCCTCCAAAAACTGGCTTCCAATATTCAATGACCTAAAAGGGTCTTTTCTAGCTTCTTGACAGATGTGGCTGCCCAAAGGAGCCATCAGTTGTCCCCAGCTAGAAAGTGAGAAAAGCCATTAACAGCCTCCTTTAGGCAGGTGGAAGTACTATGAGGCATGCCATTGTTCCAGGGAAAGAGGACGGGCAGAAACAAAGTCTGGGGGAATAAATCCTGTTGGAGATTGGAGTACTGAACACAGAGAGAAGCTAAGGGAAACTTCACTTAAAACAGAGAAAGAAATTCAGTAAGATTGCTACATCGAGTCACTAGCTTTAAAAAAAAATCACATATAGGCCTTAAAATGAAGAAGAGCTATCAGTTACATGACAATCAGATCAAAAAAGAAAATGACAGGAAGAAAACAGCCCTTTAAAACAACTTCTAGATCCCTAGGGAAGGAAACAGTCCTTTAACAATTTCCAGAACCCTAGCTTACATAAAAATAAGTTCTTGGAAGGAATCTGAAAATCTTGACAGCTATGAGATTACGTTCTTTATCTCACACATCTGATTTTACAAAGATGTTTCATTTTTCCACTTGGTGACTTTAGAGATGTTATTTTCACTATGAAGGGCTGGTCAATTGCTTCTGAAGACGCTGACAACATAACAATGATATGATGCGATCTGTGGTTTCTTTTGGCTCTTGGTTAAGTACAACAAAAAGTTCTAGGCAGCATGTACTATTCAAGCAAATGGATAGAACTGTAATTTTTAAGCTCTTGCTGCTGAGGTTCTCTTATCAGCAACACAACAAGATCAGTCAGTTTCCCTGCGACAGAAAACTGATGCTTGAAAACTGAACACAAGTCTTCAGAGAAAAAATTATCATAAAATTCAAAGCATGTGCGGAAGCTGTTCTCCAGATACTTTCACAGAAATCTTTTAGAAGCAGACTTGACATTCTTGGTGAAAGGATTGGTTCTTGAGCATTTCTGTTTCATGGCTATGGCAGAAATATCTTCAGCTGACATGGCAGGATCTTTAATCATCTACACAAATGTCTTTTTCAAGGATTATGATATTTGTTCCTTCACCTCTCCGTGTTGTTTGGGTTAATATACTTTCATGGTATCAAATCTGTCTCCATTCCTGTGCTCAGCTTTTAAGGTGATATTCCTCAGCTTTCATATATCTTACTGGGGGCCTTGCTTCTCTGCTTACCATAACCAACATATAAAGGTAACTTGAGGAACTGGGAGAACCTCCCAATAAATTACATTTTAGTCATCAATAAATCCACAAGATTTTTTTGCATACTATTCAAATCAACAGTGAAGAGGGGAAAGGGCAAAGAAAAAAGAGCTTTACCACTTTTAGAGGCACACACTTTCCATCCCCCAGCAGGCTATTTAACTCTCAGTGCAAAATAACAACTGTTTCTGCTGTGGTCTCAAGGCTAAATACTCTGTGGGGCAAAACCTAACACTTACTTCAGAAAGTATGTGCTGAATCCCTCACCTCCTCAATTTTCCCGCCCATCCAGTGTCTGGGAACTTGAGGACAAGTTCACATTAGCACACTAAGGCCCAGTTTAACCTAATAAAGGTAACCTACAAAGTCAGCAGAGGCAGGTACCTGTGTTGGCCCAGTGTGCATGGTGTGGATATGGATTGAAGTAGCTGGTATGGGTAAAAGAGAGGAGAGCTCAACTGCGCCTGCACACCATCCTCTCCTCTCACACTGCCTTCCAGCAGCCCTCCCTCCCATCTGCCTCTATCACAGCCAACCTTAATTTACACTGGTGCATCGGGTAGCAGGATCAGCTTTGTCAGATGCTGGCCAGTTACCTCATGTGCTAAAAATAGAGACAGGCAGCAGCAGCGACTGACTGGTAAACGCCTCTTTAATAGTGACTGACATATTCAATCAAGATAATACGAGAGATGTAAGCAGCAAACAATGAAGGGCATTTGTATAAAGGACAGATGAGACAAAAACAAATAAGCACCCTGGCTTTGCTTACAAGACACATATGAAAGATTTCTGCTGCTCTTTTCAACCACAAGGCAATTTAGATTACAATTACTTAAAGCAAACCAACAATAATACAAGCTCTTCTGCTCCTCCAAGAGAGGCTATAAAAATTTCATTGTTAGCTGCATCATTCATCACGATAACCTCATTTCAACTGAAACAAAATACCCGAGACATCACCTCTCCCCGCTTCCTTCCCTTTTTTATTTGCCTATAATAAGGTCTATAGTCTGGGGAGCTCTCAGGCTGAATTCCATGCACTGTGATTCACAAAATGAAAATCTGGTATTATATGCCCACTGACATTCACATCAGCAGCAATTCATGCAGCAAAAAGCCATATGCCATGCACCTCTGATTTAACTGTACTACAAAAACATATCCTAGAAAGAACAAATAAGAATACAGAGACAAGAGTGGTTCCTGGGATCTGATTATTATCTACACTTTTAGACAGGAATGACAGGGGAAATATCACAAAATATGCTGTTTTCGTGACAGTTCCAGTTAAGTTATATAATTTCCCTTCACAACTAACACACTCTACATGCAATTGAGGCATTTTTTTCCCAGTGCAGAAAGTTTCTGTGGAGTAGGAAAAAAGTGGTTAGCAGATAACCTACACTCAAGTGTTTCTCCTCTGGTTATCAGGCTTTCCACTCAGTCATTTTTTTGAAGGCTAAGAAAGTTTATTGGTTTGATCAGCACCCACTAAGATGAAAATGAAGAGTGCTTTGAAGTACCAGCAGCTTTAAAAATTATCATCTCCAGCATGTTACACAGATCTGTATGTGTTCTACAGTAACACACAGGCTTCACTAGAAATCTGGGGGTAAAATCCCCTCTGCTAATGATGGCTAGGTTTTCCATAAATAAGAGACTCCATTGCTGAAACCAACACAGTCTTTCATTACAGGGGAAAGGACAAGACAAGCTTCTGGCCAAGGAGTAGATTACACTAAAATACTCTTTTCTTCTTTTCAATAACATGTTTTGTTGAAACATCCTTTCCTTTCCTTGATTTTTGGCTTGAAGAATCCACCTGTTTGTTGGTGCACCCATCCTGGCATGTGCAGAGGTGGAGAAGACTAAACAAAGCAGCTGATGAAGGCATACATTTGGAATATCTAGACCACAAAAAGCATAGAGGGAGCACTGACCTAATGCTAGGGAAAGGTCTTAAACAAGCTCTTTCTGCATCATATTCAATTGCACTACTTAAAAAAACCATTCTCAAGGAAGAGGTTGTTAATGGAATAGACCTGACAATTTTTCTGCACCCAAATTATGCTTTCTAAAAGATTTCTGCTGTATTTGAAGGGAGTAATTTCTTCAATTAAAAAGCCTCATTTTCTCTGTAATCTATGCAGCAGTCTTGCAAAATGTTAATTGCCACAAATTTTTATAAATCCGTGCATTTCACAATTAATGATACAATACATTTATAGCAATTATCTGTTTCCAATAAAAGTTAATAAAGTGTTATTGGCATCAGGTGTGTAAACATGGGATTTAATTTGTGCTAATCTTCCCTAGCCTGGGGAATACTGAAGTCATTCTATGTGAGAGTAATTTATTTGCAATATCCCTGACTGATATAAACAACGCATTCTCAAGGGAAGGTGCAATAAAACTAACAGAGAAGTGCAATCATTCCACTAGCCCGACATTTCCCAACAGTAAAATGCAGACAGAACAGTGTTCCAAAGCTTCTCCCAAAAGAAGTTAAATTCATCTGCTTCAGACCCACAAGAAAACAATAATTCCTTGGAGGGCATCTGTGAAGAGCTATTTATGATCCCTGTCCTTTCTTCTTTCATTGAATTGAAAAGGAGGTGACAAACAGGTTTAAAGACTGACCAAAGGATTTCACTTTAAAGTTTGTCTGAATTATTTTTTCTCGTTTGAGGTAAAGCTTATTTCATTTTCTCAAGCTTCCATTTGCCATCCTTCTACAAGCCTCCCTGTGCAGCTGGGTTGGGGGAAACAGAGCCACAGAGAGAGGAAAGCACTCCTTTGGGGCTAGAGCTGCTACTGCATCTGTGGCAGGGTGATGGAGGAGACTGGAGCAAGTGGCCAGACATACTGTTTCTGGTTTTGACCCTGCAGCTGGTGCACTGCTAAGGCACTTCAACTCTGGGCACTTTTCTTCAGCAGAAAACTGCAGAATATTGTTAGTGCCACTAGAGGGGATCACTTGAGCATGCTGGGGACCTGCTGCTCCCACAGGAGTGAGGGAAAATCCTGTCACTTCCAGGTCAGGCACAGAGCTGCCATGGCAATGACTAGCATTAGGACAACAAGGTTGCAGCCAGGGGGCATTTTGGACAGGATCTATGCAGAGTCTGCTCCTCGAGTTTCCCCGTTTTGCAGTAGGGAGCACTGGTGACAACAAAGCTGGTGACAGCTCCTCTGCCAAACTGCTGACCCTTTCAAAATTACCCCCTAGGCCTTTGCTTCCTCAGGGGTAACTCACATTATCTGATGGTGGGTTTGGCCCCCCACATGTTTTCACACAAGCCACTGCTCACACAAGTTTGCTTCTTAAGAGCCTGTCCGTGAACACTTAGTCATATTTTGAACCCAGCCTTCCACAATTATGCATCCCTACAGCTGCTGAAAACATGACAACACTGGAGAAGATGCGAAACCTGCAGCATGGCATTTCTAAACCTCCACTGAGGAAATAAACAGTATTTTTCATTTTTATGTTACGCTTGGTTACCTTTTCTGTTATCTTGTCAGTGACCAAGAAAAAATGTTCGCAGAGTCTGAGCATGAGCCATAAACATCTTTTGTGGTTATCCAATGCCTCTGTGTTTGCTTTGCTATTTAATTACAGGACTCACATAGGGCATTTATTGTTTGCATCTGTTGCTGCTGTGAACAACGTCTACTCTTCTGATTACCACAAAGGCAGTTTGTTATGTGTATGCCTGTCAGTGACATGTTTTATCCTCTTACTGAGCAGACCCTCCTGCTGCAGGGGGATCTGTTGCTGCCGCTTGGCGTGTCCCTGAAATAGCCAGATACCACAAGGGCAGTTCCTCACCAGGTTGCCACTGTGAAATGGATACTAGCTGAATGCTGAAACCAGTTTTTTGAGGTGTCTGTAATTTCTTACTACAAAATATTTTCTTTTTCTTCTATGATATTATATAATATTATTACAAAATACCGTGATGATCTCAAACACATGTCCAGAGGGCAAATTAATTAAATCTTTAAGTAACAAGAAAAATGCATTGGCAGCATCATTAGCCAACCACTTTCCTATTCTTCAAACCTTTTGTTTTAGTGAATGCAGCAGATTTTGTTTTCATGCACCTTATATCACAGTACTTAAATTTTTTTCAGTTTTGACTTGTCCTATTTAACTTCAGCCACATTGGAATGAAAATTTGCATCTTCTTTTGAGTAGTCATTTTTGGTCATCTAAAACCCAACAACTATACTAATATACTAATAAAAGCAGCCACATTGTGCCCATTCTCTATAATGCAGCTTCAGCACTCTGCTAGCTAAGTCAAAATTTTTTGTCTTTTTCCTTCTACGCTGGCACTGGAAGCAGTTATTTTTACTCTTAATCTGCTTTTTTTAAAAGATGGTACAACACTAGGTACAGAATTAGCAAATTGCTCATTCTATTCTGCAGGTTTAATAAGACAAGCTATGGCTGCAACTAAAATAAACCATTTGCTCACCTCTCCTCCTATTCAAACCTATGAAAAGTAGCTGACTGAAATCTATGGAAACCAGAATTAAGAGGATAATCTTGTCCCCTACACAAAGTCCTACTTGCTGTCTCCTTGTATCCCAAGAAACAATACGTATACTTTACAAGAAGATCATTAAAGAGATAGCAATCACAATGTAAATCCACATTAGGGCAATCCAGGTGCATTTACTAAAGTACACTTAGTGGGGATCACCAAAACATTTTCCTTCGGGAGTATGCTTTCATTTGGCCCCATGGGAGGAATTTTACTGTTGGGAGGGTACTTTGAATTCCACCTACCATCATGTTAAGAATAAACAATAAACCTCAAACTAACTGAATTACGTCTCAGTCCGTATGGCAGCAGAGGCTGATTACTCTGAGCAGAGTGTAGGTGGTCCCTGCGTGATGGAATCTGACTCATGGGCACCTATTTAAATGGGCAGGCTGCTGATGAAGGTTTCTAGATGCTGGATTCGAGACTACTCGGGCCAGTTTTCTTACAGTCAGCACTGACTCCAAAAAATCAATACACAATGCTTTCTTCTGCTTTAATAAAACATACAGAAGTATGTAAAGCTTGGAGACTAGATTATATTTTCAAAGCCATAAACCATGCTGTCTGCTCACAAATGGCTTTGGAGAAACTTGTAAAGTGTCCTTTGATCATCTGTAGGCTCAAATAAGAATAAAAAGGTTTCAAATGGAATTGTTGCCACTTGCATGTCTATCTATACAACTGCATCTCAATTTCTCTAGGAAAGTCACAAAATATGAATTATGCATGTCTTAAAATGTTACAAAGGCATAATATAAGCTTAGCTACCTGTCTGAATTATTCTATTCAGACATCTACTAGTATATAGAGAGACTGAAAAAAGGGTTTAGGTCTGACAGTGTCATACTATCACCATAGACATCAAAGGACTTTTCCTCATGCAAGAGTTGACAAAATGTGTCTCTTTTAATGAATAAGAATTGGATAAAATATGAGATCATAAATGTTTCACTAAAATACCATTAAATTCTTCTAACCATGAGCAAACTGCTGGTTTAATTATTTTTGAAACTTTAAAAATGAACAAACCTATGTGGAATCTCTAGCGCATAAATTGAAGAACTATGATGGCACACTATGCCATTTTGTCATCAAAAGAAAGTCTTAATATGTGGCTTTAAGAACCCTTGAGAGGAGGCACTGAAACCTGAGGGGAAGTTCAATCACTTTGCCTCTTTTAGTGTCTGTCATTTCCCAATTCAAGAGAGGAGGAAATAATTCTCTGTATGTGCACACAGACCTCCTACAGACCCTCAATATACAAGCTACTGTGATTAATCAAAAGTTTGAAATTAAACTAAAAAGTTCCTTTTCTTCAATTATGATTAAACATAAAAGCAAGCAGTCTAGATTTTTTAGCAGACTGTCCAGGTCTCAAGAGTTACCAAGAAGCATACAGAGAGTGTCCAATTTTGTTTTGGAGGTTTGAAGGAAGGAAGGAATGGAGAAAGGAATAAAACAAATGATCCCATCAAGCAAGGGCATAGTAAACTGTAACTAAGTGGTGTTTCATACACTGCCATGACAATCAAGTTATTGAAACTGAAAAATAGTAACACAAAGAGAAGATGGAAGATTTAATTTTTTCTTCACACAAGTAAATTACTGCATCTTGTGAGGTCTGCTCTCTTCCCATTCACTTCTGAAAGGATGGGCTGAATGCTCCCCAGGCCTATGTGGCCTTTGCCTGCCAAGTTTTCAAAAGTGACTGCACAGAAATGGATACCCTTAGCATGCAGGGAAGATGCAGACAGAATACTAACATGCTGTGATCACCAAAGCCTCTTGCCAGATAAGGATGAAAATTGGCGGTGTTTAGTTGGTAAAGCCATGGGTTGCACTGGCAGCTGTCACCCACCAATCAGATGGGTAAACCTTGGGCACCACCATATTACGTATCAGCCCCCACAAGCCCTCGAGTGCTTCACAAGCCCACACAACAACACAGTTTGCTTCACTCACAGATCCCTTCAGATGTTTATCAGCTGAGTAATTCACATCACCACCACATGTCGTTTGAAGTGGATAAGTGCACAAAAATTTCCTTATGACTCTCAGAAAGTATTTAGATAAGCAAAACATAATTAGAGAAGCATCAGAAATGAGAGAAGCAAGTGCTTAGCATTCACTCCCTTTTACAGAAACAGTTACAAAATCAAGAATGATTTCTGCAGGCAGACATCCTGGGTTCAGGATCATGCAGCACAGCGGCACCACCAGACACAAATCCTAGAATCCCAATGGCAAATGTTTCAGGTTTGCCTCACTGAGTTAAGAATTACCCATGTCTTCAATGACACATCCAGTAAGACACAGTGCAAGTGTTACTGAACCTGACAGAACTGATAGGTGAAGTTGCAAGACTATCAGCAACAGAAAACACAAGTAGCAAACTAGTCATATCAGTGAAAAAACTCCCTGATCTCCTATGAACCTCCACAACAATGCCCAACACTGTGAAGTGCATTTCTTTGTTTTCCTTTTAGGGTGATCTCGGCTGGTGCCAGAAATGGAACCATTCTTTATCTAAATTCCCTAGGATTGCTAATAATATTCCAACTCATGTTGTGGGAAATTATGTAGACAAATCCTTCTTCTACTGAGATAGAAGACCTGTAAGTAACAAGCAGCAGTTAATACATTTATTTAAAACAACCACATATTATGAACTAGCCTTTATAAAGCTGCCTTTTAAGCTCTTGATTTTAGCAACCCCATGCCGTTCAGAGAATTATTTTGCTATTGCTCCTTCTGTGTTCCTGGATCATTAGGTAGGAGATTCCATGTAAGAACAAGCCTCTAGGTCATCTGGCTATGACAATGTGTATATTGGGCTTCTTTCCCTCTTTAGCCAGGGCTCTGGTACTGCTGCCAACTAACTTGTCTGATAGAACTCAACAAAGGTTATTCTTCACTGTGAGCTAAAAATTCACTCTGAAGTAGAAAACGGTTGTTGGGACCACTTCAATAATAGACAGTTCCAATTAGAAGTCAGGCATGATCATTCCCACTGGCACTAACATAGCATTTGAGTCTGGTGACTTCAGAGCACTTGTAAGGCACATGCTGACAGAGCAGCAGTCTCACTTTCCATTCACAACCAACAGTTCTACAACCAACATCTCCCAGGGAGAGGCTCAAGATCCAGTCAGAGGATCCCAACAAAGAGAAGGATGACAGCTGGCCACAAAAATGTGAGTTTGCCTCATTCTTAGAAAACGCCAGAGATACTGTTCAGCTGCATAGTAAATTGGGTAAAAAACTGTATGTCTAGGGACCACTAAGACAGACCTGTTCTTTATTGCTTTTCTGAGGGTCAGGAGATTGGCTGAAGTTTCCGGAATTCTTACTGAGGAGCTTTTTGGTTGAATTTTTATTTCACAAGTTTTCAGGGTTTGTGGGGGTTTTTTTGGTGGTTTGTTTTGGTGTGTGCATGTGGTTTTTTGTTTGCTTGTTAGTTTTGCTATTTTCTTTTGTTTGTTTGCTTTGGCTTAATTGTTTGTTTATTTGTTTGTGGGTGAGGTTTTTTTGGTTGGTTGGTTTGGGTTGGGGTTTTTCGTTTTGTTTTTGGCTTAGCAGGCTAAACTGCACAGCACTCTGTCAACATGATTGTGTCCACTCTTGAATATTTTATCACTTTAGTGCTCACATGAAATGAAAGGGATGTACAGGATTATCACTGCAGTACTCTCTCTGCATTATTTACAACCTTGGAGGCTGCAGCACTTGAGCATAATATTGCTAACATAAAAAGGCAGAATATCCCCTCAAGCCAGGATTTTAGTCTTGCAGTCTGCAGTGCAACATGACTGAAAAAGGTCTGTGAACCTCCTTACATCTCCCATCCTCAATCTAGCACTTTCTAAATGCTGGCATTCTGATGTGCAAAGCATCCAAAGAGATAAATCTCTAGGCTTTCAGCAGAATGGGAATTAGTAAATCCCTGTGCATCTAGGTAAGAATATATGGCATTGTTTCACCATTCTGCCCAGTTATTCCCACCCAGCCCTTTTTCTTGCCTTGTTAAAGTCCTCTGAAGTTGCCCTCATTTCCTTCCATGTCTTGTTCAAAAGCTGAATGCAGATACAGAAGAACTCCTCAAACGATCTGTCATGGGTGAAGAACATGGGATGGAAATCGTTGCAGGTCTCACTGGCTAAAAACAGAAAAACAAAAGGGGGTAGAATAAAACATGTACAGGCAGGAGCTTCAAAAAATAAATGTAAAATACAATCAGCGTATTTGAAAGTAGCGTATTTGAATGAAATCCCAGTTCTTGGAGCAAAGGATGTCAAAACACTATTGTGAAAAAACAGCCCTGGTCTGCAGTCTTAAAGTAAACAAAACACAATATAAACCCTTTAGGAGACTGACAGCAAGAAGAGGAAGCAACTACCTGTTTGCCTGAATATTCTCTCAAAGTTTTTTGTTTATGCCAAATTTTGTTGTTCAGTCTGGGACAGCGAAATAAAGGAAAAAAGCACAGTTCTCATTAAAACAAGAACCTTTCCCACTTCTATAACAGCATGGTCCACCCTGCCTCCTGAGAAACAAACACTAGGGCCCATCGCTCACAAAACAGGATTAGATTTATGTACACATTGAAATGTGAAGCTCTGCTGACACAGCAGATGATCTACCATATTGTACAGAGGTAACAAGAAAAATGTTGACAGATATAGAGATGAGAATATAACAGATTAAATTTGCTCTTTGAAAATAACCAGAATCAAAAGCAATGGATCTTCTATAATCTATCCCTTATCTGAGACAAACATAATAAAAACCAAACAAGCTAAAGCAAAAAGCAATCCAATCCCCAAACATCTTTATTTTTAATCAAATACTGGCTTTAAGGAAGTAAAAAAATCAAGGTACATTGTAGTGATGATCCCAAAATGAAAAGCAGGAGTGTACTGTGATTCTCCTTGAGCAAATAATGAATTTTCAAAAACTAAGGACTGAAGCAGTGCTGACTTCGGGGCACATCAGAGCAACCTGAGTAGAGAAGGGCCTTTGGCAAAGGACTAAATAGAATCTTCAAGCTCTGTCATAACTTGCAGGGCCACTTCAGTAGGTTACGTATCGATGTTCTTAAAAAGGCAAAGAAAAAGTCAGGCTGAATAAGCTTTCTTTAAATACCTAATCCCCAAATCTCTTAGCTTCAGCTTTCACCCCTTCATGAGTGCTCCTTTGAACTTTTCCCACAATCACTCATATGATAAAACAGCATCACTTTACTTCAGGATCAAACAGCCACTACTTAGGCAAACTTCCTCCTGTGCAAGAACAATGGAATTATGAAGCACTGCGATAAATCACATTTTCCTGGGGCTGAGTCACTGTCTGACATCCACTTTCTCTCACTGGAACTGGACAAATTAGAATTAAGACTCTGTGCAGGAGGATGTGAATGGCTCAGGCAGGCTGACTCTGTGCGCTCTCTGCAGGCATGGTTTTGGTACCTCTTCTAGCCACAAAATTCCCCTCTCAGTGTGTTCAGTTACCTCTGCTGCACCATCAGCTCTGCTGTAGGAATATGAATGGTGTTTAGAACCACCTGAAACCTCAAAAAAAAAGTTTCTGATCTTTGCCAGCATGCAGTATTCCAATTAGAAAGCAAAACTCTGAAGCTTAATTGTAAATTTGAAGCTTAATTTTAACATCAGATTTACTAAGATCTAATCAATTCTCCAGCTATATGGCAAGGGTGGGAGTTAAATTTGGAGCACAGGTTTAATTCAAATCAAGTAAACTCTATTTAATTCAAAAGATTTGCAGTCAAGGGGGAATTAGTCAAAGCATGGACCATATTTATGAGGAACAACTCAATCCCTTCGAGAGAACAAAATGCCTCAGGCGTGCTTTTCAGAGCAGCTTCCATTCATTCCACTGTAGCTGCAAGGGCTCAGCACTTCCAATAATCAGACCTTCAGCCTGTAATAATGTCAGAGGCACAACAGAACATATTCTCAGGGGGCACTTATCTTTAAGTCAAGAAATACTATAATGATGAGTAGAAATAAAATAACACCAAGCAGAAGAATGCAGTGAGTACCTTCACTGCACAAAACCAGGCAATATGTACTGGCCTCTCTGATCCTCCTCAAAGCCTGAAGTTCTCACTGCTCCAGCTCATAAAAATCAATAAATCAAAATTTAAGGCAAGGCTGGGGATTCTCAGAAAACTGATCATCAGTTCTAACTCATGCTCCTTAAGATAATCAGCCTCAAACTGTATCTACTATGCTGACTGTTCTGCATGCAGAATTAGAGATGCCACCTCTCCCCACCTTATTTTATAAGTAGGCAACGGATGGTGTTTTATGCCTTTCAGTTTCAAAATGAAAGAGTATAAATCACTGTTACTGATATAAATGGAGAAGATGGGCCTTTTAGAAGGCAGGATGAACATCTTAAAGCACAAAACAAATCCTAGGAATAATTCCAAACTAAACAAAAACCAGCTTCTTCAAAATTCCCAAGATCATTCAGACGGCAGAGAAGAGAAAGAACTCCAGTCTGCTTCAGCAGTAGCCTTTTGTATGCCTTGAAAATTTTATTCATACTAATACAAAATTACAGAATTCAACAGAAAAATCTTCAGGCTGCAGTTTAACATAGTTAAATCTATGTTCTGCTCAGAATGTTTAAATAGCTAATGAAAGAGAATCCTTGTCCAAATACTTTCCTTCTCCTTTTGACAGGTGAGCTGAGGATGAAGGAAAAGGTGATGCTGTTGCTGCTATTTTGTAGAAACCAAAGTAACACTAAGTTACAAACTGCTGTCTTTGCCCAGTCTCTCCAGCCCCAAGTCTGGATCTCCAATATCAGAGTACTGCCTCTCTCTGCAGTGAGTGAGCAAATTTAAAGGCTGCTCAGTTTTACTAATTAAAAACTTCTTTAATTTATTTTTCACTAACTTGCAAATTGACTAGTTCTAAACTGAAACAAAGCCTTGGAAAAATTTAGAGACCTTCTGCATAGGAGCTGCATGCAAAATTTTGGTCCTTAAACCCAGTACTTTCTAACCATCCTTTCCACAACCAGGGACCAACCACATTTACAACCACATAAAAATAACACGGCTGCAATGTGGGGACACAAATCATAATGATTATTCACCATCAAGTTTTAATTATGTCTGAGAGATCACCTTCGAAAGGCAAGCCACAGATGTCTAGCCTACATAAATCAGGTGAAGATCTTGTTGATTTTCCATTCTTGGCACAATTCTTGGAGCTGTAGATCAATATGCCACCTCTCAGGATACAAGTAGTCCCTCAAGTTTCTAGCTGATCTATAGCTGGAACTTTGAGAAAGAAGCTTAGTTCATTTCTCATCATAAATTGCACTGGCAAAAAAAGGAGCTAATTTGTACCTGGGAGTTTATGTGGTTCCTACAGTGTGTATTTTTAGTGTCAACCCAACACAATTTTGTCTGTCAGTTGCTTCCTAAATTACAATAAAGACATTCAAGCATCCCAGACTGTTTGAAGAGTAAACAGATTTGACATGTTACATTGTTCCTCTGTGGATTAGAAGAAAACAACAAGGGGGAAAAAACTGAGAAAGAAGAAAAGAGTTATACCTTCATTTTCTACCCCATCTCTAAACACCTTTTCCCAGGAGACAGAATATCATCAGGGTTGAATTTCTTTTAGCTGTGTCAAGAACAGCTAGGTGTTTGCATATTTGCATAAGCCTGTCTTGAAAGGAAACAGATTATTTGATGATGTTTCAATAAGTGTTTTGCTTGAAGTACAGCAGAGATTTACATTTCGAAGTTGCTGTGGGGAACTGAATATGGACAAAAGGGATTTCTCCATGCAAGACAGACTCCAGGAAAGGACCAGTGCACCAAACCAGACAGCAGGCTGCCGTGTCACCTCACTGTCCGAAAGAGTATGAACAAAAGGCCAACACTTCAACAGAAATTGGCTGATTGCTGTAAGGGCTCATTACATTATCCCCTCATGTTAGAAAGTAGCTAACAAGTAGATATCTTCTGCATGTGGTTTCCACTTGGAAGAGGAGGAAAAGATTAATACAATTTCTTATCTTAGATTGTTTTGTGGAACTCTAGGGAGTAACACAGAGATAAGAGCACCCTGCCCCCAAAGCTAGAACAGCAGGCAGAGAAATAGTGATACACCTCTGTAGACAAGGTACTGCCCTTGATCTTAAGAAAAGTCTGCTTTTTTTCTGACTCTGCTAAACTGCTGTGTTGATACGTCTTTAAAATGGCATGCAGTCATTCTGACCTCCTTTGTGAAGTTCTTGAATTCAAGAGATGAAAAAGATTGTACTGGTATGAAAGCCATATCTATCATGAAGGGAATGTTTGACATTAGGAACCACCCAATCCATTATTTAAGAAATCCATTCATGATGCTATGGGGGATGACGATGAGGTCAGTTAAACAGTCATTTCTCTGTAAATTTAAGGCTTGGACCCATGAAATTGGGAATGCATATGAAAGACAATCACAAGTGAGACAATTCAAGAATGTCAGCTATGTACAATTGTTCTACAAAACAGAACTTCAATAGACCTGATAAAGTAGATAATAAATAAAAGAGATAAGGTTGCTGTGTATTCTCAAATATTTCAAAAGCAGGGTGTCAGCTTAAATCAATCATATTATTCAGTCAGCCATCTAAACACGGTCACCTGGCAAAAGTGCTGTCAAACAGAGGCAGGCAGACACCTGTGGTGAGGGGTCAACCTCTGTGCTAGGGGTGGTATTAACAGATCCTGGAAAGCATCCTGAAAAGTTGCATTGGAACAATTTTGAGGTGAGGGAAGCAGTGATGCAGAATCCAGGGAAGCTGGTTTGCAAAGTTCCAGGGAGAGAGGGGTTCAAAAACATCTCTCTGTCTGAAAGGTACCTGGGAGCCATGTGATCCAATTTTCAAAGAGAGCTGTGCTTTCTCTTCCTGAGCTGCTGCTTGATTCAGTGTGAGTCATTTATCCCTTCAGTTGTTTTCCTGAATTCCACAGAATGGAGATCATAATATTTTATCAGAGAGGAGGCGAGTGGAAAGAACCACTGCACTTTCAGAAGTGCAGCAAGATCCACAAGTGAAGGGTGCCATATAGGCCTTGGAAATATCATCTCCTCTTGGCATGGCCTCCTCTGGGATTATTATTCGCCAGTAAGAGAAGGACCAAAGAGCAACTAATTCTCACTAGCACTCAGGAGGAGAAGCACTGTAATTTCTGCTTCTCCCTGGAGATTCAGTACAGAAAAAATAACTACTGCCATGACCATTTTTATGTACGCAATCAAAAATTCTCTCAGTAGTACAAGAACATATAAGAAAAAGAGTACCTAATACTGCAGAAATACAGTGATTGCCAAGTTTTCTATACTGCTGATCCCTGTGGTCTGCCAGCAATAATTTGAACCTTTGGCTACCTTTCTGGCAAATGATAGGGAAACGTTGTAATTTAAAGCAAGGAACGCCACTGGCAGTGGCAGTGCAGTAATAAAGTGGTAACATTGCTGCCAATCATGGGATTTTCTTTCCTAGGGAACAGTTCTTTTTAGAAGACTGAACTGGCATTAGAACAAAAGACACCAAAATTGCCTAGCAACACAAGGCTACAAGAGAGCTTCAACATTTTACCTTACCTGATCACATATTTAGTTGGAATAGAAACTATAAGAAATTGCTAAGCATGCAGCAAAACACATCAACTCAAACTCCTAAGAACATAAGGCAGTACCATGTCTCTAAACCTGTGAGATCTATAATGCACTATAGAGGGAAACTGGAAATAAAAACACACATAAAAGGCATCCTACAGTCTGCAAGTTTCTCAAGGCTGAGAATAAATTTTAATATGCAATGAAAAACAAGGATTCCATGAAACTTCAGGACTAGGATGTTCATGGCACATGCAGCCCCAAGCTCTTCAGTAACTTCCCCAGATTTGCTTTAAAGGTGACTGCAGCTTTGTCAGAAAAGCATATCCTCTCCCCAATATATGATTAAATAAAGGAGCTACTCTTTAAAAATCCACCTCTCCCATTGTCCCAAATAAAAGTGGTGAAAGATGAACCCTGACTACTGCAGCACAACTCAATAAAGCCCTGCACTCATCACTACCAGCAGATCCAGCAGTCCAGAGGTAGCAATACGTAAGCATGAGACTCATTCTGCCACATCCAGCAGTGATGGTGAACTGAAAGAAACCAGTGGAGCCAGTAGTGTCCACACAGGCAGGCTCACTTGGTAAAGATAACTCCCTTTGCAGCTCTCAGTAACTACAGAGGTTTCACTGCACATCTCCTGCATAGACCAGACCTGAAAGCTGAACACTGTAGTTTGGAAATGCAAACAGAAAGCAAAAGTACAAAGATAATTTTTTAAAAGGCTCTTATATGCAAATAGGAAATTAGAAAGATTAAAAAGATAATCATGCTGATAAGAGTTGTTCAAGAGCAGTTCTTGTTCAAGAGCAGGTTTTTTTTGTTTGTGACAAAACAGATGCCAATTATAAATAAATCTGAACTTCCTCTGCAAGCTATCACAGCACACTGCAGGGCAATAGCTCAGTTCTCTCCTTCCCTCTTGATTTCTCCACTACTTCCAGTACTGAAAAGAGCAGTAATCAATAACAATAAGAAAATGTAGTTTTAAAACCTGATGGATAAATTAGAGTATCATTTTCAGAGGTGAGAAAGCATTTCATATGAATTAGTCATGAACTTCTAGGAGAAAACTCCTTGAGAGTGGAAATTGTATGAAAAAACAAGGGCTTCAATTCATCATACCAAAAAAAAAAAAATCTTCTTTTGGGAAGAAAAGGACATAGGCCCACAAACGTATCTCTATGCCGTTTTTAGCCCTACAATATCCATTTGCAAAGTTTATTGCTAAATGCTACATTCTGGCACATTTTCTAATGACTGTTGCAGCACCTCAGATACAGAACTCAGAGGGCTGTGGTCAGAAGTTCCTGGGTGCAGAAACAGACATTTGCTCTGCTCCTGCCTGTGCACCTCCCACAGGCACTGCAATGAGAAACTGCCTTTCATGGTAGAATAGCTGACTTTTCATGTCTTATTCTGACCGGTTTAGAGAGCACCAGCTTATTGCTTCTCTTCCTGGAGGGATTCTTGCTAAAAAGCAAATGCTTACCTCTAATTACTAATTTTCTTTATTAGGAAGTTACATAGACAGTATTACAGGTACAAGATACTGTGAGATACTTCATCCAGAATATACTCTGGTTACCATTTGAAATACAGATGGCTGTTTTGATTCACAAGAGAAGAGGAACTGTCACTGAAAATTAATTCTGGTTTAAGTAGGCTGGCTAAGGCTCTATCTGTAAGCAAAACTTAAAGGAGCCTATGAAAACCTGCAGGAAAAAAACCCACGAACAGTAACTTGGGAAGTCTATGGATTTTTTTAGGTTCCCCCTTGCTACCTAAGCAGCTCCTATTACCTTCTCTGTTCCTAGATATGGCCCTCCTCATTAAAATGAGATTTTTAAAACTATACTGCATAGAAACTATGCAGTCCTTGTGTAAGACAACTCGGGTAAAGAACATATTTTTTGGGGGTGTTTGGTCTTCCAAGTGAGCAAAAGTAGGACAACTACAAGAAGAAAACAAAATGAAAAAATGGAGAAGCCAACAAAACAACAGACAAGTCAGGAAGGAAGATAATATTTTTCCTGGTACCAATGTATTCCTCTATTAGAAAAAAAGGTTGCAACTGAATTACCCATGCAGACCTGGCACAAATCAGGTGATCTGTACTTACCATTAGAGGTATCTGTATATGAGATGCCTGCTCTGCAGCATTTTTATGACAGGCTGTTAGGCTGCCTTCAGTGCCCCCATAGTGGCATATGAGACAGCTGGCTGCCTGTACCTCTGCCTAATCATTCAGGCCAGCTTCCAAAATGTAACAGCGGTGAGAACAAAGGTCTGGTTACCTAGAAAGTGAATTAAACTCACCCAGCTCCTCTACTATCACAGAAAATGGAACACTACAATTTCAACCACTTGCTTTGAATCAATCCCAGACATACTCAAAATGCCGACCAAGGTAACAGACTGAGACATAGAGGAAATTACATCAATATCAATTTAAAAAAATATTGTCTATGATTAAGGTGAGGGAGTTCACTATATCACACATCCTAGAGCAATGGCATCTCATCTTTCATATCAGATCAGTTCTGAGCTATGCTGAAACTACATTGCTTGCTCAAGAATCAGGAGATGCACACCTAGCCCTTGACTTCTTTGAAAATATGTGCATTGCCGCCACTACTACAGCCCCTCAAAGGACAACCCACCTTAGCAGTAACACCTTTCCTCCCTCCCCTTCTGCATCTCTACAAATTGTACCTCCTTTAAAATATGCATATTTATACATGCATGCATTAAATTGCCAAATAATATCTTTCTCCCCCTCTTTGTGAAAAGAAAATGTGAGAAAGAAGAAACTGGCCACTGGATACAACTCTGCACAGGCAAAATCCTGTGCAATAAGACCCAGGCTGGGAACACTCCTCAGCATATCTACAGCCCACTCTCTATTCCATTCTTGGTCTGCCATGGGCAGCTCTAAGCTTGACAGTGACAACATGGTGACCTGTGGGGAAATCTGTGGGTAAATCTTCCCACTCCCAATCCTTCCTGGAACCCAGATGGACCTGCTGAGGTAAAGGTCATTAACTCATGGTGAAAATTGCACCTTACTTATCTAACTGCAACCACTTACATTATTTTCTTCCCCTACAAATAGTCTTAATCTGTAAATTATGTTTTTAACTCTCTGGGCTACAGTCCCAAATTCAGACTAACAGAACAAAAATAAAACTGCTGAAGCATACTCTTTTTAACACAGACCAAACTGAGTAATTGCTACTCACTAAATGGGAAAACAGTGATGTGGCAGGGTGCAAGCTGCTCAGGAAACATTGAACCTCAGTGCTTGTTAGAGTTTTTATCCAAGATCATCACCATAACACACTAAGCGCCAAGTGTCTTGAAATGGCTCTATGAACATTAATCAACCTCTAGAAGGACAGTAGTTAACACTCACTCTTCAAATGTTAAGCTTGACCTCTTGAAGGGCAAATGGAAAATCAAATAAATTAGGCCACAGTCTTAACAAGAGAGGCTATTTCAATAATACATTTCCAAGTGACACATTCAGTTCATAAGGTATTCCATTGGAGTTTTTCATTTCATAGACGACCATGAACCAATATGTACAATCCTACAGCAGACAGAGCATAGTTTTAGATAGGTAGAACTACTGTTATCAAAAGATATGTTTTAGAAATGTTTAATTAGGCTGTAATATTGCCCTATTTTATGCTATTGCTCTTCTTTATAGGCTGAAACATTAAACCAGCATTTCAGTCATACCACTATAAAAAAAAATAGTATGTTAAAACATTCCATTTTAGTCTGGAAAAACAGGTTGCTTGCTTAAAGGTATTCTAAAGAGTGCAAACATTTTAGAATTAATTCCTGCCCTATATCACAGATATAATTCATTATATCTCTGAACCTTATAGTTTCTAAAAAAGCTTAGAGAATCACCTAGTTCATATTAAGTGAATTAGTGCAGGATGTCTCCTCATGATGCTGGAAGACAAAAGGCCCTTGAGTATAAACCAAGTGAATATATGGAAGACTGAGAGAGGAAAGAGGCCCAGACTTTTTTGAGGTCACATCTTTGTAAAATATCAGAATCAGGACAATAAGGATGAAATTTAATCTACAGTATAATGTCTCCAGTATTAATAACAGCACAGTATTCCCTGGGAGTTTGTTCCATTACTTGTGTATTCTCTAGTTTTACTGTTGTCATTGTTATTTGATATATATTTTCTCTTTTGTATTGTAAATCCATTATTTGTTTTGTCCTTGTTGACTATAAGAATTGAATAAGGTAATTTTTACATCATGCCTTGAGGTTCCAGAATACATTTATATCTTTTCAATCAATTTATTCCAGCCTGACCATGAGTAATGGCCTAATTTTTCCTTGAGGATCTTATTTGCTGAAGTGTACTATCACTCACTCTAGAAATATGCATGAGGATCACAGAAAAGAGACAAGAAAGATGAAAATAGCTATTTCTCAGAACAAACAAACAAAAAAGAGGCAAGCAAAACCCTTCCTTCAGCTGAAATTTCTCTGTTGGACTATGGCTATATTTGAAAAAGGATCTAAGCTAACCTTCTTAGAAATTCTCTCTTATTACTCCCATTGCAGACACTTAGTAATTTCAGACGGGAAAATGAAAGTCATCTTGTATACACAAAACCACTCTTTGTTTCTGCATTTCAGCTTAAAATTAGTTCTCAAAATTTAGGATTATTGTTTGGCTGTTTAGAAAAGCATTATCCCACTAATGTCTCAAGAGATATTGCATGTGAGGCAAGTGAACTATCCTCCTTTTTCTTAAAATAAACTCATTCATAACACAAGCTTAACAATATATATTCATCTGGAAAAAATACCATCATGTCCTAAATAAGCCCTTTACAAATTTTCTTGACTGACTCTGACCATCTGTAGCATCATATACAGGTTTTTAGCATCAATTCAAAAACTGTGAAGGAATACATCTGGAAAAGGAAAGTGTTTCCCAGTCTACTGTGACAAGTTAGAGAAATAACATTTCCAAACCAAGAAATAATTGAGATTTCAAATGGGTGAAAAAATAGCTAAGTTTCTCCGTCACCAATAGGACAGGTTGGATATGTTGGTTTCAAAATTACTAAGGCAAAAGAAGCACCAGACAGATGCTTTTATAAAAATAAGTGTCAACTCCTTCCCACTTAAACTTATAAAAAGTAGTAGAAACTTTTACTGTTAGATTAAACTTCAGCAGACAAGACTTCTTCCCAGCAAGGAATTACAGAGAGTATGAACTGAATTGAATCCTAAAACTCTGTGGTTTGGTTTAGGGATTGTATTTGGATTATTTTTAAACTGGAACCCAACCTGGTTCAATATCTGGAAATACCTCCTGAGCGTGAACTGGCACAAACTTAGGAAGTTCATTGCTCTTGGCAGCTCAGTGGAATGGCTCAATTGAAAGTGGAAACACTCTATCTCCAGTTGTAAGTTGTTGAGCCTGGAGAACTATAAGCTAGTCATTGCAACTATTTCTGCTCCTGCTGGAGAAAACTTGCAGTCAAACTACTCAATGTATCTGTGTGTATCTGGCTGTCACACAATCAGAGCATATCTCTTTCTCTCCTCTCCTCTCCTCTCCTCTCCTCTCCTCTCCTCTCCTCTCCTCTCCTCTCCTCTCCTCTCCTCTCCTCTCCTCTCCTCTCCTCTCCTCTCCTCTCCTCTCCTCTCCTCTCCTCTCCTCTCCTCTCCTCTCCTCTCCTCTCCTCTCCTCTCCTCTCCTCTCCTCTCCTCTCTTCTCTCCTGTCTCCTACTTCCCAAACATAGCATTAGCACCAATCCCACTCCCACAGTACAGCAGATGTGTTCCAGCTTAAACTGGAACCATTTCAAAATAGACTCAACAGATTTCTTCTTGTGTTACCCATTTATATTTCTGAGGTCAACACCTCCTCAAACAATGAGATGCAAGGGGTTTCACTTTTCTTGAGTAGATTTAACTTACAGCCTTCTTGTTTTTCTTCTCATTCCTGAATGACATGAGGGAAATTTCTTTGAAAGTAAAATCAGCACAGTTATGGCTTTTAAGATGTGAGTCCAAGCTATCAGTGGGTTTTGACAGCACAAGTGTCACTCCAGCTGAAGCTGTGCTTCAGCAGACGTCTTCTCCACAGCAGAGGAGGGATTTCTGCCATCTCCCAACAGGAGAAACTCGGTCACACAGCTGGGGACATAAAGCCACCGGGGGGTGCCACATTTCTGTGCCATAGCCCTGATGTGGTGCCTGGCCTGGTCTCCCCTGGGCTCAGAGAATGGGCAGCAGAGGACCTTGTCCCTGTCACACGGAGACTTCAGTCCCCCAGTTTGGTGTTCACACTTGTAAATTGCCACAGATCCTGACATCCTTATAAAGGCTTCAGGTCTCACAGAAACTTCAGTTTTCACATCTACCCGCATGAAGGTACCCCAATTATGTGTCAAACTTACTGCTATATAATTTCCGAGAGGGTATGATTTATATCAAACATCCTCTTTCTTAAATCATGCCCCTTCCTTCACCATAAAACACTCTTTCTCTCATGAAGTCCATTCTCTCTGACCTACAGAATGCCTTGCAAGACTGACAGAATTTTAATAACTTTGTCATGCAAGAGGAATACAAAAGCTAACACAAGGCTTATACTTAACAAAAAGAGGAGGGAAAGGTAAAAATAGTTAATGTCATGGCTGATCTTAATAGCAGGCACAGCTTCAGAACAAATTTTGAAAGTAAGTAAAAACACATTGAGGTGAATAGAGACTGGAAGAAATATTGCACAGGCTTACCAGGAAGGGATCAAGTCTGATTCGTCTGATCTTTGACAAAATAACTCTTGTTTCTCATGAGTGAAATGTGATGGGCTTTATCAGTTCAGCAGGCAATTTAGTTCTCCTGCATCTGACTTAAGAAAAATATTTTTTTATTACTCCGTGTGCCAGGCAGAAAATCAGCAATTCATCTGGACAAAATAGGATTTGAGGCAAGAATCATGTGGTGGGTGAGATGCAGATAATGTATGGAAACGACAAAAAGGAAAGGGGAGGTATTAAGCTAAGGGCAGTACTGCTTGAATTTCTCAAAAGTCAGTCTAAGACTCCAGATTTTTGTTAATGATTTTGGCTCAAAAATCTAAGAGTAACTCCACAAAATTTGCTGGAGCTCAAAACTGGTGACATTGCTGATGGTATCATAAGAGAAGATCAGACTGTCATAAAGGAAGGACTTTGAGGCCCAGAGAAATCAAAATGGTATGGCACTGATAAGATTTCGAGTAGTAAAAAGGATTTCTGCTCTGAGACTCATCAGTTGTGAAAAAAAAGAGTAGAAAAAAAGACAATTTGTATACAGAGCCATCACTATGACAAAAGTCCTAAGAAAAGCAACTCTAATCCTAAAACACAATCAGTGAGAAATTTCTAGCATGGGTTGTGAAGTATAAAAATAATTTGATACAGGGTACTGGTAATACATAAACCAGAATAACACCTGTAATTCTGGGCACATGTACACAAGATAAGATACAGGGACTTAAATGAGAACACAGAGGGAAGGGCTGCTAAAATGGTCAGCAAGTGGATAATGGTATTGAAATGGACAGAAATGTCTATGCTGGTTTAGTTTGGCACAGTGAAGGCTGAAATGAAATAATAAAAATACATGGAGGAAAGGACAGAAATAGAAAGAGAATACCTGTTAAATAAAGAATAAATCCGGCACAAAGATTTTCAGATTTAAACTATTTCTGAATATATTTAGATTGAAAATGAAAAGGTTTCAAACCATCTCATGCATGACAAGATCAGTGATTAGTGTAAGGATGTAGTTCAATAAATCCGTGAATGGGAATATATGTTGTGTCTAACTGCAGTGATTCAGTTCTAACCCCTCATTTTCACTTCTGCAGTAGTGCCGTTTTCTGCATTTATCATTAAACCCAGGCCAACTACCCCTTAGTGCCTGGGAACTGCTGCATTCATTTGCTCTATCTGAATTTGACTAATGTTGATCTACTGAATCTTCAGTAAGAAAATGTATTGGCTATAAAAGGCATACACAAAAAAAATCTGTTTCGAGAAAAAGAAGTTACTCAGCCTGCACAGTGCCAGAAATCCTTTTTATTTAAACCTTTGTAATACTTTACTGGAAACTAAGTTGCACTAGTGAGGGTGTTACATCATCAGTCACAGTAAGCATTAGAGAACTCAGGGACAATTCAGAACATTTCAACAATAATTATGACATTGCCATCTTAATGAACAATAACTGTGTGCACTATTAAATGTACAAAAATGGAAAGTAAACTAAGGAATCTGCCCTGCACTCACACACTGTTTTTGACAGCTTCATAACTATTACAAATATTGCATTGTTACTTTTTCTCCTTTCCCAGTTTCAACTAGTTTTCTCATGTGATCATCTTTGAATGTGCCAGTATGTTAAGATTTTCTAACTTTATGCTTTCAGTTGAAGTGGCTGTAATTTCAGGCAAACACTACAATACCCTCTAACCTTTGGCAACAAAGCTTACACTTCCTCTCTAGAAGTGGACCAAAAATAGCATTGTCTACAATAGCTTTTGCTTATCAGCTGCAGACCAGAATATACCAACTGGGACTGAAAAGATTTGAGTTTTTCTCACTAAGATAAGATCATGCACCACAACTCCGTTTCTCTGAGTATAGAATATAGTTCCTTTCTTCCTCAGAGTGATTGTTCAGATGGTCTAATACATATCACTTGTCACAGTATCTCTAACAATATCTCAGAAAAAACTTTGTCCTGGGCACTCATCATTCAACTCAATCTTGTCTTGATGGGAGGCAGAACACTCAGCTATTCTAACAAATCACAGAAAGAGGTGGTGTGAAAGTCAGCTCCACCTTAGACTCCCACTGATAGAAAAAAGAACAGGAAGGTAGAAATGAGGCACAATAGTTCTTATTAAATAGATTACTTACTATTACTGAATAGTTGACTGGTATTTTGCTATTAAAGAGATTATCTCTCTGATAAATCATCACAGAGAGTCTTAATAGTCACTTCTCATTTAAACACCAGTATTTGAAAACTGGTGGATGTTTTAGTAAATCTCTAAATCACATAACTGCAGGGAAGTGTTAACCTCAGCCATGCACCCCAAAATGATGGTGCTACCACATCTAGTACTGAATCTGACGCAAGAAAATTCTTTAATTGTTCTCTGAATATATTGTTCACTGCCTGCAAACCTTCTTTTTCCCCATGTTGAACAACATTGCTATTGAGGGTCACTACAGGTCTCCAGTTGCCTTAGAACTCTTGCCAAACTAAGCTAGAAGTTACTCAAATTTCACTATTTGGAAAAAAATAAACCAAAAAAAAAACCTAACCAGAAATAGGAAAATTGCTTTTTAACAGAGTGTAAAAGAACACTTGCTTAATATGAACGTGTCCAGAAGAGCATGAGGTAAGCAAACGAACTCTGATCTAATGACAGAACTAAGCAGAGTAGTTGAATGCATGCTTAAGTCATAAATCTCCTTATTTTATTATACACCAACATCTCCCTGACAAGTATTTTAGCTATGATAGGTATATTTTTGGAAAAAAAGAGAGGAAAAAGGGACTATTTATATCACAGAAGAAGTTTTTGGTGGTTTTTTTTTAAGTATCTTCTAAGCCATTTGTTATTATGAATGGTTCTGATTCTCATTTTGTATGATTCATGGCAGAGAAGTTGCCTACAATTTGGTAAACTTTGCTGATAATAATGACTTGGGCATTAAGGAGTCAAGCTTCATCAATATAATCCTAGCATATAATGGTTTGGTTTGGAAGGGACCTTAAAGATCATGTAGTTCCAACCCCCTGACATGGACAGAAATACATTTCACTAGACCAGGTTGCTCCAAGCCCCACTAAATCTGGCCTTAAACACTTTCAGGTATGAGGCATCCACAATTTCTCTGGGCATCCTGTTCCAATGCCTCATCACCTTCACAGTAAAGAATTTCTTCCTAATATCTAATCTAAACCTACTCTCTTTTTGTTTGAATCTTTTCCCTCTTTTAAATAGTTCCTCTCAATCTTTCTTGCAGATTCCCTTCAAGTACTAGAAGGCTGCAATTAGGTCATCCTGAAGCCTTCTCTTTTCCAGGCTGAACAATCCCAATTCTGTCAGCCTGTCCTCATGGAAGAGGTGATCCATCCATCTAATTGTCTTGGTGGCCTCCTCTGGACTCGCTCCAATGGATCCATGTCCTTCCTGTGCTGGGATCCCAGTGCTGGATGCAGCACTGCAGGTGGGTGTGCATATATGAGTGTGCCTTTCTCTCTCATTATTGATCTCTCCAAGTGGTATCTTCCAATCTGCAGTAACAGAGCTGTCAGATGTCTGATATGCAAACAGAGGAAGAGCAGTGGAACAACTGAACTAGACCAACTGGTGTTTGTCAAATATGAGCAGCTAACTTCCAGGCTTAAGGAAGAGCTTACATACTCGGGAGTATTTCCTTTCTGTTTCTGATACAATCAGAGAAATGCAGCAAGTATTTTGCTAAAAGCTTGTAATAATATTTTGTAAAAACCTTTCCCCCCATTGTATCCATTAGCTCAAAAAAATTAAATTCTCTTAACAAACTTTGCCTCTTTCAGAAAAACTTTAAAAATAGCAGTTTACCTCTGCATAATACTATAAAAGCAAACAGCTGGGACAATCTTGGAATGAGCCCTTCCTGGACTTGACTGGGAAGAGCTAGAATTCCTTCAGAGAGAGATGGAGACATAGCTGTGCATGATCTTCCTTCCATTTTTCCTATTTTTAAATAAAAACACATGACCAAATATTGTTCAAAAAGACAAATATTTACTTCAGTAATCCTATTAGGATATCTAGAAATGGACACTAAGCTCTCAAAGGAAATATAAAGTTCACAGGTGGAAAGAAATCGCCCAATAAAAGATATACAGGCCATAAAATTTAAAAAAAAACTGCGGACTCCACAGAATACAAACTTCCTGCCAGATAATGACAGCTTCTTTTCAATGAGATTTAATGAATTTGAAGAAGGGATGCAAAATGTAATGATAATCTCCACTGCCCAAGAATAGCAATATTAATCTATTCATAATACCAAAGACATAGGTGAAACCATGAAAATTTGCAGTGACTTATTTTCACAACAAATCAGGCCTCACCACCAGTACCTTGAGACACTGGATCTCCATTGTGCCTATTTCCACTGGAGGAACCTGGTGGCAGGGCTCCTGACACTGATCCTAAGCATCAGTGCTTGGGCTGGAATCTCGTCCTCTCCCAAGCGATCAAACCAATTAAATTTTAGCATGATGTGGCGGTTTCAGTTCAGAACCATGTGGAAACACCAATTTCGTGTAGTGGTTTTGGTTTGCCAATTTGAGGTTTCCTGGCCAACGCATCAATTTATGTGATGAATTTAGTGCTGGCCAAATAGCCAGTGCACCCACTAGATTTATTTACTCATTCCCTGCTGTGAGACAGGATTTGGAGGAATGGCAAAGCAGGCTCAAACTTTAAAGGGTATAAAGAAAAACTTTATTAACAGAACTAAAAGAATCATACGAATCAAAATAAAATCTTCAGAACACTTCTCCCCTCTACTCTCTCTTTTTTTCTTTCCCCCTGACAACTTACAGAAACAATTCAGTCAGTTTATCACCTCTGTAACAGTCTTTCTTCAGTTCACTAAGGGAGAGGAGTCTCTCTTGCCATGCTATGGAGACTTCACAAGAAAACAGTTCTCTCATGGGTTCTAGTTTCCACAAAAAGCAGCCACCTGGAAATCTACAATTGTAAGATCCCTCCCATTTTCATAGCCTTCCCGCAGCTGCATTCATGGGCCATGTCAAACTTACGGGGTACTATTTTAAGGATGAGCTGTTCAAAATCAAAGGTTCTCTTCATCTATCTCTGAGATTATCTTAATCTCTGGGAACAGAGATCTTCTTTCCCTGAGGGCAAAGGGTCTTCATCACTCTTCTCTCTCTCTGTTCAACCTTCTCAAGGGATCACATCTACTTCAACATCTGCTTGTTCAGCATGGATGTCTTTGCTCATGTCTACAATGTGAATGCTCCATCCCTCCATGCTTTTTTACATGATTTATAGGGATATTCAGTGTATCATAGTCCATCACCATGGCTTACAAAAAAATTCAGCCTAAGCATCTCCTCATTCTGCACCCACCTGTGACCTGACTCCTTCTTTACTACCTTGGTGTCTTCATGTTGTTTCCCTGCATCTTCACTCTGTCCTTTTCTCTCACTCGAGAGAGGATTGAAGGTCTGCGAGTCCCATCTGTGCAGTGAAAGAGTTAATATCTTGCCCGAGGCCTGCAGATAGTCATGTGATCCCTGCCGAGTGGCCAGAGCTGTTTACGGTGGAGAATTCTTTGGCAGCCCTGCTGGGGGAAGCTAGGATCTTAGCAGCCAGGCTAAAACACAGCAGCAGCGGCAGCGTGCTGTGGGTTGATGGCTTCCCCTCCCCCTGCCTAGCAGCTTCTGGTGAAACTCAGCAGTGGCAGCACATTTCAGCCAAGGTGCAGGCTGGCCTGGATTCACTGGAGGAAGGGGGACGTTGCTTGGCCAGCACTGTAGAGGCAGGGCCCAGCCCTGCTGGGATGAGGCCCAGTGGACTCCCCAGGAAGGGAAGGCCTGGCTCGCCCTGGCCTGTTACCTATACTCAGGCCAGAAGAAAAAGAGCAATTCCTGGGGTTTGTTCATTTTAAAATATGAATTCACAGGGTAGTTCTTAACTCTCTAATTGGCTTATCAGCATGCCTATTCTCAGAGACAGCCAGCAATTGTTTTTGCCAGGCATGGAGGAAGCTGTTAGCAGTCACTTCTATGGCTGGGCTCATTCCCTCCTCACCAAAACTCAACTAATGTGCAAAACTAGTATACATGAGTACCACCGAAAGCCAAGTGCAGAAGAATTCTCAGGCTCTTGAATCACAGGAGCACTGGTACCAGCAATTTTGCAAGTGCCGCGAAGGTAGCAACGGGTAACATGTAACATTTATGACAGTCAGATGCTATCACAGCCAAAACAAAAAGTCTCAGTTATGTGCAGTGCAAACTCCATTAGATCCTATGTACACAGAGCAGGTAGCTGGTTGGTCTGGTTGAAAAGTGAAGCAGCACTGGCACACAGGAGGGGTGCTTTTTTATTAAATTGGCCCAACTACTGTCTAAGTCACGTGAAAGAGTACTTGGCCCTAGCCCACTACTAATAAATACAAGATTGAAGAGGAACAAAAAGAAACCCAGAGTCCCGAGCACAGATTTTGTGGTGGGAATTCAAAGGGAGTGGATAAAGGAAGAAATTAGAGAGACGTGGTGTGTGTGTGTGTGTGGGTGTGTATGGTTGCTTTTTCTTTTTAAACTTTCTTCCTCCACTTTAAAAATAGTGATTTATATATTTACTGGATACAAGACGTTCCTATGACTCAAACACTCCTGCCTAAGAGATTGAATAATAAAAAAAAAAGAAATTGTACTGCTCGACCAGCAGGCACAACAGAATTATTCACAAAAAAAGGTAGAGCATTGCTTGACACAATTAAAAAGGAGAAACACCATACGATATGTGTAGGCACTTGTGGTCAGGGACCTGAAACATCAAAACAAACCATTTTAATGATAAAACAAGGAAAAGAAAATGTGAGAAACACTTCTTCTGTTCTACTAGCATTAACTTATCTCAAGACAGACTGTATCTTGCAAACATTTCCATAGGAATGTCTTCTAATTAATTTAAGAGCAAGTATCTAAAGTCAAAGAGACTATTCACACAAAAACTTTTTCATTGTACATGTATTGAAACAGACAAGTGTCAGAAAGTCTTTGGCAACAGTGTTTCAAGAACAGCATTAATACACTGCTCTATGGGCTGGCTTTTTTCCCTCTGCATATTCAGTTTTGATTGTCTGTCATAAAGTCTAAAGAAGATGAAGCACTCTAGCACATACAACAGTTGGATATATTTTGAGCCCCGCATTTATTATAGTACTTTTGGAGGTCTTTCATAAGTGTGTAGGACTAATTGGTAGCAATCCAAGTGATACAGACAGATTCAGGATTCAGTTATTCATATGGAGGAAAAACTTTTGCTAAAACTGATACATGGGAAGTTCCATTATCTGGTCTGCAGGAAAAGGATGAAATTATACAGACTCAGTAAGTAGTATCGTAGTTAACACATGAAAGAAAGTCAAAGAATAGCTCCTGAGAACATAGCAGGCTGTGATCTCAGTAGAATTGATAATTTACTTTTTAATTCTTCATGGTTTTTTTCTATTTTATAGAAAAGAATATTGATCTAATTTTTCTTCTCTCAAACTTTTTCACAACTTTTTGGATCATTTTGGGGGTACAGGGGAAGCAAAGCAGATTTCCCTGAGCATAAATCACACTTTTTATTGATCCACATAACATAGATATGATCTGCTTAAGACTACTCATGTCAGGGCTTTTTTTGGTGGTGTTGGGTTTTTTTAACAACACAGGAGGGAGGAGCATTAGAAAGAACCCAACAGGCTTAGTGATGGAAGAAAGGATGGGAGTCTCTGACCACTGTGAGTGACTGACCTAGCCTGTGTCCGAGAAAAAGATAACAATACAAAAGCTGACTAAGGTAATCTGCTAATACGTAGCCATAAAATTGAGTTGTGTGATGACCTTTTTTATCACAGGTTGACTTGGACTAGAAGCCTTCCAAAAGTATCCCTACCAGATCATAAACAAACAACCCCCCTCCCCCACATACTAAGCAAACAAACAAAAGAAACCCCATGACACCCTTTCCCTCCAAATCTCTGTATATTCATACAGAGATTATTATTATTCATACATATTCTTTTTTCCTACAATTATTACTTTAATCTTCACAGAATAAAAATTGCGTATTTTGTATGTGACACTCCATGGTTGCTATGATTGCTATGATCTAGAGGAAGTATAAACTAACTGAAGTGATCAATGTTATATCAAGGAATTCAATAATGCTATAGCAACCGTCACTCTACTGCACCAACATCCATCAGATAAAATAATTGATAGTGGCCCAATCAATTGGTTTAAGGGATATAGAGTCATTATATGTTGGTTCTGTGCCAGGGGATCAGTATCTCCTTTAAACACAAACATCTCTGCCTGGCTTTGACTTTAATTACCCACAAATATCTCCACATTGATATGCCAGGGGGAGACCATTATCCTATGTCAGCATTTAATAACTTTGGTATTCCCCTGTAATCCTCAGTGTGCTGACCTTACCCCTCTTGATAGCCAGCACTTCAGGATATCTCTCAACTCCTTCACTTCGCATACAAAGGATTTGTGGTCACGTTTGTGTCTCATAGTATTTCCTATTTATCTCTTTTGCTGAAAAGTTACATCCATCAGACCTGAAGGTGCATGAAATTGAGCTCATAGGGTACATGGTAAATGCCAGGATTTCCACTGGGACATCAATGGAATTTCCAGCCTTCATGTGCACTTTCTATCTACCATGGAGTCATTTGTGTCACCTACTATCAATATTTACATTATAAACGTCAGAAGTGATTTTTGGTCTGTGATGGCAGTCACACTACGCTTTCAGCTGAAGCCCAAAATAAAAAGAAATCAACAACATAGGAGAAATAAACATTATGGAAGATTTTATTTTGGTTTTCAGAAAGATCAATGAGAATTATCTGGTGGATTTAGACCTCCATTTAAATTCCCAAGATCCCACACGAATCTGTTCGTGTCTAACTGTCAGATCATTACAAAGATGTTCTTCACATTGAAGGAAAAAATCTACTGTTTTAAGAAAGCTATTTTCTCTATATTTTTCACTTAACACTTCTCTTTGTTATATTGAGTTGAAATTGACTAATGTACCCAAATTATTAGCAAGGAGGGGCACAGATAGACAATAGGTAACATTTGTCTCATTTTCTTAATAAAACAGGCTAAAAACCTTTGTTTTTTAAAGTGTGGAATAAAACTTTAAAATATGAACTCAAACAGCAGAAATATGCAAAGGCAAAAAATCTAAAGAAAGAAAAAGTCCTAATGACAAGATAAAGAATTATATGCAAGCGGTGTTGTTTTATGGTGTTAAAACAACCTCATATCTTAAAGCAAACACAAGAAGTAACATGAGACTTGAGTTTGTGTTGTGTTGAATATCTAAAGCAGCACCACATGGAGTGAAATTCACTATGATATGCCAATGAAGCAGACTGAGATGATGAAAATCGTCAATCTTGGAGCTGTTTCTATGAGTTGTCAAAGGGAAGCTGGTAAATGCAACAATATCAGTGAATTCTCACAATGAAAAACAGAAGTGGATTTTCACTGAAGAAAACAACTACCCCATATGGTGGTTGTTTTTTCTGTCTACAAGAGACCTCTCTTCTGCATGCTGATACTCCCACAGTTCTTCCCACCTCCTGTTCTATACCTTTAGTAAAGCTGTGTCTCTTTCTTCTGAAAAGTTTTGTTGTTTTTTTTTTTTTTAATAATTTGGAGATGGCAGAGAAAACTACCAGTCTGACAGGTAAAACAGAGATGATTTGATAGATAGCCTCACTGAGCTATTAAAATATACCCTGAATATTAAGGATGCCTAGTCTATCCAAATTATTTTTAAGTATCACAAGTTCTTGAAAACATAGTAAACCCAAGATATTGTAACATGAGATAAAAACTGTTTTAAACTTTATATTGGTTTAAAATAAGAATCTTATGAGACTAGTGGAAGAAAGCAACTCAGTGTATTGCAGACTCTTCCCTGATTTTTTATTGGCAGGTCATAGTTGAGATAAACAGAAAAGAATAGTATTTCTTGTTTCTCCTTCTGACATCAGACACATCCAGAAACATAAGCACAAGCAGACTGCAGTCTCCATTGAGACAACAGAAAAACTTTATGTGCAAATTAAAATGGAAAAACTGCATTTTATACTAGTAAATGAAGTTGTCTTCTGCATAATTCATGTACTCTATCCTAGACATCCCAGAGACAAACACTAGATCAAACCCTAAACCTTGAGCTTTCCAGGACTGTAACAGCTGAAATTCACTGTCGTACCTCTTGTCCCAGTCCTGCAAAATAATTTCTATGACGTTTTCCTCCTGCAATATAAGGAACAACACAAAACAGACCCAAAGCACACTTCATATACAACTGTTTTAAAAGACAGCTCATATGCTATAATGTTCAGTCAAGATGCTTTTAAAGTATTCATTTTATTTTTCCAAAATCTTGGGATGTAGCTTGAATCTCATTGCTATATGCTGTAAGATCATTACTCACACATTTAGTCTTTGATTTTCTCAGACCCTCATATCAAAAGAAAAAAGGTTCAATTCATTAAAATACACAGAAGTTGCACAGAAATTAAAATAAATTACTAACACCTTGCTCAGGCCTTCTATATTTGTATTCCCTAAAAATTTAAGCCATTCAATTTCTGGCTTACATTTAATTACTCCTAAGTGGACAAATGAAATAATTTGGGAACAGCTCTAAAATGTCTGAGCCGACTCATTTGAACAAGCCTGAAAAAGACATGAAGTACTTTCTAAATAAATATTTTTAAATAGTAGTATTTGGCAAAAATTAATACACAAAAACACTTAGCAAAAGTGGGTGCATACATCCACGCTTCTCTGTCAGAAGCATAAGTAATGAACTACAAATTTAATGAAGATAGAAGTTCAGTGAACTAATATGCCTGTCTAGTACAGTGATTATGTTAATGTCATGTTGCTGTTTCAAATCTTCCTTAGATACAGTACTCAGAGCCTGACATCCAGGTTTCTGCATTACTCACCCAATACAAGTCCCTCAGCAACTGTAAGAAACACAGGCTGTGTCTTTACATTCTACACTGTGTCTACATTCACATACTTCTCCCTTCACTTTTGTGTGCAAATGATGACAGCCTGACACAGGACATTATGCATTCTATAGAGAGAACATACTCATTCCATGGGAAAGATGCCAAATTTTTTTATACATATATATATATATATATATATATACTCTAAGGTATATGGGAGAGTAACAAAGGCCTATATTCAAATGTCCACATGTGTAAAAAAAGTATGTTCCTTTGAACCCCACCAGTTTTCTTCTAAATCTGTCTTTGGGGCACCCCAGTGCCATTCTGACTGCTGGAGAAGCACTGACTCCCAGAGTTGATCTGTTGCTGCTCTACAGAGAAGTATTGCAGACCCAACATATGTTTTCCTACGGTATCCAGAGAGCAGTGCTCCTGACTTTGCATTTGGCAAGAGGCTGTACAGGACAGCCTTAAGCTCTGTATCACCTTTCCTGCATATGATGTACATGCTGCATTCATTCCTTTGCCATTAACTGTAATAATGAGCATCCTTTTCTGTCCATGTCACTATAAAATGTAGGCCATGATGAAGTTAGCACCCATTCGGTCTGCTAGGCATCAGTTGTCATGTAACAAGTGAAAGAACCTGGCCTGTATTGATTTTCACTGGTTTTTGGGTTAAGATAGATTTTATTTTGTTCACTTGAAATATAAGATTTAACATAATACAGTAGAAGGGCATTTATTGCTGCCAATAGTGAGCTCTAAAGATCAAAGCAAAACAGCCAGTTTCACTTGAGTTATCTCGATCTTTGTACTGAATGAATATTAGCAAAACAGGTGATTATGTATACTATATGAACATGATACAAAATACACTGAAGAGTAATAGGCAGACACAAGACTAAAAATAATAAATGATTGTTGTTGTTGTTATTATTATGCTTTGTCAGTCTCTCCTACAAAATGCAAGATGAAGTTAAATAATAACTGAAGTCCAATGTGGCCCATGGGACTATCTTACAAGTGTTCTGAATACAGAATACTCACGTGTTCATGGTCTGTTGTTGCAGCTTAGTATTTTCTGAACAATGACAAGCAATTATCACTGATGTAATGCTCCCTCTTAAAAGTACTTCTAATAATATGTGAAAGCAATCTCAAGTGGACTGTGATTTCATCGGAATTGAGGGTTAGATCAGTCTGTATTTTATAAATCATCTGGAGAACCACTAGATTTGCAACCATTTCCCTGCCCCAATTATGAATTTTTCCCATCCCCAACTGTCAGCATTGCGCAACTTCACAATTAGGGAACTAATGTTTTTGTTTCCTGAAGGGGCATGTGTGTCTGCTCAGCTAAGAGCCTGAAGTAAAGAGATAAATGTTCTCCCAGGAGGTCTTTCAAAGAGCCTAAGAACTTGTGTGAACTATCTGGGCTATAAATGCTTCATTCAGGTTCATGAAGCAATTGGAAGGTGTGTAAGGTTTAGGTGTCAAGCAAGTGCCTAACTTTGGCATGCTGAAGGTAACCTGTTTTACAAGTCCTACAGTTTTCACAATGTAAGTCAGCATTACATTCAAACTTGTCAGGTAGGCTTGAATTAGGAAAAATGGACTCCAACCCTGCTTTTGCTTATGATACAGTTAGACAATGAGGTAAACTGCCTTTGCTGAATAAGTACTCTGAACTTATTCTTGGCATAGCACATTAAAAGAGATGTTTTCCACATTCATACTGGAAAGCAAACAGCAGCTTCAGGGAATTTTCCTTCTCTATCTAGTTAGGATAGTTGTTGGATCACAAAATACAATCTCTATTAAAAAAAGAGGTTGAAATTAAGCATGAACCAGCTAATTTTTGTAAATATATAGGATTTAAAAAGGCAGTGCATTTGCAACTGTTTAATCTCATTTTAGCTGCAGACTGAAGTCAATATTCAGGGTAATATCACCAGACAAAAAATGCAAATCAGTACTCAGATATTTTCTTTGCAAGATGTCTCAAAAAAAAAAAATAAACACAATTGCAGAGTGTGCCAAACAAATAATTGTCATAAAAATTCATGGGTTTATTTCCAAATCCTCCTCTTATTTCACCTCTGAGCTTGATTAGCCCAAGGAAAAGGAAAAAGAGAACCATAAGGAGAATATGTCCCTTTATGCTTCACTAGTCCTTTCTCACAGCTGTGAATTGTGCTGGGCCCTAAAAGAAACCAAACTTCTAAATCTAGCCTGAGATTCTTGTGATGTTTCAATAACTTCTGCCATTGCTCATTCACACAACTAGATCATTGTTTAGTCTCACTAAATGACCTATCTTTAAATAATTACTTATTAGTCTCCATCAAGTAGGTTTTTGCTTCGTGTTTTCTCCAAATTGTTTACCTGCATGCTTTTTTTCATTTTTGTCTATTGAAGGAAGAGGGAGGGAAGGTAAAGAAGCCATACATAACTCTAGGCAAAAATTTATCACAAGATCCCCAAGAGATCCCAATAATCTTTTGCACAGAGGCCCTTGGCTCCCCAGGCGCCTCTATGTAATGAGAGCTGCTTCTAATTCTAGTTATCAAAGACACATTTTCTCTGCTTGACACTACTTCCACTCTCTACACAAATATTCTTCTACTTCCCCAGCTCAGCTGTGCCTTTAAGACCTGATCCAAGTGTGGCAGAGCCCAACAAAAGTTTCCTGGCACAGTCAAGGCACTTCCACAGACACCCCACTTAGCACCCCAGTCCAGGGGTTGCTAAGCTTTGTTTAAATGACTCTGGCCAGCCTTGTACCCGCCCCTGGCCTCATCTCCCTTGGCACTAACAATTCACAAAATACTCGGAGAATTACTGCCCTAGCCGTGAGTTACTCTGGAGTAACTGGATTAGATGGTATTAAGGTATGTCTTACTAAAAAGCCTAAGAAAAAAAGACAAAACCCCCACCGAAATAACCTGAAATGTTTCATAACAAACATTAAAGGTTTCCAAAAAGGCAGAAATGTTAGGCGTTATTATAAGAATATTTAGGCAACCATAACCTTTCATTGCACCTCACATAAATGTGCCTCAATTCAGTGAAAGCTGGACTAGAAACAGGCCCCTAACTACCAGGATTTGATTTACAGAATCTTTTGTGACACCTACCTCAGCAACATCTGGCTCCTGCCCTGAGTGCCAATATCACACAGGCTATAAACCTGCCAATTAGAAGTCATACACTGAAAATTAAATTTCAGCAGTGGAATTGAAGTTGTGACCTCAAGCTGGCAAATCTATATCATTTAATAAATCAGTATGAACCTACAAGCATTCAACATTAGGAAGACTCACATTTTTATACAAAATAGCTCTTCCCCTTCACCATCGTAGCCACATTTGCATTAGTTACTGCTTCAGCTGTGCCACTGTCACACTTGCTCTCCTCTCTGCTTTTCTGAGAGGCATAGCTCAATTTGATTTCTGCTCCAAAAAATCCATCATTTCTTTCCTTTTCTAGCCACATGCATCTATCTACTCAAATGTATTTTCATTCAACACAAAAGCTAAACTGCTTTGCCAGTAATCAGTTACCTCAAAGGCAACTAATTAATGCACACCATGAAACAGAATTATTTTTAAAAACAGGAGGCAGGAAGGAAAGACCAGAAAATCCTTAAAATTTAATGGAAAACCAAATTCTTTTTATTGTTACGTGCAGTCAGTATCCATTTGCATCACACACTTAATATCCCCTTCTGTTTCTATTCTCCTTGGAATCTTGCTTCCTTAAAACACTGCACTCCTACAGCTCCTTGAGATTTTCCCATCTCTCCCATTTGTGGAGGTTGTACTTCCCCTAGTCAAGGTGAAATGAGATACTGATAGACTCATGTATTTTCCTTGAAGGGGATCTCTCAGCACAAAGATTTCAATTTGGTACAATAGTGATATTTCACCTCCATAAGTAATGACTTCATCACATGTAATACTGCCACTGCTACATTTTTCCTAGAGGAAAAAATTGCACTCAAATCTAATGTGTTTCAAAGAGACTGCCAATCTCTGCAGAGAAGAAAAATATCTACCAATCTCTACTGAGTGCATTAATCTTGGTTTTTAAGTTAATTTCTGGTGCTCTGTCTGGGTGGTAAAGAGCAGCAAAGGCCCTGTTTTATGACAAGGTGATACAACGTTTTGAAAACTGAGCCCCTGGACTTAGGTGAAGCATTCAAAGCTAGTAGTCACTGCTGTACAAAGCCTCAGCCACTGCCTAACTCCTAGCTATTTTTGCTGTGATGTATCCATGTCTACTGCACTTAAAAGACACCCCCTAAACATAAATTTTACAACTTCTATTTAACAAAAAAATATAATAAAAAAATATATATACAGCTTCCAGCACATGCCACTGCAGACAAAATCTTCTCAAGAAAGTTGACTATAACCCCCTGCAGAGCTGCTGGAAACAGGACTACACAATATGAACATGTATCAGCTAGAATGGAACTGACATCCATCATTTTTATTTCAGAACAAAGGAGACACAGAAGATTTTATTTTTTTTATAGAAGTAGGTCCCATGTATCTCATACTTTTTTCTTTTTCTTCCAAGCACGGTAGTATCAATGAACATCCTTGATCTGACCTTAGAAATTCGAAGTTTAACATATGAGAGAACAAAGGCGTTTAAATAAAAAGATAATACATCTGTGAATATGGGAGTAGGCTGTTTATCAGCATTAAAGGTTTGTCATTAAGTAGATTCATTTGCATCTTAATAACATGATCAGCTTTTTATAATATGCACCAAAATGAGACCAGTTATACTTTCTTAAGACCACAGGATTGAAAAAACCATCAATCTGTTCTGAGTGGATGGCACTCCTGAGATTTCCAATAGGGCTGTAATAAAAGTCTGTGGCACTTTGAGAAATGCAGGTGGTAAAGGCGAAAAAGCTGCAGTCTTGCTCCTGGGAATTCTCAAATCATAGCTCACATCAACTCCGAAATGTCTAAGTAATAAAACAGAAGTCAGAAAACAGAAGTCCTATTGCTGTATCATTTTTTACGTTTCTCTGAAAGAAGTGCAAAGAATGAGAAATGAAAACGTGGTCCCTCAGATCTCAGAAGGATCTTTCCACTGCAATAAATGGACACTGCAGCAACAGGTCCTGTAATAAGACTTTTCTAGATGCGAAATATTGCAAGACTCAAGACAACAGAATATATAGTTCTCTGAAACACTCTGTATGAAGGATGCTGCTCCATACTAAGCAGAGCACAACTTGAAAATAGGATGAAAAACTGTGATATAAAAGCACATGACAAACAAATCTTGCTTTGCTTCACATCAGGGCTCAGGTACAATCAATAAGAACTGTCATTACTGTAACTTAAATGAGCAAATTGCTCATTATTCAGAGATGGCTGTTATGTGAGGAGAAGAAGACCATTCCAGAGAAGTTTTTGAGTGCATGCAACTTACTTTTCTCTTCCTGAAGCATAACATTTTTTCCTCTTGCCTAATGGGAATTAACACTAGACTAAAACTGAAAACCTTTGTGCATACACACAATACACACAAATCAGACTACCTTGTAAGAAATGGAAGCAGATGTGCTCCCACTAATGAGATAATTTGCCCTTCAAAATGAATGCTTGATAAAAAAGAAATAAACCAAGCTTGCCCTAGGTGCTATTTTTTGCCCCCGTACAACTATATCAGGAAGATTTTTTATTTTAATTTTTAAAAAATATTATCTGTTTTAGCCATGATAAGTCATATGACTCCCTGAAACTGTCAGTGGAATGCCAGAAGTCTTCTGCCTTCTGAGGCATTTTGGGGCTCTTGAAAGCCATATAATGCTCGAGTATTCTGTGAATCAGACCTGGAGGGTGATAGAGGGAACACAGACTCATACTGAAAGCTTGGAAAAGACCTCACATCATGTCTCAGCTCAGTTAAGTACCCAGACAAATACTCAAAAATGTTTGGGAACATACCTCTTCTCAGGTAGCATCTGCATTTTAAACCTCACTGCCTATGTTGCCTCTGCTTAATCTTTCATCCAGCTGGAAGAAAAGTAGCTTCATCACCTCACTTTTAACCTGTTTGATGACCTGTGGTCTTTCTTGTGGAACGGATACTGGAAGAGCATACAGGACATCAAATCTTCTCACAGTTGGTCACTATCTACAGCAAATTATGGAAATTGATAGAATTAATGTACAAACTTTTCATTTAGCTACAAAGCCCAACAATATTATAGCCATGCCTGTAGAAAGCTTTCTGTGCTGTGTGAAGTCAAAAAAATTTGGACACAAAGGGTGCAGAAACAGACTCCACATTCTCTTGTACCCCAGCACAGTAATAGTATATTAATTCATTGTATGAAATGTTAACGTTTTCTCCTCTGGGGCAGATTAGCCTAATGAGAATAAGCTGAGATGGTAATTTTTCCCCTGCTTTCTCATGGGGACAAGATGCCCTTTATTTTTGCTTAGATTTTTCTCATTCTTCAAAAATAATACATAGGTTTTGCTTAACCATTTTGGTTGGGATCAGAAATTCTTCAAGAAATGCACACTGCAATTCAATTCCTTATGCAACTCATACAGCACTGCATCTCCATTGTGAATAGATAAATATGAGCATAATAAATCAGGAAAAATCCTGGGGAAGTTTACTGCAACTTTGAATTTTATAAGGAAGTGAGAATTAGTATCCAGTAAATTGGTTATTATGCATGTGTGCTACGAAGGGTGGGGTGATATCTGATCCTTTCTCCAGCCTTTACAACTGACTCCCTGGCAATGCTCCAGCAAGGCCTTTCATGAATATTGTCCCTTGCTGTACTCAGTGAAATCCAATTTCCAGTATAAACCACCACTTGTGGTATGTCTGTCCATGCATGGGAAAATTTGTTTTTCCTTATTACTTGTACAGTAATCTGGACCTTGCAGAAGTTCATGTAATGAGAAAACAAAAGGAACACACACTGTAGAAGTTTTAAACTGGAGTGAATAATAGAAGTAAATAACTCTGGCGGCTTTACTAAAACATCTATAGAAACACTTAAAATTCATAAGTTAGTAGTGGCATGGAAAAACACTTTTTTTTTTTTTAAATTCAAAATGAATAGGTATCTGAAAATATATCTAATCACTTCAAGCTGTCACCACCCACTCACTCCTGGAATCTGAGGGTGGAAAAGAGAAGGAAAGGAACTGTTGATGATAGAAATGCTCTGTTATTTGTTCATTGTCAGTAAGCAGGGACAGAAATAGCTCTTCCACTGAAAATTTTTCTGTCTGAGGGTCAACTCACCTTTTTCAAAACTAAGTAGTGCAAGATGCTGCTGCTACCAGAGCTAACTGGGAAATTTGAAGGATATAAAATTCAGGAGATTTTAAATTCTAATTCTTATGAAGATCCCTGAAAATTCCAGCCTAACACATCCATAATTACCTAAGGCTCTGCCCACCTAATGCAGAAGTTCCAACAATGGAGTTTTTCTAATGTTGAACCACATTTAGTGTCATCTTGAAACTCCAGCTAGTGAGATCAAAAAAATTGCACTTTTATAGGGCTTTTTTCTCAGCTCACTTTGATAAATGCAACAACCTCAGATGACAAAAAGCGTCAAATAAGAGAGCTCTTGAGCTTTTTAAATCAGTCTTGGAATGTCCATTCCTAATTTAAAAATGGAAAGACACTACCTCTTCTCCTTGCTCTCAACTGCCAGGCAAAAAGAACGCTTTGTACATACACAAATTTTTTGTGGATGCAGAGATAGGAACAGCTTTATGTCCTTACTTGAGCAAACAAAACAGACCTTTAAGGTGTCAGCTATTCTCCCTGCTACTGCACATGCCTATCTATGAATGACTACAGGAGCCTGCTGCAAAGCAGCACACCTAACACATCAGACACTTGCAGCTTCACTAACACCAAAGGAAGTGGCTTCAGAACATTAACAGGTAATATTCCTTAGCCAGAACTATGCACATGGAATTTTTTAGTCTTATTTCTAACCCCACAATTCCAAACCAGAGAGGTAATCTAGCCGACCAATGAAAACCTCCCCCACCAAAAACCAAAAGTACCAAACATCAAAGAAAGAAATCCCACCAACAAAACAAGAAAAGCAACCAAACACACCTCAAAACAAAACAAACAACCAAACCAAAGAAACTCCTCCAAAAGCCCAAGAAGGTATGCCACCTCTCCACCATTTTTGTGGCATTTCTGAAATTCCTATACGCAAAAGAGAAAAGTTAACTATAAGGAAATTTCATCTCCCTAGCTGGCAGTAGCTTCCTACATTTACCCTTAAAGGACATTTCATTTGATAATAAATTCATCATGATATCAAATTTATACAATGCTTTCCAATGACTTATTAACATGCAAATATTAGAAAAAAAAGGATTGAAAACCCAAATGTTCCTAAAACATGAAGATATGCTATGTAACAATGGGGATGGGGTGAATCAAATGGAATCTCAACATTGCACAAACAAAGTACAGCCAGAGAATACAAGAGACTGAACTCTTGACCACCTGCACTGAAAATCCTGTAGCTGTCCTAGGTATTCATGAAACAAAAAAATTTATAATTTTGAAACACAAGGAAATAATTAGTAGAAAATATTACAGCTGCCTGTCACTATTTAGAAGAGGTAGAAAACTAAAGGCGTAGATGATGGTTCCACTGTTGGAAGCTGAAAGAAGAGAAGAATTCCAGGACAGGTTTCCAAGCACCTGCCTGTAAAGCTCAAGAATACTTTGCAAATAATCCTCAAGATTTTTAATACCTTTAAATATAGCACATGATCAAAATACTCTTGTAGATCAGTGGCCCTCTGGACTTTCCAGATTATATCCTTGCAACAATCCTTACAATGAATTACTGTATGAAAATGCAGCGAAGTTTCCCAACTGGAAATACATGGGACTCTGGGACATTAATTTAAGCAAAGACTACCACCACCTAAATCCTTAGCTGCTATCAGGGTCATGAGTTCTAACAATACCTTGCAGCTTGTCATAGTAGGAATTGATCTAGTGTTACCACAAGCCCCTCACATAACACTTCTGGAAAAAATAATATAAGAAAAGCTAGCAATAAAAGTAAAAAAAGAGGAGGCTGCAATGTCCTTACAGTGTGAAGTCTTTGTATAATAGACGATTCACTGCTTACATGGCAATGGTCAACTTGCACTGTGGCTCCACACAGAGCATCTTTGATACCTGCAAAACTGTTACCTCTGAAATCACAAGGCTTAATGTTAAAAAAAAATGGGAAAGAGATTGGACATTTTCCATTTTTACCTATTAGGTCTCACCAAAGATTTCTTAAGAATTCTAAAGGAGGCATTTCTTGTTTGTGGGTTGAATATTTTTCTTTCAGTGTAAGAATCTGATTTTTATGTTGCAAAGCATAAAAATCAAAGCCTAATTTAAAGGTAATTAAAGTAATCCTGATTAACTAATAAATATGGGACCTAGACAGACATAAAATCGTTTTAGTGAAAAATCATTCACTTCCTTATAGTCTCTTTTCATTGGCACTGGCTCTGATGACTTTTTCCTCTAAGAAAATGGTTCTACTTCTTTTGATAACAGCATCTGCCTTAAGCAAACTAGCAGTGACACTCCTGTGTTATGGCTCAGTCAGTTTTTTGTCTATTTAAGACTTAAATTCCTATTAAAGACTTAAAACTCCTGCTTAGGTATATCTCCTGAAGTTTCTTTAATCTTCCTAACCTGAGGGTAAGGCTTGCTAACACTCTAAAAACTTCAAATGATTAACAACTGAGCCATTCACTGAGCGACTGTGTAGACTACCTGGAAAACGAGAACTTCAGTTCTACAAGCTCTGCTGCACCCTGTGACAAACCTGTGCTGAATTCTATGGTGCTCAGTCTCATTCTGTACAGCTAAACAATGCCCTGTTACTGATTAGGATGAACATATTGTATTACATGCCAGATACCAAAAACTATGGAGACCTAAGTGCATGAAGGACAAAATATATTATGAATGTCAAGATGAACACAAGTGAAACTTGTGGTTATAAATTAATTTGCTGTGGTTTCTGTTCTGGTAAGTTCGGTGCTTAATTGTCATTCGGAGCTTGGAAAGGCCCGAGCAACTAACTATCAGAGATCTTCCATCAGATTTTTTCTATGCAAATATTTGTGCTAAGAAGCTACAAATATAAAAATGAAACGCTGCCAGTCAAAGCACAATCAAACAGGACTCTCTACCTGAAGAAAATTTATTGCAAAAAGCTTAAAAGAGTCGGTATTACACCAACAACCTTTCCCACTCACACATACACAAACAAACAATGATTTTCTGTGTCTCGACAACCTACTTCAGATGAACAAAGAGTCCAACACTTTTCCTTAGCTCCTTATCAGTCACTTCATACATGCCTGTAGCATCATTATGCTTTTAAGTGTCAGTCAGCAAGTGGGTCTTTGATGTGAAGAGGCAACAAATCTGAATAGGATTGATGGATGTTTTAAGTCCTTTCTTAAAGGCTTGATAGAATAATTAGTGGTAATTAGGGGAGAAAACAGAGCCACTAGCCAGTTTGGGGAATTATTAGCAAGCAACTTAAGAAAGCTGTGCACATATAAAACACAAAGTCTCAGGAAAAATAAGCAGAGTGCTTATTCCTGAAGAGTGGAAACCCAGAAGTACTGGAGGCCTTAGGCTGTAAATGCACAACATTTGAAACTTCAAGAGAAAGAATAAACTATGTGTACAAACTTCAGTAACAAATAAAGCATAAGAGAAAAAATAGGATGTATCTAAATGGAGCCACAATTTTTTCCTTTATAAAATACTTGGAAAGATCCAGAAGAGAGTCTCAGCACTCTGTGCCACCAGGACATATATAGTACATTAAAAGGTGTTCAGTGGCAGCTAACAACTCTTCTGTCAGAAAGCATTTACATATCTAATAATTCTTCAAGGAGAGCTCAATTTTGGCACAATATCCCCAACAGAGGAAATAAAAAAATCACAGAAGCCTAGATTAGTATGACAACCTGGTTTCAAAGACAAAGACGAAGCATCTGCATGGGTGCTTGCATATGGTGTCTCCCTATTAACAAAATACACGCTGTGATAAGATCCTGGAGTAAGCAGCATGTAATTATATTCCTCTAATGACTTATCAGCATACAAAGGTACACAAGTAGTGTATACAAAGAAGGCAGCTCCATGTTGTCTAAAATCTGGTAAACTGGAATTACAGGAGACTGCTGTTTCTGAGAGGTGTCCTGAGAGCCTGTATGGATGTCCTGATACACTAAGGAAAGGAAATGTGAGAGTAATTGTAAGCCCTCGAGAAGAACTAGGGCCATCATTTTTTCAAAACTCTCAGGAAATAAGAAAATAGAAAGTGCAGCTACGTTAGCTGAAAATGTGCAAGTCATGCCAGTTACGCCATCACTTACATTTCCAGTCCCCTATAGAAGTGATGTGATCCTTATACAAAATTTTCTAGTAGGTCATGGTTTCACCTCCTGTCTACACCCCACAGCACTACATAACAATGACAGTTGTTATAATGCCATCAGTATTTTGGACTATGTGGAATTCCTCTCACAAAATCAAAAGCACTCTTCCCTCTCCATTTCTTTCAGGTATTAAAGCTTTATATTTTAAAATTACACTGTTTTTCTTTTTACAAAAACTAGCCATGACAGAACCTTAGCACAAAGAGACCAGAAATGTTATAAAACAAGAAATTCAATTCCTTCTCACACATAAAGAAAAATGCTATGAAAATTCATTCATGGCACTTAAACATTTATACAGTTTCTGTCAATCAAGGAATATGTAATAGAACTTGTGGAGTAAAGCAGCAGAGCTGAAAGGGCAGTTTCAAGAGTGGATGTACTCGCTTTGTAAACCCCCCCTCGTGGAACAGAACAAAATATAACCCCATGTTTTCATTTGACTTAGCCAGCACTATTTAAAGCTGTTCCTGAATGTGAACATCTCTAAGGCCTGGGAGAGGCCTGAGGGTCTGAAGCTTTCTCCTGCCCCAGTTCCAGCCAATCTATGCTTCATCAAGAAGGGCAAGTGAGGTTTAATTGTAAGAAGTTAATTTTCTTAAGGTTTTCATTAGCAAGCATTTCAACAGAAATGAAGGTGACAGATGGTATTTCAACACATACATAACATCAGTTACCCAATGTTAAAAATCTGTGTAAACTTCACAGCATAGTTCCAGTCGTTCAGGTTACTCACCATAACCGTTAGTTTTACTTAAGAGATTTACAACAAAATACATTAAGGGCAATGTTACGGTTAGCTCCAATAAAAGTACAGATGACCATGGCTTAAGGCTGTGGGAAAACTCTTTAACATAAGAGTGAGTAAAAAAATCGCCCCTAGAATCCTCCAGTTTCATATGTTGATCATTGCCAGAAAGTTCTCTGTTTCCGTTGTGTGTTGGTTTGAAAGTAAAACCAGTGCGAGACTCCAAGTCAGTAATACAATTTAATAGGAGAAAAGAGAAAAAATAAAATACATGCAATAATAGAAAAGAAACAACCACCGACACAGTCAGAAATACAACCTGACACCCTGTCAGTCAGGGTGTTGGTAGCAGTCCGTATAAATGGTGGCTGCAGTCCTCCTGGATGACAGATGTGGTTCAGTTGAAGCAGTGCTCCTGTAGAAGGTGCAGTTTTCCTCCGAAGATCCAGCGATGATGTGGAAATGACCCGACTTTCCTCTGGGATCCAGTGGAAAGGTCTGTCTTTGCGTCCCAAACCCCAGTTTTTTATCTAGGTAGGAAAGGCTTGGCTCCTGCCCCTGGCTGGGGCATCTCCCAATGGGATGATGTAATCTTATCAGTCACACAATAGGACTTAATGGCCCATTAACGGAATATATCTTCTGGAGGAAGGATGGGTTGTGAAAAGATAACGATGATCATCCCCTGATCTTATCAGATGGCACATCAGCAGAGGATATCTCCCACAGAGATAAGGATCACCATCCCTCCCACATTTTAACAGATGGTGATAGAATACACATTGTTGCATTGTACCCCAGGACACCTTGTCGTCATTGGTTCTTTTTTGCTGCAAAAATTTTAATATTCCTAATCGCCGTTCTCTATTGGATCCCCTCCCCAAATGCCACCCTAATTCCTCCCCACCTCCAAGTTTATAAATACCCCTGCCATGCCCTCACACTAGCTTTTTGCCATTGCCCTCGTGCATGGAATTAGCCTCCCTGTACCATCTTTCCTGGTTCGTTCAATACAAGCTGTTTGGCTTGCAGTTTGCTGTTTTCTATTATTAAAGCTTTCCTGTTCCTGAACAATCGGGTCAGATTTTCTTTCTGCATAAAGTTGCTGAGTTCCATGAAGCCACCAACCCTAATAGCTGGGCTAGGATCAGGTGGAGGCTTCAGGGCAGTTTGTTAGAATTAAATATTTATAGTATATGGTAAATAATTGTCACGGTTTTGGCTCAACGGGGTGGAAACACAAATTTTGTGTAGTGGTTTTAATTAGCCAATTTTAAATTTCCTGGCCAATGCACCAATTATGTCGTGGTGGCTTTAGTGTTGGCTAAATTGTTGGTGCAATTATTTACTAGAATTATTTACTCATTTCCTGCTGAGAGGTAGGATTAGGAGAAGGCAAAACTCAAACTTTAAAGGGTATAAAGAAAAACTTTACTATCAGAAACTACAAGAAAAAAATAATATGGATCAGAACACTTCTCCTCCTCCCAAACCTCTTTTCTTTCACACTGATAACATACAGAACCAAATCAGCCAGTTTATCATCTCTAAAATAATCTTTCTCCAATATACTTAGGGAGAGGGGTATCTCTCTTCAGTCTATGGAGATTTCTCCACAAGAGACAGCTCTCTCGTGGCTTCAATTTCCATGAAATGGCAGCCACACAGTAAATCTGCAATTATAAAATCCCTCATTTTTTTCAGCCTTCTCACAGCTGAATTTATGGGCCATGTCAACTTATGGGGCACACTAGTTTAAGCATTAACAGTTCAAGCAAAGGCTTTTGTCATCCTTTGAAAACAGAAGTCTTCTTCCTCCCTGGGGTGCAACAGGGGTCTTCATCTCTCACCTCTCTATTCAAACTTCTCATGGGATCACATTTGCTTCAACATCTGCTTACTTTAGCACAAATGTTTCTGCTCATGTCTACAATTAGAATATTTCATCCACCCTATAAGCATTTAATGAGTTCTAGGGAAACGAGTACCTGATTTATCAATCATAATCTTCTCCACAGCTTAAAAGAGACATGTCAATCCACGACTCTCCTCATCCCCTCATCTGTAACCTGACTCCTCCTTCTTATCTGACTTCGATGTCTCTATGCTGTTTTCTTTGCGTGTCTTTATCTCTGTGTTTTTCTTAACACTCAAAAGAAAGAACAAAACGTCCGTGTGACAATTGATAAAAGATTCATGTTAATCACAAAAGCATTAAGGTTTGTATAAACCAGAATACTAAGCTCTAAAGTGAAGCATGGACACTAGATAAAGGAAATCATATGATTAAATAATTCTGTTTAAAATCACCTTGTTATGTTATATTATGTTGTATTATGTTACATTATAATATGTTATGTTTTTCAAGTAAGTTGTATCGGCTACCAGCTTGCAAAATTGGACTTCCCAAAATGCCCTTCCTGCCTTTGTCTGATCAATACTGCCTATCCCAAAAACCAGACTCCCAGAACTTCTCTGGTGGTTATCTACAAAGACCAGACCTCCAGAACTTCCCTGGTGGTCATCTACAAGGACCGGATGGCTATCTGTGACTGATTATCACCCAAAGGCTTTGTGAATTTGTGAACAACGAGAAACCACAGTATAAGAAGAGGCTGCAAACCAAGGTTCGGTGAAGTGTGGAGTGGACAGTGACCCCTCACGTTCCCCAGCGCGCTGCTTGCTCTTTCTATATCAAATAAAGCAATCTAAATTTTGCTGAATATCGAGACTTTTGTCTCTCATTTATAACAGTCCGCAAGTCTCATCTAGGCAATGAAAGAGTTAGTATCTTGCCCGGGCCTGCAGGTGGTCATGTGATTCCTGCCGAGTGGCAGCCCGGAACAGTTCACGATAGAGAGAGCAGCTCTCTATCGGCAGCTGCGCTGGGGCTGGGCTAGAATAGCACAGGTCCAGCCAGAAAACGGAGGTGGCTGCTCTGGCTCCATTCCATGGGGTGGGGGGAAGGTGCCGCTCAGCTCCCCACCGTGTCACAGATGCCGCGGCGGAGTAAAGCCCAGCCCGGAGCTGCTCCAGGGTCTGGCGGCCCGGCACTTGGCCCGGGCCAGCGGCAGGGCAGGGCAGAATCTCAGATGTTAGCAGCGGTAGCACTTCAGCTGCAAGCCCGCCTAGCTGCTCTCGGGGAGCGGGGGGAAACCCAGCTCCCGCCCCAGGCCTGTGCGCCATAGGCCGCGCGGGCCCGGCCCTGCGGCAGCCTCCCGACCCACGGAGTCTGTTACGTGTATTCGAGCGGAAGAAAGAAGCGGGTTTCCCGGGCTTTGTTAGTTTTAAACTGCGTGTTCACAGAGAAGCGTTCAGCCTTCTCAGTGGTTTAATAGGTTGTCAGTTCTAAAAGTTAATCCCTGATTGGTTTTTCTCAGACATAGAGGAAGCTGTCAGCAGCTTTTTTTATTATTATTATTATTTCCATGAGTGTCTCCTTCCTTCCTCAGTAAATGTCACGTATTCAAAACCAGCACAATAATTTACAGAAAATATATTAAAATCTCGGGCTCTAATTACTTTGTTTTCATTGTTTTGATCACCTCTGAGAAAACACTCTTGCAAAGAAAAAGAATCAAGCACGTGCCCTTTTTAAGAGATTAGGAATGATTGATGGCTAAGTATAACTTCTCCATTAAAACAATTCTACTACCAGTTTCAAGTTGGTATATGATCAATAAGTTTAAAGTAGTATTCTGCAGTATTAGGTGGTGTCAAAACATAATTACATGACAAAACTTAACTAGTCTCTGGTTTAGTGTTTGGTTGTGGGTTTTTTTTTCCCCAAGAACACTCACATCATCTCTGATCCACCAAGCAACAGAACCAAGAGTTTTTTGGCAGCCTAAATAAACATAACCAGTGTGTTTACTGTGCACAGTGTGTGGCTCCAGAAGCAGTGTGTGTTAACCAGAGAAAAGCTTCAGAAAAATGTGTCAAAGCTGTACTCAGTGCCTGCCTTACCCCTGGTGAGTACCAGGGGTACCATTGCATTCTGTCCAGTCTTCTCTCTCACATGCCTGGCAATTTGAATTTGAAATACTTGCAGAGCTCAGAAGGTCTCCTTGTAGATTGAGAGTTTTAAAAGGTATCTATTTTTCTTAGAATAAACAAAGTTTAAAAGTCTACGAGACTAAAGCTTTCTTACAGAGGACCTGACTATACAGTCAGCAGCAATCCAGAAGTGCCTTCAGTGCCTTGCAAGCATCCATGAAGCTTCATGTGCAGTGATAACCAGAGACAGTTAATGATACATTGACTACCTCAAAGCCAATCCAGTAAAGGATTGTTAAAGGATATTCAGCTGCTCAGTGAAGGGAGTATTCTTTGCAAGGCCTTGCGCATTTCCCAGAATACTACACACTACTGGGGCCTTTGCAAGTCCAGCCTTGTCTTGGGAACTAAAAGAATCAGTAGTTAATGCTCATTTCATCAGAGATCCTGCTAATGCAATTGTCCTCAACTCCCAAAATCATTCTGCCTTTCTCTGGAAGAGGTGCACCTCTTTACTTGCAGCACATCTTATCTTTAACCCTGAAAACCCTTTGCCAACATAAACATTTCTGGAATACACAAAACAACATTAATATATACTAAAATTTGCCATTAAAAAAAAAAATTGGCCTTTTATACCTTGTTCAATTCTGTGTACAATTCATTAAGCAACTTTACTCTTCAAAAAGGAGCATATGCAAAATTTCCAGTCTGATGAACAGGAGTGCTGTGAAACCATAAGAGCTAACTTCAGATTTGAAGCATAGCTTGCTACAAAATACAAGAGATTACGGCTACTTTTAGTGAATCTATATTTACAAAATATTATTATAAAATGAAATTAGGTAAAAAATGGATTCAAATATTATTTTCCTCTTAAATTCAACTTGCTTAGAATTAAAATGTCTGTGAACAGTGATTAGCCCTTAAAATGTACAGAAATTGCTCCAGAAAAGCAGCAAACATCTCAGTTCCCTGAAGCTCCTTTCCTCTGTGAATTTTAAGCCAAGTGAATTTTATTACAAGATACAAGTTCCAAGTGAACTTTAAACCCCTGACTTTTATTACAAGATTTTATCTACTTTCTTCTTCAAGGCACGATTAGAATCACAGAATCATTTAGGCCAGAAACACCTCTAAGATAATCAAGACCAACTGTAAATCTGACATTGCTAAACCATGACTAAACCATGTCCCAAAGTGCCACAACTACCCATCTTTTAAATACTTCTAGAAATGGTGAATCAACCACTTCCTGGGCAGTCTGTTCCAAGGTTTGGCATTTCAAGAAAGAAGTTTGCTGTATTTTTATGTTCTAGGGAAACCAAGAAGTGCTCTGGAACACACCAGAGCAGCTAACAAAGCTCTACAAGCCCAGAAGAGATGCAGAGTTTTTGAAATGGGAGATATTTTGGAGATTTTATATTTTTTTCCTATGGAAATTAATAATAAAAATATTTTAATCTATGGAAACTTATCCCTATGGCAATAATCCAAATTACTTTAACATTCCTTGTTTATTGTCACATCTGCCCAGACTTTTAAGTTGCTACATTGTGGTCTATAGCCTATTTTTAAAAATTCAAAAATTCTAGAATTGGGTTCCAATAATCATATTGAAACGAATTACAGTTCTTATTCTATCATACAATCAATTTTGCCAAAGCTACAACTTCCAGTAACTGCAGGAAATCAACATCATGACTTCTTTTTTCTCCTCTCATCATTCTTCAGCTTTCTGTTCCACTAGTTCCCTAGTTCAGCACCCTTACAGCTAATGCCTACATTTTAATCCCAGTTTGAATGTATTATTATTGAAAGTTTTTAACTTTCTGGTCTTGATTCCTGCTACCAGTTTCAATACCAGAAAAAAGGGATCTTCAGTCATAATCAAACTGCCTTTGTTGTCTTTTTTTAATCAGTTTCTAAAAAAAAAAATCCCCCCACCCACATCTCTTTCTTGCCCCTAAGTGTTCTTTGAGTTGCTCTCCCTGCACCATGCTGTTTAATATCAATAATAATATTGAAAACTGAATAAATGCAATTTTTAAGAAGCTAAAGAAGCATGCACCAGGACCTCAATAAAATTAAGCACTTCACATTTACAAAACAAGTTATGATCCAAAGAGATCAAAGAGCAGATACAGGGCAGACAGTAGGTAAAAACATTAGAGGATAGCGGCCAGGCCAGCATTTCCAGCTAACTGACCCAACAGCCAACACTGTACCAGCTTTGAAGCCATCAGTACCATGTGTAGAAAATAACATTCCTAAATCTGTCACTGTCACTCAGAGGTGAAAGTCAAACATCTTACTTAGAAAGTGTCTGCAGCTCTGTTGCTCATATTCTTACAAATTACAGTATAAGTGTTCTAGAGACTTCACACTTTGTTATAACCATGAAGAGATTTAGTCTTTATAGAGCAAGAAGAGGTTAATTGCACAGAAATTATTATCTCCCTAGAAAAAGAAAGCTTCATTTTGTCTCTGCTGTTGGATTGTGCTAGCAAACAAAGAGGACCATTCAATAAAATAATATTCTGCTTTCAAACAAAACAAAAGTACAGCTTACACTACTCAGCAAGTTAGTTTTGCATCAAGAAGGACAAGCATATTTAGTATATATAAAGTCAGGAATGGCTAATTTGCAAGCAAGGTTTCCAAAGGAAATATTCCTGCCACCCCCTTTCCTGCTATGAACCAGTTTTCCAATGTTGCTTATCTTCTAGCCTTTAGTCATGATCCGTTTAATTTTTGCTGTGAACAGGAGTTACCTGTTGTGGTGATGGTTTGGGCAGGACGACAAAAAGGTGGATAGGTAAGAATGAATGCAGCAAAAAACTACAACAAAGGAGGTTAGAACATCTTTTTAATTCTTTTATTGTATTCATAATGAAAGATGATGAAAGAGAAAATTGCTACCTTTCACTAAATAACTCTTCGACCAGAAAAGTTTTTCAACTTCCTAACAAACATGTCTTGACTCATAAAATTCTTCACTCTCCAGCAAATCAAATTACAAGAGGAAATGTCAGAACAATGCCAGTAAATGAAAATCTCTTATTTACTATTTCTAGGGCTTTATTCTATTTAAACTTAAGGAGATGGAAGAAGAGCATAAAAAGGCAATTAGCTTTCAAGCAAGGGGAAAAAATTTTCAAAAAAGATATTCAGTCATAAAAATATTGCATTTGCTGTAGCAAAAGGAAAATCAAGCCACATGAGCCCTGAGGTCTGAAATGCTGATCCTGAAGTGACCAATATGCTTCCAGGGAAAGGCCAATAGAAACGAACTACACTGCACGCTATGGATTGTGCAATGCAGAGAAAAAATTGTACAAAGAGAAAAAGTGCTTCCTGACCCTTGCATCAATGAGCTTGCTCCTCGAAGTATGAGATTTTATAACCTTCATCTCAGTAGGCACAACCATGAATATCACTGTATACCTTCTAATGCTCAGCACATTCTAGATGAAAAAAGGATACCAATGTAAGAATTTCTAGAGTATTTTGATTGTGTAACCCGGGCAATAACTGCAGCAAGGAATCAATAGCAAAAACATGCACAGCAGCATAAAGCGCATGAAAATATAATTACATTTAGATCTTCTCTTTTGAGGAAAAAAAAATCCTGTGGATTAATTTCACTCTAACAAAATCCCCTGATAATTAAATTCACCATGCCAGAAAAGCAAAAAAACTCAAACCCAAAACCAAAAGCCCCAGTGAAGATATTTATCTGATAGAAGCTTTAGGAAAATCCATACTTAGGTATCTGACATGGCATATGCCCCTGCGATCTGTCCTAAAACTTGAGTGCAGGTTTTTGTGAAAGCCCCAAAAAACACCTCCCATCAAAACAATCAGATATGAACATTGGCAGTTGAACATGTGTGTCCTGCTCAAAAATACATGAAATCTGACACGCCTTAACTACAGAAGAACTTCAGGAATGCAGTGATAATGGCTTATGCACATCTTTAGACTACTGCTCTGTTGGTAGCACTGTCTTTCCCCAGTGCACACAGCATTAATCTGTCATTCCTCTGCCAGCTACAAGCCTCTTCACCTGTGCTAAACAATTTCATTTGAACCTGTGTGGAAAGAAGGCAAAAAGTCCAAGAAGTCATACTAGTTCTGGTAACATGGTCCAGTACAATTTCCCACCAGGAATGAGAGTTTTAAGGGATGTTGAGGGTGTTGAGAAACAGTGTCATGTGCTGAGCAGAGGTGCAGAGTGCTGGACACTGTAGGCACAGATCAGAGAGCATTAGGGTTACTTAAGCAAAATGGTGAGCTTCTCACTCATGACAAATACTAGGTTTAATGAAGCCCTAATCCTCCATTAAATTTACTAACTCCAGTTCTGGAAGGTAAAAGGTTTTCTGGATCTCATTTTAAATGTTTACATTTATCTGCAATGTTACTCTCTCCCAGCAGACTCCTGGCATGGGTAATCCTTCTCCTCTGAGGATGTATCACATGTACTAAAACTCGAATAAGAGGGAAGATGGAGGTTACCTCAGCTTTCATAGCTACTTAGGAGGAACTATGAATGGCCTCATCTTTTCTCCTCTTTGTAAACCTGTCACTGTACTAAGAATAAGGAGTGTCTAAGTACCTAACAGTACAGGAAGAGGAGGGTTGACTGTTTGACTGACTGATTGGTCACAATGTTCCTGTCTGATGTCATCTCCAAAACACAGAGGACAAAAAGAAAATCCTCTTGTTCGATATACAAAGATATACAAAGGAAGCTGTTACTGCAGAAATCAGAATTACAAACACTGGTTTGCTAAGATGAGTGCCTGGGCAACTACTCATTGAAGACATTCTGTTCAATGCCTTTTGAACAGCAACAGTAACACAAGATTAAAAGATTTATAGTTAAATATCCCAGTCTTTCCTGAATCAGAAGTTTTAGTGAAGAGGCTTTTGGATATGTTGCATTCTAGCTTCCATGTTACTAAAACAATACACCAACCTTCCTCTTAAATTTTACCTCCTCTACTCTGCAAGTCCACCTCTGTAAAGCAGTTACCATCTGCTCAACTCACAGCTTGCACTTGAGCTTTCTCTGTCTACACAAGATCTAAATATATACTTAAATGTTTTGCTAAAAAAGAGATGTATTTTCATGAACATTTTGGAATCAAAGTCAAAGAATTAAGAAGTCCAGAACCTGGATTTGTGCATAAAAAAAAAAGTAGAATGGCATGCCTTTAACACTGTCTTGTGAGTCCTTGCTGGGATGAATGTGTGCTTGAGAGGACCAAAAATAAATGGCAAAATGTCTTCTTGTTGCCCAAAGGTATTTAATACGTGGAGCAAGGGGAATATAACCAGCATTAAAGTGCTTTTCATAAATAATGGACAATCCAGCAGCTTTTATCTACTCCGGACTTTAAAATAAAGTTTTTACTGCTGAATATTTCATAAGCAAAAAGTAACTTTTTGTGGCTTTTAAATTATACAATTCAGAAACCGTTAAGAAAAAAAGTTCTATGTTGCAATGCGATAATGGTGAGTTTTGAGTGTCTGGAGAAACATGGGCCAACGTAAATACATATTTTGAAACCTACCACATACAAATGAACGGGGACATCTTTGCCCTGAACTATAACTACTGATTTTTAAGACGTCCAATCCTATTCAGCAATACAGTATTTAATCTCAAGTGAAGCATAAACCTGAATGTACATTTTCCTGAGATGTCAGTCCTAGTTTGCGTTTCTTATCAAAATATACTGCTGATCACAGGTCATTTAAGATGTGCATCTGTGACAGCCATTTTCAAGAAATCTATTTTCTGCACATTATTTTAGAGGTGTATTTTATTACAGCCTTTAAAAATGACAATTAGAGTTCCACATAAACAAAACCATTAAGGAAGCACACTGGCAAACAGGCGAATTGTCAAGATGAGTCAAAAGTAACCTTAGCTCTGTTCCCTGTGAATATAAGGCCATGACACAGACCTATTTCTGCATCCAGAGACAGATGTTCTATCGATGTAGATCAGCATGACTTTACAGAAGTCAGTCATGCTACATCTGGTTTCTATCAACGGAAGCACCAGTACACTTCTTCTTAGCATCATAATATTTACAACATCCCACATCTATAAATAACCGCCATGGGAGCCTGCTGCACATCAGCACACCAAGCATGCCAGAGACTTGCAGCTTCAGTAACAACAAAAAAAGTGGCTTCAGAATATTAGCAGGTAACATCCCTTAGCCAGAGCTATCCTCAGGGAACTTTTTTCTTTCTAACCCCACACTTCCAAATCACAGACCTACTCTAACAAAAATAAAAAACAAAACAAATTAAAAACCACAAACACCTCCCTCTGCAAAACAAACAAACAAACAAACAAACAAAAAAAACCCCAAAAACAAACAAACAAAAAAAAAACCAAACAACCAAACCACAAAACAAAAAACAGATTTTAAAATATGACAATTCATTTTGTTTTTAAAACTAAGGTATTTTCTACATGTGCTAACTTATCTCCTACCCCAAATCCTCTTATTTTATTCACAGTGCCCACTTGAAGAAAAAAAAAAAAGAAAACGTTAAAACATGAAAGAGCATGAAAGGACTTATCTGCCGAAGTTAGAAGCAATCAGGACAAACAGTATCATACATAGAAAATCATCTACATACATCCCCCTGCACATATAGATGACAAACCTTTCTGTGGCAGAAAAAACGAAGTTTATTTATCAGATACTTATGACACTGCAAGGAGGAAATCTAACACACCTGGCTAACCTCAAGATCAATCGTCTTTCTTAGCAACAAATTCCAGTGAAAGTCCCATGCAGGGATGGGACATGCATGAAAACACCATGTACAAAACTGTTCTTTGGATTTTAGATATTCTTCTGTGCATTTGTAAAAATAAAATTGATCTTTAGCACTTATTTCAAGTAGGCTTACAGCTTTGTTGAGATCATATATCCCGCCTACATTTACCAGCAGAAAAATTCAGACAGATCTGTCATGCGTGGTTTGGCATTAGACACCTCAACTGCAGCAGTAAGGTTATTTTAAAGAGTCGTGTCTGCTACAGTCTGAACCTTATACAACACACTATCATTGCCAAACATCTAAAATAGTTGCTAAACTCTTTATTTATAGACATAGTGAATGCAGTCTTTAATAATTCTGGTTTACTTAGGATGGTATTCAAAAGCCAATATTGTCTCATTTATCCGAGTCTGTCAAAGACAAGTATCAGTTTGGAAGCTGCAAGAAATGCACAGGTTTTATCCTGGCCCATTGCACAGAGACATATTTTTTCTTTGGTCAATAAATTCTTTCAAGACATTACACTTAAAAGCTTGAAGTGTATCAACAGCCAAATCATACTTTAAAAACAGCTTTTGATGCCTGTTGCAGAGCTAGTAGGAACAATACCTACAGGCTCTCTTGCTTCCTTTTACAATACTCTTCTCTCATTACATTTCAGGGACTTAGGTGTAAAGATAAGAGAAAAATATCTTTATTAGGGAAAAAAATTCAAAAGAAAGATGTCTCTGAGGGAAGCAAAGCATCTCAGCTGTGCCCCTCGCTTCTGCAAGGAGAAAATGAAACTTGTTGGTAGAGCTTGCCAAAACAGACTGCAGTTGGATCCAAAGTATTATTGATGGGTAACTGAAATTTATACATATTGATAAACACCAATACTCTAGACTAATGAAGATACAGACATGCTCTTCTGTTTTATAGTATCTAACAATTTGTTAAGGGACTGTAATTGAAGCCAAAGACAGCTTGTTTACTCTGTATTAAAATACAAGTATTTTATATCACACTTTCAGAGTAAATTATACATCATCTGATATTTAGATAGAGGTTCAGATATCTACGAGCAAATGGGATGTGCCAGTTTAGATGAGCAGTCTCACAAAGAATGACCATGATACTTATATAAAACCAACCTATGAACAAGGTCTTGAAATGTACCAACCATGAAGTCTCCTGTACCAAATCAGCCAATGGGAAGTGACTCCTCTAGAAATTATGCAACTGCCCTGCTTCTTACAGAAGGCAGTCAGAGAATAGGTGCCCATTTCCCCTATTCCACTCTCATCCTTATGATGCCACAAACTAGTAAGAGAGAGAGAAAACAGATGTAGTCATTCTGAGTGTCAGTGTACTATGTGTAACTATACCAAGATACGCTTCTTGGAAGATAATTCTTGCATTGAAAAAACTCAGGTATCACTGAACTCACTCCACAGTTCTTAGAGGTCAAACAGATCAACTTACGTAGCTCTCCTACTTTGAGAATTTCACACAGCATCTTTGTCAGCTCAATGCTGCTTCGGCCAAATGGGCACTCATGCTTGTCTTCTCGACTGCTGTTCTCCAGGACAATCTGAAGGTGGAATCAAAATGGACAAGAATCAGTTTGAAGAACCCCTGAATTACAACACTGTTCACCACATCCATCATTTACAAGACATACCAGACTTAGTCTAGGAAACTGTATGGGGAATTTAGGAAAATGTATTTTCATAAACCTTAGTCTTCCCCACAGCTAAATGACCTATGTCATTTATGTCATGACTTCAAACTTAAAGAGAGTTTAGATGAGATATTAGGAAGAAATTCTTTACTGTGAGGGTGGTGAGGCATATCTGATGTTGCTCAGAAAAACTGTGGATGCCCCATCCCTGGAAGTTTTCAAGGCCAGGCTGGATGGGGCTTTGTGTAACCTCGTCAAGTGGAAGGTTTCCCTGCTCTGAGGGTGGAACTAGATGATTTCTGAGGTCCCTTCCAAACCATTCTATAATTCTATGTCTGAGGCAGTCAGCAACATATAAGCAGTGCTGCTCCATGACCAGCTGGGAAGTTTTGCCATTGCTTTACAAAAGTTACATGTTAAATGTTACAACAGCAGGTTGCTGTTCTGCACCACCCTGACTTGGAGAAACCGAAGTAGAAGCCAACGAGAAATAAATAGTTTCATTTCAAATGTGCTGGTTGAAGGAAATTAGGTAAATTATTGATAGGCATGAACACACCTAGAAGGATATATAAAACCAAATTGGGGCAGAATTTTCATAGTTGGATTCAGTCTTCAAAGTAGGCTCAAGTGATAAAATCAAACAGCTCATAGAGGAAGAAAATGTCTGCATTCTCTCTATTATAAAAATAATTTTTGTTTATGTGCAAAACATTTCAGGGAACTATCACTCTTGTATCAAGCCCATGAATGCTGCAAAAATGAATGAAGGAGAGCCTTTGCATTCTCTATTGAGTGACTGGGAGAAAATAACTCCTTCCACATTTTTATATCCATTAAATTCTGCTGTATCTGATACAGTTGAGATAAAGTTTCCCTTGCCACTACAATAAGAAATGAAAAGTTATAAAAGTACTATAGATTTCACTGAAGCTATGAGCCTGAAAAAGAGCAATATAGGGTCTGGAAAAAAATGAAATGGTCAAAAACAAATTTGCAGTAACAATTGTCTTTGCAGAACAAACTTTGCCACTTTACAAAAAGAAAACACTCATCCTAAACAGCTGCTGCATAGCCTAGGAGTGAGGGACAGAAGAAGAAAATTCATTTCAAAGATAAGAGAATTTGGCCAAGCACCAGAGAATCCCAGAGGATCTCAAAATTTTTGCTGTGCTTCTGTCTTGTTAGCTCCCATCTCCATCATAGTTTTTGTTTGTTTGGCTTTTTTTGTTGTTTGTGGACTTGTTTACAGGTTTTACTTGTTTGTTTTAAATGTTTCAATTTTTACAGCAAGGAATGCTTTGCAAAGGGCTTAAAGGCTGGAATTTCACCCCACACCAGGAGGAAAGGTGGAGGGGAGGAGCAGTTCAATCCTGGATGCCATTAAAAACTTTCCCTCTTTCCCCAGATCTTGGTTTTGATTGTTTAGATCTAGAAGTCCTTCCTATGAAGCAGTTACAAGTGGGAAAGAGTGAAAGCCCTAAGGCAAGTAGGAAAGTTATGTGCTTCACACAGCATGCAAGTCTCTTTAAAAAGCATCTATTTTAGTCCTGCAGTACAAAGGGCAGCCTCTAGCTATTCCCAACCCATCACTCAGGGGTGTAAAAGGATGGATGCTTTCTGTGTTGCGAGAAAGCCTGATCTCTTGGTTTTGTTTTCCAGTGCTGCTGATATTTCCTTTGATTGCTTACACTTCCCACAGAAGCTTAGAAATTCATTAGGGATATGATATATACTTTATCACCACAAATATTTTACTAGCCTTTTCCAATAATACAGCATCATGTTCCAGAGCCTGCCAAGAGGACTTTCCTTTCTAAAAGTTTTAGTTTAAATGACATGTAATGGCTCCATGTCATCTCTGGGTAACAGTAAATCAGAGAAACACCCTGCTATTTTTGTTTTACGCTGATGCAGCTGCTTTCAAGAAATATATGAATGTGGCTTTATATTCTGGATAAGTCATCCTGCTTCAGTCTCTCTCATGGAGGATAGTGCTACAGTTCTACACCCAAAAGCAGAACCAATGATAGAATAGCACCAGCACAATGGAAAGCTGTGTCTTAATACTTCCCTAAGATCACTCTCGTTCTTTTTATCGCTGTTTTATCTCTCACATAATAAAACATAAAATCTGCATACTGGAGCAGGGGGTTGCTTTGACACAGATTTAGATACAGCAGAAAAACACCAGTAATAAAATCAATGGAGAGGAAATTGAAAGAGCAAGGGGGAGAGAGAAGATATATCAAGATGTATTCCTGCTCCCTTCTGGCAAATACACTTTGTTGAGTCTCACATTAACTCGACATATTAACATTTCATGAGCGCATAAATATTTAATAGTGACACCATATATGCATATAATGTAAGACAGAATTACAGCAATTAATAAGAATGCCAGAGAAATAGTTAAGGCACTGTGTATTGCTATACAGCAAATTAAATGGTAATTTGATTAATCAATATGTAAAGCAGTCTTGAAATGATCTTCAGACACACAACATAGCATCCGTTTTTTTAGCATTTGCTGTACAAAATAAAGCAGTGCTGCCATGTTACATTTCTTTAAGAAAGGAAGATGGACAACCATTTACTGCATCTAAATATCTGTAGGCAGATTTGACAGATATGGATCCTCTGCAAGAAACAGCAACAGTAAAAAGGGAAAGGAAAAAAATAGGTTCTTTTAAATATCCGAAGAGAAATAATCCCTAATCTTGGCAACAGATTTACAAGATTCATTATTATATTTGTAATACTCTTTTCACAACTTCACGACTCATATCCTGTTCCAAAGGAAAATGCTAAAAATAGAGCTGATAAGTGCATGGTTTTAATGTTATTTCCTTTATCACTCTGGTTACGGAGGAGAAATAAGCAGGGAATGGACACGTTCACTTCATAAACTGGTGAAGACAATACTAGGGGAAGAAATATAACACACAGCTCAAGACAGAAAATACTTTTTTCTATCTGTAGAGCATACTCCTGGCTTCAGTCACGTTTTTATCACAACAGTTATTTTCCCACTGGAAGGAAAGTAGTGAGGAAGTTGCAAGCCCACACAACCTTCCTTTAAACAGAGGTGTATCATTAATGCACATTAAGGGGTCCACCCTATTACCTTCCTCCTCCTCTCCATCAAACATCCACAGCGAGTTGCAGATCCACCAGACATTTCCCAATCAGCACCTACAGTGGTTAAATTTTGCTTGGGGAAAACAAATATTCAAAAGCAGAGACTGTGGACATTACAGTAGAATTTCTGGCACCACAGAATCATTTAGGTTGGAAAAGACATTTAAGATCACCCGGTCCAACCATTAACCCAACATTGCTAAGTCCACCACTAGCTAAGCCATGTCTCTAACTGCATCTAAGTACATCTACATGCCTTTTAAATACCACCAGGGATGGTGACTCAATCACTCCCCATTCACCAGGGCAGCCTGTTCTAATCATTGACAGCCCTTCCATGAAGAAATTTTTCCTAATATCCAACCTAAAGCTCCCCTAGCACAACTTCAGGCCATTTCCTCTTGTCCAGTTGTTTCTTCTTTGGGAGAGGAGAACTCCTACCTTGTTACAGCCTCCTTTTAGGAAGTTGTAGAGTGACAAGGTCTCCCTTGAGCCTCTTTTTCTCCAGGTTAAACATCCCCAGCTGCCTCAGCTGATCCTCATAGAAAATGTGTTCCAGATGCTTCACCAGCTCTATTGCCCTTCTCTGGACAAACTCCAGCACCTCAATGTCCTTCTTGTAGTGAAGGCCTCAAAACTGAACACAGGATGCAAGGTGTGGCCTCACCACTGTTGAGTACAGGGGGACAATCACTGTCCTGGCCACAGTATTGCTGATCCCAGCCAGGATTTTATTGGCCTTTTTGGCCACCTGGGCACACTGCTGGCACGTATCCCATCTTCCTTAAATACTATTTTGACACTGTTTTACTTGGCTCTCCGTTATTCTGATACTACAAATCTATTTTTGCCAGTTTTTCCTGTCGTCACCCCTTGTGAAGTTACAGAATTGGGTAGGTCAAACATGGAAATGTAGCTTATAATACACTAGATGTTATACAGTTAAAAACCAAAATGAGCTCTCAATACATCAGTATTAAATTTTGCAGATCCTTTTCTCTTCCTCTTATGTCTTTGATCAATACTGCCCATTACCATGAGGCAGAAAAGAAATCCACCATAATGTGTAGTCTTCAAAAATAATGTATATTTTTTCTTTGGGGAAAAGCAAAAAAGTCTAGACAAAAATCTTAATAGAAAAACAAAAGAAAATTACCAAGAGAGGGCAGACAGGAAAAGCCTGAGTGATTTCTTTGTAAAAATAAACAAGAACAAAACAATAGCAGCTCGGAAAATGGGAGGAAAAAAGATAAAGTGAGTGAGAGAAGCATAGAATGAAAATAAAATGAATGACGTGAATTGGCTAGCAGAGAAGAGAAAGGAAGAGGTTTTAAAATGTTTTTTAAAAATGTAAGGAGGTGAAATTTTTAGAAAATCAGTGTCATCCATTTTCTTCACAGTTCTGACTTACTGATGCAAGTCAGTAGCCTGTTAAGGCATAAGAATTTGACAGTATTTGTAGTAGAATACAGTTCTGTACAGTTGTTATTATTTTAAATTATCTACTATATATTTCCATCTATCTATGGAATTAAATCCAGCTGGTGTCCAGTCACAAGTGGTGTATCCTAAGGATCAGTATTGAGCCTAGTCCTGTTTAACATCACTGTCCAATGATTTGGCTGAGCAGATTGAGTGCCCCTTCAGTCAGTTCACAGATGATGCCAGAGTGCATGGGAGTGCTGATCTACTGCAGGGTAAGAAGGCTCTGCAGAAGGATCTTGACAGACTGGATGAATGGGATGAGGAAAACTGTATGAGGCTTAACAAGATACCTACTACTGGCCTGGCCATAAAATAAATATAAAAATTTGTTTTTAAATCTGAATTTTAAAAATCCTAATATGTAAGAAAGAAAATAAATATGCAAAATGTAAATATGCAAAATAAGTAAATAAAAACATTAAAAGTTATTTCTTAATTTAAAATAAAATAAATTTAAGTAGCATGCCAAGACCACAGAGGAATAATGCAAATTCCCCAGTAGCAAATAAACTCCTTACAAGACACCAACCTCAAAATAAAACAGATTTTCTAAATTTATGGCAGTGTGCCTTTATGATTCTCCATTGAATTATTCATTGAGTCTGTCACTACCTCAGGACCCCAAAATAGACCCTCAGGAAGGCAGTGGAATAAGTGAAGGATTTTCCACACTTGACTACCATGGGTTTTAAAGTCTGCATCAGCTTCAGTAGTGAAGCTTATACCTGCAACTAAGAGTTAATGACTGACAAAAGGCAAAATTTTGAAGACAGGTACCTACAAAATCTTCCTTATCAATATCCAAGAGGTTGAAATCACAGTCAGGAACAATTCTCCTTCACTGGGAAGAAATATCGACTCAGACAGTCGCTTAATCCTTCACATTACAGATGAAATTGTCTCAAAGCATATTGCCCATGGCAACTGCAAATGCAATTCTCAGATTCCTGAGCCAAAACCAGAGCTTGACAACGAAATAGAGATTCATTGTGATTAGGAAATAAATACAGGAATGAAAGAAAGGCAAGATCCACAGTAGCTGCATTAATACTTATGGTAAGTCCCAGAGAAGCCAATTCAATGAATATTGCTGCACTATTAAAAAGGAGCATTTCCACAAAACAATTTTGTAAAATTATCCTGTCTTAATAGAGAAAAAGCTTTTTAGCAGCCTGCTGCAGGTTAATATCAACAGGTTCACAGAACTAGTTAGTAGAGATCATAAAAACCTCCAAAAATGAAAGGTCAAGCAGCATTTAAATACCCAGAAATTACAGTGATCATCTTCCTTTTCCTGATACTACTTTTCATTTTCCTGAGCCTCCTTATAACATCTGGTAGTCTTTACCATTCCCGCTTCATTTAGGTGCTTTAATTCTGAGAAGCAAATCTTTAGGATATGCTTCCTGAGAAGGGTAAAAGACTCTGCAGTAGACAGACTCAGTTTTCATTCATTTTCATCTCCTTCCTTCCTTCCTTCCTTCCTTCCTTCCTTCCTGGAATCCTGGAATCCTTCCTTCCTTCCTGGAATCCTGGAATCCTTCCTTCCTTCCTGGAATCCTGGAATCCTTCCTTCCTGGAATCCTTCCTTCCTTCCTGGAATCCTTCCTGGAATCCTTCCTTCCTTCCTGGAATCCTTCCTTCCTGGAATCCTTCCTTCCTTCCTGGAATCCTTCCTTCCTGGAATCCTTCCTGGAATCCTTCCTTCCTGGAATCCTTCCTTCCTGGAATCCTTCCTTCCTTCCTGGAATCCTTCCTTCCTTCCTGGAATCCTTCCTGGAATCCTTCCTTCCTGGAATCCTTCCTTCCTGGAATCCTTCCTTCCTTCCTGGAATCCTTCCTTCCTTCCTTCAATCCTTCCTTCCTTCCTGGAATCCTTCCTGGAATCCTTCCTTCCTGGAATCCTTCCTTCCTTCCTGCAATCCTTCCTTCCTTCCTTCCTGGAATCCTTCCTTCCTGGAATCCTTCCTTCCTGGAATCCTTCCTTCCTTCCTGGAATCCTTCCTTCCTTCCTGGAATCCTTCCTTCCTTCCTTCCTTCCTGGAATCCTTCCTTCCTGGATCCTTCCTTCCTTCCTGGAATCCTTCCTTCCTTCCTGGAATCCTTCCTTCCATCCTTCCTGGAATCCTTCCTGGAATCCTTCCTTCCTTCCTGGAATCCTTCCTGGAATCCTTCCTGGAATCCTTCCTTCCTTCCTGGAATCCTTCCTGGAATCCTTCCTGGAATCCTTCCTTCCTTCCTGGAATCCTTCCTGGAATCCTTCCTGGAATCCTTCCTTCCTTCCTGGAATCCTTCCTGGAATCCTTCCTTCCTTCCTGGAATCCTTCCTGGAATCCTTCCTGGAATCCTTCCTTCCTTCCTTCCTTCCTTCCTTCCTTCCTTCCTTCCTTCCTTCCTTCCTTCCTTCCTGGAATCCTTCCTTCCTTCCTTCCTGGAATCCTTCCTTCCTTCCTGGAATCCTTCCTTCCTTCCTGGAATCCTTCCTTCCTGGAATCCTTCCTGGAATCCTTCCTTCCTTCCTGGAATCCTTCCTTCCTGGAATCCTGGAATCCTTCCTTCCTTCCTGGAATCCTTCCTTCCTGGAATCCTTCCTGGAATCCTTCCTTCCTTCCTGGAATCCTTCCTTCCTGGAATCCTTCCTTCCTTCCTTCCTTCCTGGAATCCTTCCTTCCTTCCTTCCTGGAATCCTTCCTTCCTTCCTTCCTGGAATCCTTCCTTCCTTCCTTCCTGGAATCCTTCCTTCCTTCCTTCCTGGAATCCTTCCTTCCTGGAATCCTTCCTTCCTGGAATCCTTCCTTCCTTCCTGGAATCCTTCCTTCCTTCCTGGAATCCTTCCTGGAATCCTTCCTTCCTTCCTGGAATCCTTCCTGGAATCCTTCCTGGAATCCTTCCTTCCTGGAATCCTTCCTTCCTTCCTGGAATCCTTCCTTCCTTCCTGGAATCCTTCCTTCCTTCCTGGAATCCTTCCTTCCTTCCTGGAATCCTTCCTGGAATCCTTCCTTCCTTCCTTCCTTCCTTCCTTCCTTCCTTCCTTCCTTCCTTCCTGGAATCCTTCCTTCCTTCCTGGAATCCTTCCTGGAATCCTTCCTTCCTGGAATCCTTCCTTCCTTCCTTCCTGGAATCCTTCCTTCCTGGAATCCTGGAATCCTTCCTTCCTGGAATCCTGGAATCCTTCCTTCCTTTGTGGAATCCTTCCTTCCTGGAATCCTTCCTTCCTTCCTGGAATCCTTCCTGGAATCCTTCCTTCCTGGAATCCTTCCTTCCTGGAATCCTTCCTTCCTTCCTGGAATCCTTCCTTCCTTCCTGGAATCCTTCCTGGAATCCTTCCTGGAATCCTTCCTTCCTGGAATCCTTCCTTCCTGGAATCCTTCCTTCCTTCCTGGAATCCTTTCTGGAATCCTTCCTTCCTGGAATCCTTCCTTCCTGGAATCCTTCCTTCCTTCCTGGAATCCTTCCTTCCTTCCTGGAATCCTTCCTTCCTTCCTGGAATCCTTCCTTCCTGGAATCCTTCCTTCCTGGAATCCTTCCTTCCTTCCTGGAATCCTTCCTTCCTGGAATCCTTCCTTCCTTCCTGGAATCCTTTCTTCCTGGAATCCTTCCTTCCTGGAATCCTTCCTTCCTTCCTGGAATCCTTCCTTCCTGGAATCCTTCCTTCCTTCCTGGAATCCTTCCTTCCTTCCTTCCTGGAATCCTTCCTTCCTGGAATCCTTCCTTCCTGGAATCCTGAATCCTGGAATCCTTCCTTCCTTCCTGGAATCCTTCCTTCCTTCCTGGAATCCTTCCTTCCTGGAATCCTTCCTGGAATCCTTCCTTCCTGGAATCCTTCCTTCCTGGAATCCTTCCTTCCTGGAATCCTTCCTTCCTTCCTGGAATCCTTCCTTCCTTCCTGGAATCCTTCCTTCCTTCCTGGAATCCTTCCTTCCTGGAATCCTTCCTTCCTTCCTGGAATCCTTCCTTCCTGGAATCCTTCCTTCCTGGAATCCTTCCTTCCTGAATCCTTCCTGGAATCCTTCCTTCCTTCCTGGAATCCTTCCTGGAATCCTTCCTTCCTGGAATCCTTCCTGGAATCCTTCCTGGAATCCTTCCTGGAATCCTTCCTTCCTTCCTTCCTTCCTTCCTTCCTTCCTTCCTTCCTTCCTTCCTTCCTTCCTTCCTTCCTTCCTTCCTTCCTTCCTGGAATCCTTCCTTCCTGGAATCCTTCCTGGAATCCTTCCTTCCTGGAATCCTTCCTTCCTGGAATCCTTCCTTCCTGGAATCCTTCCTTCCTTCCTGGAATCCTTCCTTCCTTCCTGGAATCCTTCCTTCCTGGAATCCTGGAATCCTGGAATCCTTCCTTCCTTCCTGGAATCCTTCCTTCCTGGAATCCTTCCTTCCTTCCTGGAATCCTTCCTTCCTTCCTGGAATCCTTCCTTCCTGGAATCCTTCCTTCCTGGAATCCTTCCTTCCTTCCTGGAATCCTTCCTTCCTTCCTTCCTTCCTGGAATCCTTCCTTCCTTCCTGGAATCCTTCCTTCCTTCCTGGATTCCTTCCTTCCTTCCTGGAATCCTTCCTTCCTTCCTGGAATCCTTCCTTCCTTCCTTCCTTCCTGGAATCCTTCCTTCCTTCCTGGAATCCTTCCTTCCTTCCTGGAATCCTTCCTTCCTTCCTGGAATCCTTCCTTCCTGGAATCCTTCCTTCCTTCCTGCAATCCTTCCTTCCTTCCTGCAATCCTTCCTTCCTTCCTTCCTGCAATCCTTCCTTCCTTCCTTCCTGCAATCCTTCCTTCCTGGCATCCTTCCTTCCTTCCTGGAATCCTTCCTTCCTGGAATCCTTCCTTCCTTCCTGGAATCCTTCCTGGAATCCTTCCTTCCTGGAATCCTTCCTTCCTTCCTCTTCAACTTCAGCATCAGTCTTCTTCCAACATCCTTCACTCTGCACTGTCCCTTCTGGTGCTGTATTTTTAATTTCCAATGCTTCCTTCTCCCTTGTCTCACTCTTTCTTGACACTCCTGAGTCATTATAGAAATTTCTCATGCCAAAGCTAAAATAAAGCAACAGTTATTTTTGCCTGCCTCTGGAAGACACTAGAATTACAATTTAAACAAGACCTTCTACAGATACTGAAAAATAAAAAAGGAGCCACTGATATGAGGTGTCTTAACATTTCCAAAAGTTGGTTTTTTTCTGGAAAATTATGATGAAGTTATACTTTTCAAACAAATGTAGTGCCAAACAATCTCCAGCTAAATATGCACAGTACTGCAGTTGCTCACCTAGGAATACACTTTTGTTCTCACACAAACACCTTAGCATGAAGCATGACTGTAATTTTTATTTTCCACCTAAAGATAAATATGCAGTGATTTGTCTTGTATCTTCCTCCTTTCTTTGCAGAAGAACCTTCTTTTTCTTCTCCCTATGAAGAATCAACCAAATAATCATAAAACGTGGTGGTAAGGCCCAAGATGAGAAGGATGTGCTCTTCACTTTGCACATATGCTCTTCACTTTACACAGTCACAGATATGTGAGAGGGATTTGGCATTGAACTGGTTCAATTTGAAAACTACCAGTCATGTATTCCTCTCCCTCCATGCCCCACATGAATGTAAGAAGGCAGTGCTTTTCCTGAAGTTCTCTCCTGGCTCACCAGTGGCAGAGGTGAAGGCAGAAACCTGCAGTACCTGCAGAATATAGCAAGTTTTTCAATTTTCTTTTCTTTCATCATGTAAAACAGGCCCTATGAGTGCCCTAATGTTATTGTGGCTTTATAGATCATCAATAGCTCTGGCAACCAGAGTCCCGTCACAAATGCTCTGGACACGGATTAAATGGGAAAACCTGTGACAATCAAGAGCTAGTTTTCTTTCATGCATACACACCTCAGCTTTGCAGGTGGCGGGACTGTGGCTCCACAAAAACTAGCCCAATGTCTGTATGCTACTGCTGCAACCCATGGTGTGATTCAAAACCTTTTGAAGACAGTTGGTAGGCTTACAACAATTTCTTGGCCCTTTGGATCAGGACCATAAACCTTTCAGGATCAGCTTCCATAAACCTGGCAAAGTTTAGTTGTGCTATGAGTGGTGGAAAGTGATCTGAACACATGCAGGACTGTAAGATGCCATATGTATCCCACTGCATATTCCACACAGGGTTGTGCAGAGAGTGCCATGACTCCCTTACGACTCTCTTCCTCAGTGGTAACTTTGTGTTTATGCTGCCATCAGCCACTCCAGGATTTTGCATCTTTAACTGCAGAGAGACCCATCTCAATCCCTCTCAGTGATGGAGGCCATCAGGGTTGTCATGTAAAGGAGGAACACTGTGTGATGTTTGGGAAGACATAAAATGCAGGCAGAAAGACACTTAGATATGTGACTGGAAGGTAAGAACAGGGAATGGAAAGCTTGGCAGAGAAAAGACAAGAACAAGAACACATTAATAACCTGGGAATCTGGCTTAGGCAATTAGGTCTCTTTAAAAACTGCATACATTCAAAAGACTCGCCAGGAAGACTAATGTAAAAAGCTTCACTTTTCCCTCTATCTTCTACAGGAAAAAAATAAGTTACGTCTCTTTTCCTACCATTTCTGGGATGGGAGGAAAGCATGGCGTAAATCAAGCTCAATTTTATTTCAGAAAATGCCAAAATTATATATTGGACTCCTCATAGCTGATCAGGAGAGAGTGAGTAGGCACAAGGAGACTTTGTGGATTGACGGAAGGATGTGTAGGCAGACTCCTATACAACAACTGCATGGGTTAGAAAGTATACAGCAGACAGTCTGGCTGTGACTCAACCCATTTAAATTCTGAAAGGTCTCTGCAGGATGCCAGCAATCTTCCTGCCTGCATCATTGGCACTTGCAAACAGCACCTGCTCCTCCTCTCTAACTTCTGAAAGCTTCAAATCCAAAAGAGCTCCCTCTTCAGCCTCCCCAAATGTAGTTGCTGGGGATGAAGTGTCCCTGCATTACAACTGTGTGAATAACCAAAATACCAGCTCAGCAAATTCAGGGGAAGGAGGATTTTCTACTACTGACCATAAAGCAAGTCAACTTCTAATTTTCAGGTAAGCAAAGTAATTATTGGTGCAACTAAAGTCCATGTGTTGGGTTTTTTTTATTTGGAACATTGTAATAATTTAAAAAAATTGTTATAAAATGCAAGAATAGAAAATGTAAGAGCACAGTTATGTAAGAGTAAGTTACCTTACACATAACTTACAAAAATTTAGTAGCATTGAATCCATTATAACATAGATCCAATTTTCAGCACGGATTTCAGCACTGCTTTCCCACCCCAGTGATAATCTTTTATACAGAAAATCTTACATGCAATATCAAACAAATATTTGAAAAAAAATAGATAAAATCAGTAGGAAAAGGGATAAACTCTTCTGCAGATGAGACTTGAATTTCAGGATAGAGTAAAATGATATTTTTTTCTGCAGATGAAGAGCCTGCTAACCTAATAAAGGGCAAAAATCTGGACATAAAATTGGGCAGTTAGCTGGACAGAACCCAAAATAGGTGACTAGCCAATGTTCAGACCCAAAGCTGCTAATTTTATTTGTATTTTCTGCCTGAAGCACCACTCCCTTGTGTTTAAAAAAACGATGAGACATAGTATGTGTCTTCTCAAGGCAGAAGCTGACCTCAAAGCAGCAGTGAGTCCTGTTAGAATATAACTGGTCAGAGACACAGAAGAAAAGTATAAGCAAGCCACCGATTTGTCAGTCGTCAAAACCAAATTTAGTAGAATGAGAAAGATTTTTCCACAGACCTTCTTTACACTCAGAAAAATTAAAAGGCATACTGCTACAAGTTACCAGTAAGAAAAATTTCAAAATGTCCATACTGAATAAAGTCTATCTTCAATGGAAACTTATAATTTAATTTTTAAAATTAGTAGAATGTGTAGCTGAAGTAGTTTTGGAAAGAAATAAATTGAAAGTAGGGGAACACATGACTTGTCTGCTGAAAAGGAGCAAAAAATTATCTGTCACAAAACTTTATTCCAATCATTTTCTTCTCTGTTAAATTTAATTATACATTCTAGCAGTCCTATAATTATGGAGCTTGGGAAGCTGCCAATTACTTCTTGTGGAAATTTTTAAAATTTCTTGCAGAAATTCAACATTACTTCCATCAGTGCATTCCATATACTATGTCATCACCTTTTAAAAGCCATGCCTCTGATGATAGTGATTGGTTATTTAAGTGCAATATGAAAAAAACCCAGTCTATATAAGTCACTGATAGCACCAGACAATTAATTAAGAGAAAGAAAGGATAACTCAACAGGAAACTAATTCAATAGGACACTTTTTAAAAAACCAAATGATAGCTAATAACATCACATAGACAAAGAGAACGTTTGGTTTTTTCCCATCCACTAAACAACCTTTCTGCTGGAGGCTCCAGCAATCTTGTATGGCAAATGAAACCCTGAGATTCAAGATCTGTTAACTCAAAGTTTGTATAAACACCGTGTTTATCTGAAAGAAGACAGCAAGTAAAGAAAACACATTACTGCAATTTCAGGAAAAAGTGGATTGTGGGGAAGCAGTTAGAAAAGAACAAAACATGGGGGAAAGTGTGGTTATTTTTGTTTTCTCCTTCACCATGTGACACCCATATTTTCACCATGAAATGCCTTTTGCTTTCAAGATGCAGAGTTACCTATCTGCTGCGGTGCCTTCACACCCATGTTCTTTAATAAATTACAATTGGATTTACTCTTCCTACTTTAGTGTGCTAAAGTAAATTGTTTTCTACTGGTCTTTGAAGCCCCACTGCAAGCCCCCAAAAGGGCACTTCAGTTTCAGATATCCTTCCTACCAACTAATCTATTTATTATGCAGATTACTTCTAAGCAGAATCTCAGAACAAGGATTGAAAAGGGAAGAGATTACTTATCGACTATATTCTCTTCTAACTTCTGTTTATCCATTATTTTCATTAATACAAGAACTAAGGTCATGCAGCAGGGACATCCTAAGAGTCACAGATCAGACTGCAGGGAATTGTGCTGCCCATTAAAATGCAGCAGTGCCAGTACACTCACTGAAACCATTATAACTTCCTGATAATGCCTGCATAATACATCACATTCTATCTGGGAAAACTTCAGATATTCCCAGTTCGTTTCAAACCAGCTCTGATTTTCAGCCTCAATTTCTAATTACTGCATAGCAGAGGTAGTATCTGGGGCTTAGGAATTAATCCATGGCACAGGAATCAATTGCATTGCAAAGAGCCAAGTTGAAAATAATCTCTCCTCTTAGGAACCAAACTACTTCCTAGTCTCAACAATGAAAAGAGAAGAGCTCCTGTCAAACAGGTTTTTCAGGATGCAAGTGTATAGCTGACTGTATAGCTAATAATTTCTTGTGGAAACTTTAGCTTGACCATAGGAGTGGAAATACATCTGGAAAAATAAGCAAGGTCAACAGGCTTTACAAGTAGAGCAAATTGGCGTTGTGGGAGCATTGGGAGCCGAAGGCCATGAAGGAAGGGTAATGTTAGATGTGAAATAAGGAACTTGAAAAAGGAACAGGCATGTCATGCCCCACAGGAAACTACTGTACACCAGCTAGCAAGTCAAGGAGATGAAGAGATAGAAAGTAGGTGTCTTTTGCAATCAAAGACTACCAACGCTGTAGGAGTTGCACAACACCATCATCTCAGAGGTGTTCCTACTGCACCAGCAATGCTGTATAAACACTAAGTAGAACTCCTCAGAGTGGTGGATAGACTAACATACTACCAAAGCACATTTACAGTCCCCAAAGCAACTTTAGGCAAGCAATTGAATCTGAGACTGCCTCTGTAAGGCACTTCTAGTGGATGTGTACTCTTTCTCAGGAGGAAAATACATGAGGTACTCAGGCACTCTCCTAACAGGAACCATGCAGGAATAAAAACAGGCAGCTCAAAACAACAAAAATTCTCAATAATGCAGCAGAAAAAATACTGCATTATAGAAAAAGGGCTGAGCCAGCAGCAAAGTCCTTTCCAAAAAGTAGCTAATTACATGCTTCACTGAATCCAATTTTTAAGACAGCATTTGCAACATGAACATGAAAAAGTAAGAAAAAATTGAGACAATGAAAGCTTTATTTCAACAGAATTTTTGTCCCCCTTCAAAATTTTCAGACTTCTTTAAAACGTGTCTGACCCATTTGGAAGCACTGGCTATCTCTAATTCTCTAAACTTAGAATTGTCAGAAGTATGAAGTAGCAGAGTCCAGATGTTATCAAATTTTAATGAGAAACATTCAGTAATTATCTGTTTATAAACAAAAACAGTATTCAGCATAGTTTATCCAGAAAACATGCTCTTTGTTCATTACCTGAGATAGCCCTTCATTTCAGGCATGTATAGGGATGTATTGCATACTACCACAGTGTCTTTTTAAAGAGTTATTGCTAGATTCAAACAGAGGAGAAAGATCCATTTAAAGAGCAAATCCTACAATCTCATCATCTGGTATTATATCCATAGATATTGGCAAGCCCTTTGCAAACCTATTAGAGTTTTGACACTAATTTACTTCAAACAGAAAACAGATGATAATGTATGTTAAAAGATCACTCTTGACTTTAAGTGGAAATGTCTACTGTTTTCTTGCTATACACAAACTTCTTTAAGCAGGTTTGCATGAGCATATTTCTTGGGGAATTATGCCATCTCTATGAACTCCAGACACTGATTTTCATGACTATCCTCCACTCCTGTCTGTGCTTGCTCGGTTTATGCTTGGCAAGCACTTGATTTCAATAAAGTTCAGGAAAAGTTGTTCTCTTCAGAGGCAGGTATTACTCAACTGTATGCCTCTTCTTATAGGGACGCAACACATAACCTGCTCTAACTACCTTTGAAATAATTTTAGGAAAAAAATAGGAAGTGGAGTGGGCAGCGGGCAGGAAGTAAATCATGATGCTTTCTATGTATTTGACTCCCAGAATGACTTCTCCTACAGCAAAAACTTTAATGGAAGCATCTTAACTTGCAGTATCCTGCCAACTCAGTCACCTGTCAAAGCATTTGATCTTCAAATTCTGCTTTCCACAAAAAACCAGTCAGCTTTTGGTAGACTTGGAGCAGGTCAGAGAATTCTGCATAATTAGCATAATTGCTCCTTTCCAAGATTATGGTCATCCATTATGCAGCTGACAAAGGCAGAGGCTCATTTCTCTTCTCTGCAGACCTAAGCAAAAAGAAGTACTTGCAAAAAGTAGTATCTAGAATATTTGACTCAGCAATGACAGACAAGACACCTGTATTGCTTTCTCCCAGAGCTTTTACAGACTTACATCATGTTTTAGTGTCATGTGGTTTGTCTTCCTAGAGTTTTTTCTTAATGATATCAAGATTTTGAACCTCCCCTTCAAAGTCAGCTGTAAACAGGACATAATTACTGCAAACAGGCAGCTGCAAAGATCTCCATGACAAGAGGAAGCCTTACCCGAATATAAGCATCCTGGTGATGTTTAGCAAAGTACAGCATGTTGTCGAGGGCCAGCATTCCAGGAGGGGTCTGTGTGAAGTCCATTGCTGGGTTTACATGATTCTGCAAGAAAAGAGCAAGATCACTCAATGAGCACCTTTACAAAAGCTATCAGTTCCACAGTGTTGGTGAGCACCATGTTAGCATGCTGTGTCAAAAAAATGTTCATCAACAGAACTCGTTTTTGCTGAGCAGAAAACTCTAATAAGGAAATGGCCCATGCCTCGAAAAGCTCTACAACCAAATGCAGACACTATGAGGTTGACATGTCAGTAGTTCACTTCTGCAGCTGTGGAATTGGGTTTCCCAGAGGCTGAATGCTTTAGAAGTAAAGACACCCATGTCGTTCATAGATAGACTCCTTGGTGGTACTACAGACTAAAAGTAAATGAAAATACAGATAACTGAGCCAACAGACACCAAAACACCTATTTATATAACTTCTATGGAATGAGTTCAAATTAACCACAAAAAGGGGAAAAAAACAACCTAGCTGTATTAAATCTATTGGATCTTGTGGACTCCTGAACACAAAGGGACTCTGATAAAATTTTTTATGAAAATAAATGGATTCATCTTGTGGAATTCAGGTACATTTTTTGTTACATTCTGAACCTATGAACTTCATCTATGGAATTAATGAATAAACATACCATATATATACAACTAGAATTCATTAGCTTCCACATGCACATACATATTTCAGATGTTCAGTTTCACACACTACATGAAAAACTACAGTTGCCCAAAATATTCATTAACTCAGCTGATTTTTTGATTGGATGGAATGAAATGTACATTTGATTAAGCTTCATGTAGTTCATGGTTTAGACATGAAAATTTGCCTGGCTACACCAAAGAAGCTGCTCAGAAGTCCCAATAATATCTCTTCATTGAAAAATGCCTCCCTTCTGCTATGCTTTTTTTATCAGTATCACCTCTGCAATGTCTCCTCCACTCATCAATCTGACACAGAAAGATATCCCTAGCTCCTTTGCAATGGCATTTCTATTCTGCCAGGCCCAGCTGACAGGGACTTTAAACGTGCATTTACTACCAGAAAACTGGCAAAGATCAGCGCAGATTTCTTCCATTACTCCATTTCTGCAGTGTGCTCAGGGTCTGATCCACCTACTTCACTGATGAAAGCCTGGGTTTTACTACTTATAATTCTGTTGAGTCTGTCAAGCCATAAAGTGGTAGAAATGACTGATTCTACTTTTTTGCCCATTTTAGCTTCAGATATATCATATATTGGTTTTAGCCAGTCAATAATTCACAGTCACATAAAAGATTAAAAATAGTAGAAAGCAAAATTTATACATTAGGATGCCTGCTGCAACTTCAAAAGTAGACAAATATATTAGTCTGAAGATGGCATGCAGAACTGTTGGTTGTACATTTCCAGATTAGGGCTACTGGTGTACTAGCAAAACAATCACGGCTAATGAGGGAATCAAGAGGATGCCTGGAACCCTAGATTTTATATAGAAAAATCTATGTAATAAGTATTTCAGAAGGGTAGATGTAGTTTAGGAAGAGAAAACAATGTCTTACTGAATTGCAAGTTTCAAAACTCCCCTTTAAACTATTTTTTTCACTTTCATCTGCTCATCTAAATGACAGGCAATAGCCTTTTATGGTTATTTCCCCAACTCAACTTTTCATCTTCCACACTTATGCATTTATCAGTTCGAACACTTAAAATCAGTACAAAACTGCTTCACATAATCCTGCAGATTTCAGCTCCAGGGAGGAGAAAACTTCCTTTCCTACAATTTTCAAGCATTTCAGAAAAGGCATTTTAAGAGAGGCTGAGTCTCACAGGTACACAAATCCCCCCCCCCAGCCCAGCATGAATATCTTACAGATCCTTCTCTGCATTTGAAACTACCTCCATTTTGGCCATAAAGTACAAGTCCTGAGGAACACTGCTTGATACTTTACTGTGTCATGAAGTCCACGAGGTACATTTCCTTGGGAAAGTTACTGGGAACCACAGGAAGCACCAGTCAACAGGGAACACTACAGCACCAGTTTTACAAAAACTTATGCAAGTAGAACTACAGCATAGGGCTGAACATGCACTCTTGGCTCCCATGCTATAGCATGAGATATATGGATATATAATCCATATATTGGATTAATATGGGTATAATAATATACATTATTATATTATAATATAATAATGTATGTTGGATAAATACCTGACAAGCACAGAGAGTTTCAAGACCCAGCTACATTTCTCGAGCTATTAAAGTACTCGTACTTATTTCACTGGCATTTACAATGGTAAAATAAAGGCAGGACATAAATATATGACCTACTTGAACATTTCTTTCCTTTAACCCATTCTAAATCAGCAAAAAAAACCCAGCAAAGACATGAAGAATCTCACGACATTTAGTAAGGATGACTCATTTTGTCTCTGACCATCACTAGTAGTTCTATGTTCAAACAGAAAAACCATCTCTCCATCACTTTTACTTTATCTCCAAGTCAAGCCTATAAACCTAGCTATTTTCAGTTTGTTTCTGTTTTTCAAAAGTTTCTGTCACATGGAATCCCAGTATAACTAGGGCTTGATCTTCAGCTCTGTTGATTTAAATAACTAGAAATACAAACGCAGCTAATAGCTGAAGATTCACCAGACAGTTCTGGCGTGTGTGAGACAATACATCACCTTCAACTATTCTTCAAATTCAAAAGGAATGTCAGACACTTTGTTCCCTTCCTTCTTTCTCCCTCCCCCTAAAATAATCCTTTTCTTAATATGATGAATATTTGTGGTTGAAATATTAAGTTACTGAGAGTAGGTTTAGGAATGAGATACAAAGCTACATTATCTAAAATGCTGTAGTGAATAATTCAGAAGTAGGCAAACACCCCATCTACAATATAATTTATTAAATATATGGAAGACAGAACTTCAGGCATATTTGTTGCATCCATTTAGTACAAAATCTATGGATTTTTGTTTGTTATGAAAAGCAAAGTGTAAGAAATAAATGAAACAGATTTGTTACCTCAAATTTTTCAGATAATTTTTGATTGTTTTCCACTAGGCTGAGTAATATCTTTGCATTTTTCAGCTTCAGCACCTGAGCAGTGTATAATAGCTTATGCACTTATGTCATACATGTTAATGTACCAGAACATTAAAGAATTCGTTAGCCAACTCAATAGGTTACTGTGAAAACAAAAATTCATTGGTTTTGATAAGAAGAAAACTCAAAATCACATCTGCTTATGTCATTAAAAAAAAAATTAAAAATCACACGGCATATTTCACAATATGACAACTATTCTGGCTAAATCCCAGTGCAGTAATTACATTCAGACAACCTAGCATTCTAATGCAGTTCTGGCTGTGTAAAGCTTTCTTCTCTATCCTGAATGGCTTCACTGTCTTACTCCTGGCTTCCGCAGCAATCTCTGAGGGATGTATAAATTTCAGTGGTAGGTATGTGTCCTCGCACTGAGGTGCCTATTCAGAGCAATGATAACTGTAACTGCTATTGAAATAAGGACCACTCATTCCTTATATTATTCCTGACAACAGTATCTTCCACATGAACACACCGAAGCACAAGAATTATTTCCCTGCATTTCTAGGCCACTAACATACAAATTTATTTCTGTCTTAACAGGTATTCACAGCTTATCACAGATTTTGCACTGGTAATGTGTGCAGCAGCCATGTAAATCAGTCACCAAATAATGCTAGTCTGTCCTGAAAGCAGTATGGAGTAGGTGCTTGTCTTGGTTTAATTTTGATTTCCCGGCCAATGCATTAAATTAATGTCTTCGTTTTGAATTGCCAATTTAAATAAACTTATTTTTCCTCTTGTGAGACAGAACCAGGAGCAAAAGAGCAAGGCAGACCTAAACCTTGAGAGAGTATAAAAGAAAATTTATCAATTACACAAACAAAGAGAAAAGAAAAAAAAATTCAGAATAAGATTTTTCAGATCACTCCTTCCCTCCCTCTCCCAATCTTCATAACAACAAAACAAACATATAACAAATACTTCGGTCAGTCCCCAATTCAGTCTTTCTCAGTTCACTTTTGGAGAGAGAAGCCTCTTCTTGTTGAAGCTGTAGGGATTTTTCCCACAAGAAGGAAAAAGACAGTCCTCTTGTGGTTTTATTTTTCACGATTTGCATCCGCCCGGGAACCTGCAACCATGACACTCCTCCCAACTCTACAGCCGTCCCAAAGCTGTAGATGTGGGCCATGTCTGTCTCATGGGGTATTACTTTTAAGAATGAAATGTTCGACAGCAAAGATTCTCTGTCTCCTTTCTCTCTGCTCAGGCTTCATCTTCAGAAAACTGAAATCCCCTTCTTTTTTCAGGGCAGAAATTCTCAACACAGGTGCTCTTTAGTCAAATCATTTATTAAATGGAACATTTCCATCCCCCCATGTCTCTTTCCATGGTTTATAGGAATATTCAGTACATCAGTTCATCCCTACAATTTTACAAAAAGATTTTCAGCCATTTCAGCATCTTCTCATTCTCCTTCCATCTTAAAAACTTAGCTTTTACATCACTGACTTCGGAAATCTTCTTATTTCCATTCATATTCAAAGGAAAGGCTGGAGGCTTTGCAAATCTTATCTGAGCACTAAAGAGTTGAAGTTTAACACAACTACAAAAGTTGGGCCAGGCTCAAGCTGTGCTGGGGAAGACATCTGAGGTGTTAATCAGCCTTTCTGGGGCTGGGCTGCAGCCCCACACTGCTCATGGCCACCCGGGCAGGCCTGGCCCGTCCGACAGCAGCAAGAGTCGGCCTCCCTCCCATGCCAGAGCCGCAGGCCTGTGGAGGAGGAAGCTGTGAAGGTCTTATCACAGAACTTTTTCTCCCCCTGGCCATTGGGTCTCCTCGTTGGCAAATGGGGCCCAAGCGGCCCCCTGAGCCTCCCCCCCGCATGGGGGAGGGGGAAGCTCGAGTTGATGTTACCTGCTCAACCGCCTGGAAGATAAAAGAGACTCAGTTCCGGATCACCTCCTTCAAAATGTGCGAACTAACTTTCTCTAATTGGCTGTTGCAGGTGTCCCAACCCCCAGAGAGGAAATTCTCTTAGAGAAAACCTCTCTCTGAGTTTCTTCTTCCCAAGTCAACCTATCACAGTGCTAGACCCAGTAACAGTTATTTTCCTAGTCCAGAAGCAGCTCAGGTGAACCCCTATTCTGCATGTCTCACTTCTGTAAGTGGCATGACAAAAACACATCTGAAGTTTCCAGGGAAGAATCAGGACTATAAAAGAATTGATGACAGAACAACTTTCAAATGTTACAAGAGTCCAATTTTAATGGTGTTTTTCTAAAATGAACCCTCTCAAAACTGTTTTGTTTTGTTGTTTGTTTTTTTGGTTTTTTTTTTTGTTATGGAAAAAAGAAACAATCTTGTCTACCAAGATAACACTGGGGACAGCAATTTCTTTCTCCCATCTTCAATTACTCACTTACTCATTTTCTACTTCCTTTTAAATTTAAACCACTGTCCTGTGGGCTAGGAAGGAAAGCAATTCCGGGGTCTACAGCACCTCTGCAAAACTTTCCCTGGATCATATCAGGAAATCATAGTAGTACAAATGTGGATGTTTGTTCCTCAGAACTCAGGACAAGAAGAGTGGGAATTTTTAAAGTGAGATTTACAGTGAATTATGAATTGACAAACTTATGCTAAAAGTATCAACAAATGCAAAGACTCAGCCTTTACCCCTTCCCTAAATAAACCTGAAGTTTTACATGCAAAATGTTTCCATCTGTTCATTTACACAAGAATTACAAATAAGGAAAACTACTACATTAAACCAACATTTGTGAAGAGATAGTCAGCTAAAATTCTTAATGACAAAATACTTTTGTCTTTTTATTAAACAGCACTGTATTCAAAGAGATGATGACGTTGCACATCACTTCCATCATCAACTGAATGAGATATAACAGTGACTTGGGAATTTTCAGCCTCTATGTAATCAATGAAGAACTAGAAGATTTGTTTTTCTCTTGATAACTATTTAAATATGCAAATGTGATTTTTTTTTCCTTCCAAAGCCTATTTTTAAAATTTACAACAGAACTCAGTGCTAGAATGAAAATGTCTCTGGAGGATTCCTGAATTTAAAAAAAACCAAAACAACAAACAAAATCACAAAAAGCCCCACACTCTAACACAAGTGAGAAGTATCCAAAGCTCAGTAACTGCTATATATTTGAAAGAATATGAAGAAAATAGTTTAAGATGCTTTCAGTGCAAGTAATTTAAATCACATCCCCACTATTCCACCACATATAAAGAATTTCAGTATATTTCTACTGGATGTAATTTTAATGAAGATTTACAAATTATATCTGCATACAATGATGGTGGTTTTTCCTTAAACTGATTTCTAGATCTTTTTAGCTTCGTGTTTTGGTAAATATTTGTCCTTTTCTACTAGCAAATAGCAAAGGAATTTTAAGTACAATTTAAGTACACATCATTTGCACTACAAAAGATAAAAAAGCAATAATTTTACTACCGCATATCTTTAATTCATGGAGCTACTATGTAATCTAATGTAAAGAACAATAGAGTTCTATGTAAGTCACCACCAGAAATCTATCCCAGTCGTGTAAAGATGCTATAGTGGTAAAAATTTCAAAAACCTGAATGTTAAGGAGGTGCAATTAAATCACCTAAAATCACTAAATAGGCCATAACAGACATGTCAAAAGCACTACATATTTTCAGTTATGAATAAATTACACATTATAAAGCAAGACAAAAAGCTCTTGCATAATACTTTTTATTTTACACATGCCTAAATTACATGGAGTTAATGCTTTGGATTCCAAAATCTTAAGCCTTACAGGCTGCCAATAATTTGAAAGCCTAGAAGAATCCAGAATGACTGTTATAACTCAGATGATCACATCTTGTCCAACGCATGAAAACTATGTATGTTTAGCACTTCACAGATTATTGGCTTCTTACTACTGAAGTAATGTTTACTGGGTAAATGTAGTTATCAAGCTATCAAGTTATGTGCTATTTCAGGACTATATAGAATGAATCAATGGGATGTGGTCATATCAATTACATTTTTTCAGTGGTAAATTACTTTCAGATATCTCACCATATCCACTAAGCTTACAGAAAAATGGAATAAGCAGTCAAACATCCAGTTGCAGATATAGTTGGGATTGGGTCAAAAAACTAAAAGCCATACTAGTTTATTTCCTGAGATTACCAGATCATTTTACAGCCAGACCCTGCCAGATTTCCTGTCTACCCTGACTTTTTGGGTAAAGTCAGTCCATTTTAGATTAAACTGGTGCTGGATGAGATGTGAGCTACTCCAGATGGCTTTCACTACAGGGAATTAGAGACCTTTCTCATGAGATTTTCTAGGGACTCAGCTTCAAGGGTTTGAAGCAGGTTTCCCTCCAGCCAGGGCTGCTGGAGAGCAACCAAGAGCTACAGCTTTTCAGACAGCTCCAGCTCTTAAAAAATCAAGATGGAATATGTTGCCCACGTCCTAGACAGCAAGCCACTTTTGTATTGTTTTAACTACAACATTCATGAAGTACACTGGGAAGAACTGACACATAGTATCCCCAATCTCAAAATAACTACTGTTATAAATATGGGCTTTCTTATGACTTTGGAATGTCTTAGGAGATGACTGATTTAATTTTACCAATGTTATTAAAGCAGTTTGCCTTCTCTATACAGATAGAATCAAAGGCATGAATTCTCATCCTGCCCAGCAGGAGAAATAGGTGTCAAGCTAGCAAGAAGACAGTTATGTCAGAAAACAGTGTGAAGAGTGCTAGGAGGAACAGCAAGCCAAAGAAATTAATCCATCTAAACTTCAACAGTGTACATAAATAAACACAGATTAAATGTTTGCAACTAGAGAGAAATCATACCCACGAGACTCAAAATTTACCTCACCAATTTTATCTCTGTGACTCCTATCAAATGTGACAATTAGTCAGACTTAGTGTTCCTAAGTCACATTTTGTCATGGGAACTTCTTTTGAGTTTGGGAAAGTTTTAATGCCTGTTTAGTAAGGTAGGCTGTGACTTCCACTCATTATTTCAGCATAATGGCTCCATAATTCAGGAGAAATTCAGAGCTCTTCAACAGACTTTTTTACAAAACTTAAGGAAAAGATACAAAATAGTTAATGACTATACATATATATTTTAGCATATGCTCCAAGCAAATGAGTTACATTGCCCATCAACAAGAAAAAAGAAGAATCTCTAGACCTTTTTATTAGGTAAAATGAAAGTTCAAAACCAAATTGTGCCAAATCTTGGGCTACTTGAATTGGAGATTTCTAAGCCAAAGACTACTACAAGAGCAAATATTTGATTGTTTTAGATACACTCTGGACAGTTTTATGCAAACTTTTTGACGTAACATTTGCATCTGAAATTTGAGATGCATTAATTTAAAAAATTTTCAGTTGTATTTCCTTTTAAAGAAAAATTACTTAAATTATAATCAATAAAGTAAAATCAAAGTCAGTCAAATAAAAATAATCATTAGAACTTTCCTGAGGATGTGCATCTGCAGAGAGGCCACATGTGAAGCAGTCACTTTATTGATGCAGTGGCCTCTCTCCTATGTCATCACTGAAGACTGAATTCTGAATGGGATCCTTCCTGCTGTAGGAACTATCATAAGGATATGATGCTTGTCTACTATGGTAGGCACAACCACAGAACAAGAAGATCAACACTCCATTTGTGCAGTGAATTATAGTTGTCTTGGAATTTCATTACTACCAATGACAGCAGTGGCTGGGGACATCCCTGTATCTTTACAGTCTGTACTGCTTTGAGAACACTGAGCTTAGAAAGTAACCTAAACTTAATGCCAAGCATCACGAGATAAGCTGGGATAGATATCTTGCTCTCCCTTTAAATATTTCTGTAGAAAGGTTTTGTGATTTTCCTTTTAAAGCAAGCTGGCTAAAACCTCTGTCATGTGCAAAAAGGAAAGGCCTAGGCTGTGTTTAGTTCAAATACAGTAGAGAGAAGTCAGCCGTGTGTCTGAGAAAACCCCAGTTAAAAATAAGTTACCCATATGAATCTACTGGCTGCTGGCAGCCAGATACAACAGCTGTCCAAATTTAAAATGGAAAATTCTGTCCCAAAGCTCTGGAAAACAGAACTGGAATGGCAGTTGCAGCTGGGCATATGGACCTGCAGAACTGGGTGAAAAAGCCAGCTACCATTTAAGAGCTCTGTGGTTCATCCATTGACACTTCTTTTATTATCTGTGACCAGGTCAAGCTTCTAATAATCACAGAGGATGAAAACTAATCTATAGCAAAGGAGCTGTCAACATATGTGATATTTTAGCTATCTTTGGATGCACATTCCCAAGTACAAAATTACCAGCTCTACAGGCAAATCTTTCACCTGCTGAAGTACAAACAGCCAGGCTCTGATGTCAGGGACAGGTTTGGAACACAGGACCAATCCCTCCTAAAACCTTTGAGTCCATATTCTGCCTTAAGCCAACAATAACCTATGCCATCCTATAGGATACCCTCATCTGTCCTCAATAGTGAGTTAACAAATAAAAAACCAACCAAACAAAAAAACAAAAAAACAAACAAAAAAAAAACAAACCAAAAACCAAAAACACAAAACCAAAAAACCAAAAGAAACAAACAACAAAGATGAAAAAAACCACTGGATCCATTCACCAGTGAATTTCAGTTCCCTTGACTTCCAATTTTCTTTGCCTCCCTCCACAAGAATGTGAAGCTCTTCTGACTAGAGTTGGGCTCTGCAAAATGCTGGTGTTGCATGCCTGGCTACTGTTCTGCTCTGCCTTCAGTCTTCTCCAGACAAATGACAAAAAGAGGATGGAGCTACACCAAAATGTAGGGAGATCTTTTTAAAAATAAGGATATTTTAAAAGAAGACACATCTCTACTACTCTATGATTTTATGTAGGGGCTGTGTAACAAGTTGACTACATTTAACTACCAAAATATTATGGAGTCAGATATGAAGTTTCTTTTTAATTTGGGAAAGTAAATTGGTTATTTAAAAATAAGGTGCCTTTCTCCCCTTGTCTTTGAATTTACTCTCAGGCCTCAGTAAATGAAATCTCACGTTCAAAAAGAATGTTTTTAACTCCTTGTAACTGAAGAAAATCTAAATATCTTGTGTGCTATGCTATTTACCATCCTTTGAATATTAGAAGAGGCAAAAAAAACACATGAGGAATGGGACCAGGAGGAAAAAGCAATATGCACATGTTAGTAAGAGACATGTCTGTTTGCATGCATACACTGAAAAAATTTCATAAACTTCAATAAAATATTTGCTGTAATTAACATTAAATTGAATTTACAGTTTCACAAAACTGCCATCATTTAATATCAAGAAAGGGTTTATCTAGAATCATCTTCATCTATCCAAGCCAAGTCTGGGGAAACATGTGAAACTTACACAATAAAAGAATTGAGATGTCATCATGTCTGACCAGTTTTGTGGGGGATGCTTCTCCTTTTTTTTTTTTTCTATTTTCTTTTCTTGTCTGTGCAAATTCTGAGACGTGTGGCACATAATATCCAGAGAAAGACATCCAAGATCCATCCGTCTCCCAGTGAAGGGGTCAGAAAATAATTCTTCTGTTACGATACACTTGAAACAAACTATTCAGCACAACCACATTTAAATCCGTGGAACTTGCCTGCCCCCACGAGTTCACAACTGGGATGCACACGGCAAAGAAAACTAGTCAGTGATATATAAAAGTGATATATAAAAGAAAAAAAAACAAAAAGAAATGCAATGCTCCATTGTGACTAACTTTAAATTAGCACATTTATATTTTTAGTGGATTTCAAGAGAAACATACTTTTTCAATCACAATTAATTTCATATTTTTATTTTACAAGTTCACAATTGAAAATACTGGAAAGGTATGAACACTAAAATACCAACCTTTTATTCCCCCTTCTCAAAACAACTATCTTCATTAAGAAACTGATTTAAAGGATCATTCCTTCAACTAATATTTATAATAAGCACAAAATCATGAAATAAAGAATTAAAAAATCAAAGCACAAAAGGAATGACATTTTACAGAGCCACACAATCACACGTATTTCATTCTGGTTGGTTTTAACTTCATTGTTGAAATGATACTAAAAGGTCAAAGAAGCTCAGTGGCCCATCAAGTTTTTGTTGTTTTGGTTTTTTTTTTTTTTTTTCTTTCTTTTAAATCTGTTCTCCTCTGGAAGGACTAAAGCTAAGAGGAATTCAGCTGCATATGGTAAAAGGCTGGTTTATTAATCTTACCAGTGTTCAAGCTGCTAAATGCCCATCGTCTGGACAAGCAGTACTGGGAAATCACATGCAGCTGCACGATAAACAAGAATATCAGCTTTAACGTATGGATTTTGTGGTCTCTCTTATTGGTCACTATAAAGATGCATCTGACCCAGGGACCTCATCCTGTGCATATGAACTCAGATGAACAGCACCAAGTTTATACAAAATTAGTAGCTTCTCTACTGCACAGATGTCATCCATTGCACATGTCATCAGGTCTGGCTTTCCTGGTTACAACATAACCCATTTTCCTTAATAAAAAAATGTTCCTCGAGTTTTCTCAAGCCTTTTAAAACCCCATGCCTCCAAACAGCAGTAATCTTCTTGCATTCTTCTGTTAGCACCCAAGATCGGGAGACAACAGTCTGACAATGAAGAAAAATTGCACTATCTTTGGGATTTACAGATCAATTCTCAGTTTTCACCACCCATCTCATTTTTTGCCATTCTTGAGTATTCATTTCACACTGCAATCACACTTGGCTGAGAAGATGTGATGTCCCCTGACAGCATCTGCCCCCCTGGTCAGAGGACAACACCCCTCGCTCTTGGTGGGGGGGTGGGGCACCTCACTCACATGTAGGGCAACCAAGCCATTCTCCTGCTTGTGCCTAGCAGGCATTTGCTCACACAGCCTTGCACTGCTCAGAGCGGTCCAGGGGCTTAACACAGAGGAGATATCTCCCACCACCACACATTGACTTGAACATCTCAGCAAATATAAGTGTCACTGTGAAGAGTGGAGTTTCAGCATGGACTTTGCTGAGCTGCAAATCTCAGTGGGGTTTTCTTCCAGCAGGAATCCTCTTTTCAGCACAGCCCTGCTTTTCCACAGCCTAGCACCAAACACATGGCATGGCATGGAACCATGGAATGCTTTGTTTATGGCAAACAGTAACTTTGAACTATGAAACTCTGCTTACAGGAAAGATCACAATAGGTCACACACCGATAAGCTCCTAACAGCACCAAGCATAAGAGTAAACTTGAGGGATTTCTGGATTTCTGCCTCTCAGGTTTGAAAAGAGATTGATGCTTTGCTGCTAATGCTCACATTTGCAGAACATAGTCTGAGTTGGCATAAAATCTAAGTTTTTCTGATTAGATCTATAACTACATTTACAAAATCCTGTCTTTTACAGATTTGTAGAAACTACTAGCAGGTAAAAAAAAATTTAAAAACCCCCAAACAAAAAAAATAAACAAAATGTCCCAGACTGCAAGAAAGCATCCCTGCCACAGAATCTACACAAGGCTGAAAAACACTCAGACATAGGAACAAACTATTATTTTGAGAAGGATAAAATATCCTCTAGTAAGTGTCAGAAAGGAAAATATTTACAGTGCACTATATGACAAACTGTAACATGCAAGACAAGTTAAGTTAACCTGCAGAGGTATTATTTAGCCTAAATGTCAAACATCTGCTGGCATTCAACTGAGAAATCAGAATTTACAGCCAAAACAGTTATTTCTGCTATTTCTAAGGCTGAAAAGATTCTGTGTCCATGAAAGCAAGCTGTTGAAAAACTTTGGTGAGCAATAGACATCTGGTGTGATACTGGTGCCCTCTGCTGTCAAATATTCCACTTCCGTTACCAGCTTTCTTTTAAAATGAGATTCCAATGTACTCCCAAATAATATCAAGCCATATACAGTAAGGCAACCAAGTATTTCTGTCTGTAGGTGAATTATAAAGAAAAACAATCCTGACAGACATTCAGTATTACTTTAAAGAGAAGATATTACTGTAAAGAGAAGATCTAAGTACTCTCTTAGAAAATATTCTGTGAGATTTCCGCATGGAGTTTCATACTGTAAAACAATCTAAAAGATTCATCTAATAAATTAAAATATTCCTTTGTTTTTCAACAAGCAAAGTGAAGACTTCACAAGTGAAACTGAGCCTTTGTGGGTTTATTTTTGGTTTTCTTTTTTAGTTTATTTTTAGGAAATAAACTAAAAAAGTCCCTTTTCAGACTGAATCATCTCCATAGAGATTCAGAAAAATTAACTGTAAAATTAACAACTGGCTTGCAGATAGCAGCTCTTCTAAATGCCAGTATAGACTAATAAAACCATTAGTTACATCTTTAGTATCATCATCAATTAATTTATATATCATTACTGTTCCATTCTGTTGTTCTTGTACTTCATGTATTTTGTTCACCTTTCTCACACAGATTTCAGTGCCTTTCTTGTGGTTGCTCTGCCTGAGATCTATCAAGCAGCAGTGTTCACCAGGGAACATTGGGGAAGAAAGATATCAAAAGCAAGGGGAAACTTGAGAAAAATATCTAAATTACAGGTAAATCTGGTTGTGCCACCTGCAGTTCAACTTGTCTGTCACTTTCCATTTTTAAACTCTAATTTCAGATACTTTAAAATTGTTTCAAGTGTTAAAACAGAATACCTAGACTTTTCTTTCTGTGCAAAAGCCTTAGCAAGTTTTAGCAACTATTTGGCGATTTTTAGGAATGTTTTATTAAGCAATGCATTGCTCTAACGAAACCAATTTTTACATAATTGTTTGTCAAAATCCAAGCCCACTCATTCTATGCAAGGAAAGCTTCTAAGACTTGCTCGTGTGAGTCTTGAAATTCCTTTTGAACATGGGCTGCATTTGGCTGCATTATAAATGTTTATGATTAACTGAATTTTACAAATCTCTTTGGAACACATTTTTTCTGAAGATGTTGCCTCTCCTGAGCATTCCCTGGCCCCACCTTCCAGGCTTAGAGAAAAAAAGCAAACCAGAAGTGGAGTGGAAAGAGAAGGTAAGTAGAAGGGCACACAGAACAGTGAGAGGCGAGTGTTCAAAGTCAGGAATTTGGGAGTGGGAAGGCTTTGAAAAAGTGCAGGAGTGCTAGGGCAGAAAGCAAGATGGTGCAAAAAATATTGAAAAAATTCACAAGCATTTCAAGCGTTCACATCAGCTTAGATGTTTTCATTGTTTTAAGGTCAATATTACTTGAGGTCCTGGACTGTAATTCCCAGTGATTTGATCATGTTCTTGTGATACTCCTGTACACAACAAGATGATTTACACTCTATGAAAACAGAAATAAAAGAACTGGTCCTCAAGATCTGTTTTGTCTCAAACACTTACAAATATGTACAGTTCTATATACAGTCCTGTCTTATCCCACTGGTCTAACATTAGGGGAATCTTAGTGGCAAAGGGCAGAACGTGTTCTTTTTTACCATCTGCAAATTTACCTCTGCTGAATAAAAGGATACTCAATTCTTATGAAAGCTATATATTACAATGAAAGAAGAAGAAGGATCTCCTTTCTGGTGGAGTGCTGTAAAACATCGATTTTGCTGTGCTGAAAGGTGCTTAATTGTTAGCTGCCAGTACTAAATGACAAAGGGTTTAACTTTAGAATGAGCCATATTTACATATAGAAATATGGCCACTGACCTGAAGGTCTGGTATGGCATATATGAATAGCTCAGCAAAACAAAATCTTTTCAGAATTGCGTTTTTCCACAGCAACAAGTGATTTCACAAGTTTTGAAACAGTAGATAGAGAAAGAGAGGGTTTTAGGAATAGAAAGAGTGGAGGAGGATGGTCATCTATGCTGTTCTACCATTAAGTCAGTGATTAAATCTTCTCAATCTAAAATTTTAAAAGGATCAGATCTAGTTTGGCATATTTGCAGCATTGTTCTAAAAATGTTTCTCTGCCACTGCCAAAGCCAACAAGATAATCTAAATGTAAGGATGCATTGCTTTTATTATAATTGAAAAGTTTTCCCAAAGGATAAAAACCTACAATCACTGCAGAGTATCATCTACCAAAGGAAGTAACAGGGACATGAGAACTAAATAGCTGCAGACAACCACTCACAATCTTTGTGATGAGTTTTTCAGCATTTTAGACCAGTTCCAGATTTCAGTCTCAAATCACAAAATTTCAGCTTCCTGTTCAAGGCTTTCACAGTCCTACAACTCATAACATTGTGAGACTTCAAATATTCAGGCCTTCCTTTATTAGGAAGAAAGAGAATGACCATCCTCAGGTCTTCAACAAGAATAGCTAAGTAAATGCATCACATGGTGTTTGCTTCTGTCCATCTCCCTCTCACCCACCCTCCTAGGAAAGTTTTATCCTCCCTAGCCAGGCAAACTGGTACCATTAATCCAGATGACCAGCTGGAAAGTGGCTTCAGAGATCCAGCTGACATTAGCAACTCCACAGAATTTGAGGACTATTCATACTCCTGCAGGATTTGGCATCCCAACTCCATTCCAGTCTTGCTTTGTGTTAACTTTTTAGAGCCCAACTCAATCTACTGTTTAATTGACTACCACTCATCCACACCATGCAAATTACCTAGAACTGTGCACTGCCCTTTCACTGCATGGCTTTGTTTTGATTCTTTACTTACTGCCAATCAATAATAAAGGGTGAATGATCATCATACAACAACCTAATTCTTTATCTACTGACTTTCTATCAATGCAAATCTGAACATTTTTTGAATATGCACACATCACCACCAGTAAACCTGTGACTCAAATCCTCAGTCAAATAATTTATCGTGAATAGTAGGCTATAATATATCAATAGTTGAAGTTAAATTATTCAAAACTAGGCTGTAACTATTTCACAGCCTAGAATAACAAGCAAAATGTAGCACCCTATCTTTAGAAGAAAATAATTAAATTGTGGTTTAACTATTTGAGACAGAACCCCACATCTTATGGCAACAAAAAGAAATGAAATGTGTTTTGCCTATAGATCAGTTAAGAGGTGGGACTTGTGCTGACAATTATTACAGTGGCCAACACTTCTTATTTCTAAATGCTGTTCCCAGTTTTTAATGTCGTGGACAGTCCTTATTAGGCAAGTGAAATTTCCACACTGAGGCAAAGATTAATATTTGGTCCACATGGCTAAACTAAACCTACTCCATCCATTTCTGAAAAGAAAGCACAGAAAAATACAATTTGCATCTGTCTTTAGAAAGTCCTGACAACTTTCAGTGCAAAAGGTGGAAATGACTGAGCAGGCTTCATACTGATGGAGGAACAAACAGGGTGAGAGGAAGAGATGGAGAGAGGGAGACTTGAAAATCCAGAGGAGAAACACCTCACAAGAAGGGAGTGAGAATGTAAAAAAGTGGAAATTCAAGGAGAATGAATGAATGAATGAATGAATGAATGAATGAATGAATGAATGAATGAAGAAGAGTGATTAGATATGCTGGAAGGAGATAGATCCAGCTTGATATCAAAATGGAGCAAAGAGCCCAAGGGGAGTGGGAATTCAAAACCAAAGACTAAGGAAAGGAATTGAGAGGGAAAGGGCAGAGAAGCTAAGAAGTTGGAAAGCAAGGCAGACCAAAGGGAACCTCCAAACTACCAAGGCTCAGTGAATAAACCCAGAAATAGCCTAAAGACAGATTTAGCAAAATACAGAAAGGAGATGTGGTGTGTCAACCTCGGCCAGCAGCCATGCACCCACCCAACTGCTCATCTACTCCCCTCTTCAACAAAGCTAGGGCAGGAAAAGGATGGAAAAGCTCACTGGCCAAGATAAGGACAGGGAGACTGTTCCATCATGGGCAAAACAGACTTGACTTCTGTAAAGTTAATTCAATTCGCTGACAATTAAAACAGTTTTGAAAAGTGAAAACAAACACTAAAACCATACATTTCCCCCATGTTCTTTTCTAAAGCTTAAACTTAATCCTTCACTCTCAAATCCTAGGGCAGAGGTGGGACAGAGAAAGAGTGTATCATGAAAATGATGGAGGAGGAAAAGAAGCTCCCAAATGAGCACACCAGAGCTTTACTAAGTAGGTTGAAGAGGACAGCAATTAAAGGCTGGAATCATTTGAGGTTTCCACATTTGCAGGTAATGATTACAAGGTACTAATTACATTATTGCAAATTATTTTCCTGATAACCTCCTTTCAGCAGTCAAGGGACTATATCTGGGGAATATATCATGATGTCAAGGAGGTTACTGTGGATAGTCAGCTAATGAAGTATTGCAAGAGACAATGAGAAGCATCACAGAAGAATCTATGAGAAGACTGTTAGTTCGTATCTTCAAAGTGCTACTTGGATACAAACAAGGGATTTTTGAAAAATATAAAGATAAAAGACTTAAAGTAGATTAAAGATAAGTAGTTTAAGATAAAACAAATTAGCTGCTCATCTGGGACATGAAGAAGAGAAAAAAATACAAGTCTGAAAGAAATCTCAGAAGCTCCTCAGGTCTGTATTTTGCCTAAGGCATGCTTTTAGCTAACTGTTTTTGAAGCTTCTTTTGAAAACTTTTTGGATAAATCCTCCAAATTATCTGTGCTGGTGCTGCTTCTCCTCCTATTACAAAGTTTTTGCAATGTCTAAAAAATCAACTCTGCAACTATTTAAATAATCCATCTAATTATTCATGTCTTCTTCAGACTCCTCTAAGCAACCTTGGTTGGTGTTTTTTCTTTCACAGAGTCCTCATGTGCTTTGTTTCCTGGACTCACCATTGTGAAATATATAAACATTTTCATAATTAATTTACCTCCATCTTTAACGTTGTGGCAAATTTTGTCCCCATCATTCCAATTAAATATCTCTCCTATAAATGAATTGCCATCACTGACTTTTACCATACATACAGCTTTCTCATTCTCAGCACTGGCACACACACTTGAGATTTCCACAGCATTCAGGCTGATTGGATAAAAAGACAACCTTTTAAAGTCAACTCTTGTAAGTCATTTCCCTCATTACTGCACGAGCTTCACCCTCTGTACACAACCTGCATTGAGTCAGTCCACAAGTCACTGCAGACTTTGCTGAAATTATAGTGTTCTAGATGATGTCTAAGAAATGCAAAAAAATGGCCTCAGCAGTTCATATGTTCTGAAAATATCTTTCCAGATAAATCCTAGCTTAACATTCAAACTTTTTTTGTGGCTTCATCACACAATCTCTCTTATCTTTTTCTACAGACAAGATACTTTCCTGGAGATTAAATTCTTACTAGAGGTCCTAAATGAACACCATTGCTCTTTGCACGACTGCATAAAACGGCATTATTTCTGTTTCTGAATTACAAAAGGTGATGTAATTTGACATGGTGTTTCTTTCATCACTGCTTCCCATATTCATTTCATCAGAAGATTTCTTCAGCGTATATTAACTGTCTTATGCCACCACTACTAACATCCTGAAGTCAAGCCTATGCCTGCCTTTTAAAGAACATCCCATCATTCTCAATTTCCCTTTAAATTCTCACCTTCTATCAGATAGTTCCTTACAGATTTCATATCTCCTTCATTAACCCATATTTTATTTTGCTACACTAGCAAATTTCAGTATAGGACAACAAAATCATGAAATCAGCCAGTTTCCATGTTGGCTTTTTGCACAAACCATTCATATTTAACTGAAGAAAATCAAAACAAACAAACAAATAAACAAAAATCTTTAGAAGTTCTACATACTGAAAACTTGAGAAAAACTGTTCTACGATGAGATTATTGGAGTTATTTTTCCCAATATGCTAAGTTTCTTATCATTTGTTCAGAGCTGAATATAAAGAAACACATTCACTACAACTTCTCAATGACAATAGTGCTGTTTAAACAATTATGATGAAAATATACAGGATTATGAGGCATTTTTTGTAATTATTTTCCACCTCAATTATGGGAATTAAACTCACTCAAATACAAGGGAGAGTATTCAGGCTATTTAATTTGCAATTTACTCAGAAAGTAAGAAATAATTCAATAGGGTGGAGTGCATCCCAGATCTCCTAATTGGGTTATTTTTGTTGTATTCATCAGCATTTTAATAAATCTCACAACTATCTCACCTGAAAATCTCTTTACTTGGTCATCCCAACCATCTGGTGAGGTCCTATGGTTACTTTAGCTGAATGTAGGTTTCTAACTATTCAATTTTATAAATTACATTGTAAGCTTCTGAAACCATGTTTGGACTTTGTCTCTGTTTCACATTACATTTGTAGTGGGGCAAGGCTTTTTGATGTGGCTAAGAAAAATAAACAGAATTCTTGCATTTCCTGTACAGAAAGAGAACAAATCCAGGAACAACTTAACAGCCAGAGAGTAAATTGGTTTTACTCTCTCCCCTGAAATGAATATTTTATCAGCTCAATAAATTGGCTTCCTGATCATCAGCACCAGTAGAATGAAGACAGCATTCGAAGTCAGACTCCTGTTTGGCAGGTTTCTTGTGCCACACAGCTGAAACAGAGGGGAGACAAAGCTCACAGTGTTCAGATCATGATCAGTTTGCTAATGTAACTCTCTACCTGCAGCTGATGAAAGCACTGAAGACACTTTATTGAAAAGAAGCAGATGGGGTGAAGGCAGCCAGGAGTCAGAACACTGCCCATGTATGAGGCTGGGGATAAGCAGCCAGATTTCACAAGAGGTCCTGCTCCCTTTCCCAGCCCTGTGGGGAAGGTAATACTCCTCTTCAGCAGTTAAAAAAAAATTGTACCTGCAGTGTCACCTGGAATCTTAGCTCAAAGTAAAGCTTCTGTACAAGAGTAGAATAACTATCCTCACAGTTCACTGTTGAAATTTGCCTCATCATACTGCTAATAGAATAACCTGCCTCCCATTAGGGCTCTTACTATGGTGCTTCTTTTTCAGCTTACTTTCCCATATTGCTTCTTATCTCCCACTATGCTTTTCTACATTTTCTCCACTGCTTTAATCCCAGTTCCTATTTCCTCCTAAACGTTGCTTCCCATCCCCTTTTGAAAGGCTATCATAATCAAACAGTAAACAGTGCTGCAGTTACCCTTGACAACTGCCAGAGTGTTTTCAGTAGGCTTCCCAATGAACAGCTCAAAGGGGAGTAATGAACCTGAGGCATGAGTCAACAACAACAACAAAACAACAAAAAAACCCAACCAAAAAATAAACAAAAACAAAAAACCCTCACACTGAGCTTCAAAAGGTCTTTCAAAGCACTAGTTTGGCTATCACGCTTGCAACCTCAAAATGCCAGGTTCCTCCCTTCCTGTCTATTTACTTAATTACTCGTTACAGATGCAACAGCATTGATCCGGTGGTATTTTGTCCTCGTTCATCAGCAATGAAAACAGCTATCAGAACACAGAAAGGCTCTACCCAGATCCCTTGTGGTTTTGGGAGAATTGAGCCCTATGCCAGAGAGCTGGGCAGAGCACTCAAACTGCACAGCAAGCTCCAGCTCGCACCAAGAGTGCTGAAAACCTCTCTGTCTGTAACTGTGGCTACTGTACAATATTCAGTGTACATTTGCTAGGCCAAAAGGACAGAAATGAATCACAGGAGATATGAAACATATCATTTTACCTAAGGAGAAAGAAAACTGCATACTAACATAGAGTAAGCAATAAATCAAGATATTAATTCACTGTACATATGCATGCTCTGTTTCCAGAGGGGGAAAAAAATACATGTTATTAGTTAATATAAATGTGTGCAACAGTTTATCCAGATCATGCTCTGCTCCCCAAGAGAGTTTTAGGCAAGCCGAGAGCTCCAATTCATCTGATTAAGTCAGGGTAGAAGAGATTCTGCATCCCCTATTCCCAGATTGAAGGACTTCAAGCAATCAAAACACAAGGCCCTATAAGTGAATACCTTAGAGTCATACCTCGGATTTCATAAGTCCATATTATTACTAACAAACTACAGTGACTTTACAGGGCTGTCCCAGATCCATTAGGCAATGCCTGTTCATCGAAGATATCATTAAAATTTAGATTCTAATGGTGGCATGTCATGCAAAACTACATGCTTAAACTCCAGGTAGTTATTTTTTCCTGCCAGAATCATAGAATAGTTTAAGTTGGAAAAGACCTCCAATATCACTGAGTCCAACTGTGCCATGTTCACTACTAATCTATGTCCCTAAGAGCCACATCTACACATCTTTTGAACACCTCAAGGGTCTATGACTCAACCACTTCCTTGGGCAGCCTGCTCCAATGCTTGACAACCCTTTCCATGAAGAAGTTTTATGTAATATCCTAAACAATCTAAAACTATCTTGTCCTGTAACTTGTTACCTGGGAGGGGAGACTGATGCTCACATGGCTATTACACTCCTAGGTAGCTGTAGGGAGCAATGAGGTCTCCCTTGAGCCTACTTTTCTCCAGGCTAAACACCCCCAGCTACCTCAGCTGCTCATCATCAGCCTTGTGCTCTAGACCCTTCACCTGCTTTGTTGCCCTTCTCTGGACAAATTCCAGCACCTCAATACTTTTCTTACTGAACACAATACACAAGGTGTGGTGTCATCAGTGCCGAGTACAGGAGGACAATCACTGCCTGGTCCTACTGGCCAGACTATTGTTGATCCAGGCCAGGATGCCATTGGCCTTCTTGGCCATCTGGGCACATGCTGGGTCATGTTCAGCCAACACCCCCAGGTTCTTTTCCTCTGAGCAGCTTTCCAGACACACTTCCCCAGATATGGATCATTGCATGGGATAGCAGGACCCAGCACTTTGCCTTACTTAACCTCATACAGTTGGCCTCAATTATCTTCCACACACTCCAGGAATCTCCTAGAATGTTTCCTCTCTGCTGTATCATATTTCCAGCTGACAGCTGATAAGTTCTAAGTGCCCCGTGAAAACAAGAGCTAGAGATCTTGAGATTTTTCCCAGATGCTTGTGGAATATTTTGCCTGCATCTTTATCCTGGTTGGGTGGCCTATAACAGGTGATCATGAAATCTGCCTCATTGATCTTTCTCCTGGTCCTTACTCATAAACACTCAATCCTATTGTCACCATTACTAAGCTTTGGGCAGTCAAAACAATCCCTACAAACAGGGCTACTCCACTACCTCTACTTCCTTGCCTATCCCTTGTAAAGAGTTTATAGCATCCATTCCAGCACCCTGGCTTCTGCTAAAGCTGTCATTTGGAATTAGCAGGATTTGGGGAAGGGGAAAAAAGTTATTCTCTTTTAGGAAATAGGCAGAAGACCAAGTAAGAGAAGAGACTAATGAAAAGATGTACTATAATGGATGCATGCACCCACTTTCAGTATACTATCACAAAAACCACTCACAATAAATCCGAGTTTTTTATAGTCTCGAGTGTACATAGATTTCCGTTTCTCCATACTGCCACTGCTGTTGTTGGGTTCAGATTCGGCATCAAATGCAATTCTTCGGAGTTCAAATATGATATCCCGCTGAGCCTATGTTAAAACAAAGTTAAAAAAATTGATTAAAATAACTGATCTCTCACTTAAACAATAGCACAAAAGGTGTTTCAAAACACAGTATTCCTCCCCACTGCCTGTAGCAATGTATCTGAACAGTCTAGGCCATAATCTGTATCAAGTGCACCAGCCAAACTATATTTAGCTGTTTTTCTACATTTATTAATTTAGACCATTGTTTATAACAGGTGCACTGGATGAGCCATTTTTAGGTGTTTTTCTGCAGTCTGTCAAACTTTCTGGAACTCTTCAAGGCTAGTGAAAAATAAATTGTGCTAAATTGGGACAGAAGAAGCTGAAAAACAGAATACCAAGATTAGAAGACCCAAAATAAAGGTGGGTGGTGATGCCCTGGACTGCAACCAATCATCTTACCTGCAAGGCTCATGCAGGGCACATGGACAAGATAGAGGCACCAATCAAAAAATGCGTGATCACGTAGTAGTTTTAGAATGTATAAGTAGGGTTAAAAGTAAACAATAAATTGGCTTCTGTATAATCATATTGATTTGCTGTCCGGAAGTCCTTTGTTCCCGCAACTGTCCAAAGTTTTTGTGTCTAAATTCCCTACTTAATACTTGGAGAAACAGTCAGCAAGAATGTCCTTGTGTTCCCACTTTCAAAAGTCCTCATATTTATGAGATTCACACACGGATGCTTAAGTGTTGACTTCTGGAAGCGGGACCCAGGTTGGCAAGGCCTCTGACTACACAGCTTTAACCACAGAAGCCAAGAGATCACACATATTTCAAATTAAGCCATTGATTAAGCTGATACTTAAGCACTTTGCTGATGAACACAAAATGACTCAGCACTCTGCATTCATTTTGGTAACTATCCATTTTTGCTACCACAGAAATAGCTAAGAGAGTAATTACTGCACCTGGAAATGTCTCAAGACAGTGATAACCACTCTACTAGCAATATTAAAAACACTGTTAGTCACTCTCTATGGAGATGTGCGCTAATTGACTGCATGTACATTCTCAAGAGTCAAACTTTCCCATCTCAAACTTAGGAAGCATAAAATCCTACAGCATGATGTTACTTATGTTTACAACTATCTCACTCTCCCACCATCTCTTCCTCAAATTATCAAGAAGTCTTAAGATGACTTCAGCTTAAAAATGAAATCAGGTTCCTCCTTGTACAGGGCCTAAATGAAGGCCACAAAAATTAAAGAAACAAAACTCATCATCCCAATGGCTCATCGACCCTACATTTAGATCTCTTGAATATCTTAGGAGAGTCTCACTTTTTGCACAATGAACAATATCAAAGTCGATGTCTACACACAGTGAGCAATAAACAAACAAAGTACTTTATAGGTTTCCAGTAATAAAACCAGGGTTTATTGTTACACAATTAAACTTCAACTCTAGCATGCCAGATAATTTTCATGCAAACATTTAATTTAGCTCTACAGAAGTACTTTTTGGAAGGACCATACGTTTCTAGTGCTTCTGAGAAGGGCACAAAGGAAACCAATGCTGGACAGCTGCTCAAGAAGACAGAAAATTCAGTTCACGGAACTACAGTGCTAAGGAGAATTGTCTGGCCATTTTGTTGAACTTTTATACAAGGAATGAAATAGCCAGTGCCTCTTCTTACAACCAAAAACATAACCCAGCTTCACAGACGGACAAAACTAATGACTTACGTAAATGTTCCTAGCAATTGTTTTTTTCCTCCATAAAGAGCTTTAGGTAAATCAGTGAGGAGTTGTTGTCTTCCTGCTAAGATCAGATCATGCCAGATGCTTACCTGATCCTGTGGATCCATTTTTGTCATCATTCTGTCTTCTAGAAGATTAAAGGTAAGTACTTGCAGAACATATAGCTGGTGTGCCATTTCATTATTGATGGCTCTCTGTGCCCTGATAACATGCTGCGAAGAAAGAGAGAGAGATTTTGGTGAATCAGAAAATTACAGTGGGTGCAGTCAGGTGCTTCCATTTCTAAGTATGTGCTTGCTATGTAATTGTGTATCTATACTCCAGAAATGAAAAAAAGAACCTAAACAGAAAAACCCCATACACAAACCCACCCCAAAAATCAAACTACTAGGACTAGCACTACTGATTCAGACACTGTATTATGTAATTTAAGGAGAGATGACTTTACACTGTGTATATACTAAGCATTAAAAGAAAACAGTGCTGAGAAGTCACTTCAAAGAAAAAATAATTCCATCCCAAGAGCTTTAGAGTTCTCTATTTTATTTTTTTTCCTAAGAGATTATATTAAGAAAATATTTAAGAGAGTAGCTGTCTGAACAGAAAAGTATTCAGGCTGCAAACAAAAGCAGAAAATACAGTGATTTAACAGGATTCAACAGAAAGTCAGCATCATATCACAATCCTGCCTCTACTAGAAAACTCCAATCTGTATGAAAAAGACTGCTTAGAAATATATTAGTATATGATGCCCTATATGTGCAGAATTATCCCATTCAGAAAGCAAACACTAAACTGATGGACAATTTAAAAATCCCTGGTGTGCCAAAACCACCAAGTAGTTTTATATGGGAAACAGACCCAGGCCTCTAAACACAGCAAAGTACATAACGAAAGAGTCAAGTGGGAGATGGATACATCAACTAATGTTGTACAGTTCCTGAGAATAAATGAATCTGTCTGCCAAAAGGCACTGGAGCATTTTATGACAATAAAGGCCTAAGAATATAGTCCTTATGATTGTTCCAAGCTTCTTGTGAACTCAACCAGTGTAAAAACATGCCTCCTTAAATAAATTCTGGGGTTTTGTATGCATCAGTGAAATTATGATAGCAAATGAGAAAGTGCAAGGGGTTGTTTGTTGTTTGGTTTATTTTAAACTCACTACACAGAAAGATTTTCCCTCATTCCATTGAAGCTGTAATCTACTCAAATGTCAAAGGCAAAATCCCTGATTTTCCATGGTAGCAGATGCAGGTCTTCGATATTATATTCTTTAATGATTTCCTTAGCTTTAACTCATGCTTCTTGTCATAAGTCATAATGAATTGTGTTAATCAAGACAGAATAATCAAAAGAACCAAAAAACACACGAGTATTTAAAACTGTATTTTCATGAAGAAACTACAATTTCTGTGATTGGGAAAATAACCATTCTAAAAAGCAGTTTTGAACCCATTCAACCACCATTCAAACATTATCTTCTATATTACAAGGCTTCAAAATATATCAAAATAAAAGAGCAATTAAAATATATTAAGCTAAGACCTATGAACACCAAAAATGGAGTCACCTTTACTCTCTTCTACTCAACAGTAATTGGCAACCATATACTTACAGTTAAGATGATGGAACGAAGCTGCTTTTGTGCCAAAATGTTTGCCATTTCCTGATTTAGTTTAAAAAAAAAAAAAAATTAAAAAAAAAATAGCCCGAAGCAGATATTTAATATTATAGCTAGAAAAAACCACACTGACTTAAAAGGTCTTATATTTCTGCATTGTTACTTATAAATGAAAGGAAGCAGCATATCAGCATTATGACTGTATGCGTTATTTGGGGGATCACAAAGTCAGAATACTCTACTACGAGAAGAGAGACCAAGATAGTTAAAAGTACATCACAAGCTGAGGGCTTTGGTGATCCAAAATTTGTGGTGAAAGACTTCAGAAGAGACCTCTGTGGGTTCAAGAGAGTATTTACACACTTGTTCAAGCACAACCTTCCACCACAAGAAACACAGAGGGAAGCATGGACTGGAACCCAGCCAGGACTTTAAAACTCCTTTATTTACATTATTATTTCAGCTGTTTTAAAGTCAAGTGCTCTAACTTTCATTCAGTAAATCCGCCTACAACTCAGTGCTGTTTTATTAAAACAAATAATTCTCTCTCATATTTTAGTAGCAATGTTGACATTGGTCCACTCTTTTGCTTTAAATTAACTTGTCTTTCTAGACCTGTCTGAAATCACTATCAAAGTGAATATGCTTTTACTTTAACACTTAAGCAGCTGATCCCAACTGTCCCTGCTGCAAACTGCCCTACAATGCATAGGAGGGAATATTTTACACTTACCAAGCATAAGAGTCTAATCTTAACAATTTTGGGTCACAGCAGCAGGTACTACAGGTGAAGTCTGCCTGGCTTACGGTCAGCCTCACTAGGTGGTCACACTGGTGGCAAGATACAGTTTTGCTTGCTGGCAATACACTGTGTTACTGTCATGCAAGGAACACATGCCCACTGATTAATACTGAAGTCTTATCTACATCTGACATTGTTCCTCCACTTCAAACATGACAAGGCATACTTTTCACAGAAACACAGCAGCAACTCTTCACAAATGTAAAAAGCAAAATCTTTGAGTTTCTTACAAAGATCTATTATAAATTTATGCCAAATTGTAAGATAAATTTTTAATCTAATTTTTGGTTATTAGATGCCTTCTTGCCTTAGTTACAGAAGACTGCATTGGAGGAAGAAGGAAAAAAGAGGGGGGTGAGTAGTGGAGGAGCCTTTTTTTCCTAATTAAATCATGGTTATATTTCTCCCTGCTTCCAATGTTAGATGAATTTTTAAGAACAAGAAACAAAACCCAAAAAAACAACCAACTCCCCCTCAAAAACTCTCATTAGGGCTTTGATGTTTGTTTAAACAGTCTCCAACATTTAAAAATGTAAATAAATCTAAGGAAAGTCCTTGTTAGAACTGACCAGCAACTCTCAGTGAACTTATTCTGGACAGTAACAGTATGTCACCTCAAGAATTATAACTAGTGTTCCTGGTGACAGAAATGTTAAATAAATAAATTACTAAATCTGTTTTGACACAGGCTAGTAACTTCATAAACACGGATAGAACTTAGTTATTTCATAACACTTCACATTCCATCCCCATTTAATATCAAGTAACAATCTTGAAATATTTCCTGATATATGGCACTAAAGTTAAAAATAAAAAAATAGCTTAAAATGGTGTGCTTAAAATAGCACACTATAAAAGTCATTAAATGCTTACGCAGAAAGATACTTTTGTTTTCAAAAGCAACACACTTTAATAAAAAATATGAGGGGAAAACATTCTACCAAAAGTAGCTTGGGTTTACAAGCTCTGCTGGCAAAGAGTTCAGGACACTAAATACTACAGTCAGCCACAGTCTGTATGGTTCATATGAGGTCACAGGGAACTACAAAAGCATGGAAGAATGCTTAATTCCTCCTAATACTGGTGCAAGATGGAAGTAGTTCCATTAAAATGAATTATATCCCAGCACGAAACAACAGAACTAGTTTCAGTTTGAATTATGCAGGAAAAGTGTGACTGGGACAACTGCAGGCATGAATATGAAATCCTTTTCTCCTAGACATGCATAGGCATACAACCTCCATCAACTTACCTGCCTCTTGTCATCCGGTGCCTTAAGGAAGAGTGCATTTATTACTGCAATGGTGTACGTCTGAATTTCTTGGTCTGTCCTGTTTGGAACAATGTTGTAAACATGAGAGAAGAACACAAATGCGCATGAGCTGTAGAAACTGATCTTCCAGCTACATTTCTGCAGGTAGAAGTGGAGGAGTTGTTTGTTCTTCATGTTAGTCATTTAAGTTAGGTAACCAAGGTTGGTCATGACCAGGCTGTCTTTATTGTTGAGAGAGAAATGATGTCCCGAAGGGAGACTCAGAATTCAAAAGAAGTGGAATGAACTGCCCCTTGAACTGCCATTGACCCTCCATTGATCATAGTGAGAGTCTGATAACTGGTTTCCATCAGGTGCACAGCAGCTGGAGAGAGGAAGAGTAAACTTCCCTAAAGGCTTCTGGAAATTAACCTGCTGGTATTGAAGTTTTTCTGGTGCATTGAAAATGTCTCTGGTGAGACGAGCATAACTATGCACAGTACATTACTCTATGCTACAAGAGGCAGCTTCCATCCATTTAAGCACTTCACATTACTATTTAAGAAAAAGCCCTTCCTTTTTCAAATATACATTCAGCAAGTTGAGCACTTTGTCTTACACACTTCCCAGAGTCTGGCAAGCAAAACAACCTCATCTGTATGCTAAAGGCACTTAGCGTTTCATTACCACAGAGTGCTCTTCTCTTAATTCCCCACTTCCAACTACATAGGTAGCTTATAGAAAAACAAACAAGTGAAAAAAAATTTTAAAAACCTAATGACCAGGCAACTCCAGAAAGACTGTTACCAGTTATGCAGTCACTTGTAGTGGAGGTAAGAATTATAAAGGTGGTAGCTGGTCTTTATACCACTGTTTTTTCTCCAAATGTTGTGCTATTTTCAGGGGGAAAAAATATCCAGCCTATCAAGCGATAGTCAAAGATACTCACCCTTGCAGATGTGGAATTAGCTGCCCAATTGTGATCTCCTGTGCTACTTTCTGGTACAGGTCATGGCTATTGAGCACCATCGATTCCAGGATTGCCAGCGACCGTTGCAAAATAGAGATATCCGAGGCAAATTTGTTCACATAGCTTGCTACCTACAAATACAATCATTCAGAGAATTTGCATCTTGTCATGAAAATAGGGAAAAGTAAGAAAACTTTTGACATAGTTAAGAAAGGCATTAGGATATAAGGTAGTCACGTCCACATGGCAGTTATCAGTGAATACCTGAAAATGATCAACCAGGCACAGCATATACCATCAAAGAACACAGTGGCACAAGTTCTACAGCTGGCACAAATCACCAAAGGTTATTGTCAATATTCACATGACTGAATGTATGCTTCATCATTCCATTATGAACATGATAAATCACATTAAAAATTTAAACATATATATTTTTTTGTGTAGAAAACTTTGGAAAAAACATGGAAACTAGTTCTCATTTTCTCCAGAAAAATACTGCGCAGCCAATTTTCTCTAAAAAAATATCTAGGCTTAGGCAAATGTTTCCAAAGGCAAACTTAAAATCAGCTTTCTGGCAAAACACAGTCTAGAAAAACATGCCTTTTTCTTCTGTTTGCTATTACCAATAATGCTGAAAGCTCTTTCCAGATTACCAATTTAAACTCTGTTGATGATCAGGACAACTGGTTCCATAACTCGGTCTAGAGTCCAGCTTTTCAGTAATAACCTTCCCTTTTACTGCAAGCTGCCACAAGCAAAGGACACATTAATTAAAACCAAGTTTGACCTCTATTTTGCAGTGTGGCAATGACAACCTGCACAATCATCTGCAGAGCCAACCCAGCTGTGCAGTAAGCTGTGGCAACAGGCATTCTCCTGCATGCTGCCCAGCCCACATACCCAGCTTCCCTGCCTTCTGCTGATACAGGAAGCAAGAGCTAGACGAGTTTTTTCAAATACGCCAACACCAGCACAGTCAAAATGAAAGGCACCCAAAAAAAGCACAGACAGAAGTGTAGTGTGACCATAGTTACTTGTTCTCTATAGCCAAGTAACTGACTACAGTGTCCCTATTTCAAGTCTGACATGTTCCTTCCAGAAAATTTCACACATCTCTTCAGTACTCCTGCTACAAGCCAATACTGTAGTTATACTGTTTCCAATTCTAGATGCTTGCTGAGAGCTAAGAATTGCTTCCCTTTGGGAGGAAGAAAGGCCTGCCCTATGCTCAGAAAAGCTGTCCAGCTGCCTGTAAAAGTCACATTAAATTGTTGACACAAGGACAATGATATTCTTTTGCACCTGTGACATCCTAAGTTGTTCTGAAGGAGCAAAACACTCAACTTGGCTGGAGACAAGAAGGAAAGAAGGACAGATTTTTCTTTTTCTAATCTATTACAGCACTTTTGCTTTTTGCTGTTTGCTCTGCTACTTGGTTGGCATTACCACAGAAGGAACATCCTACACCAAATGAAACTCAATTCAGAGAATATACATTTATTTTCTGTAAAGAACCAAGCCATGAATGCACAGAAAACACAAGGAGAGAAGCAACTGAATTAGCCTTTTTCTGTTTTGGACTCTCAGTATCTTCTCCCAGCAAGTCCTGAGCCAAGTAATATTTACAATAGCATACAAAGAACAATGTACTGTTTAGAGCAATGATCTCTGTGTCAGAAGCACTGTGCTACCCCTTCTCTCTTAATGGCAATCCAGATGTGTTTTGATGCATTGCAGCCAGAGCTGCCAGATCTCCACAGGGCCCACGAGAGTGACAGCATACGCACAGAGCAATTCTGCACTGCTCACACATTAAACCAAGTGCCCTTGGATACCTCAGTTTTCAGGCATCCATGGATTGCTTTTGCAGCAGGAAAAAGTGTGTCCAGACTGTATCACAAATTGCCAGATTTCTGTCACCTCTTTAGGAGCTCTAACCTTTAGGAATTATTCTTAGTGAAGCAGCTCCTTCAAGTGGCAGTTAACACTTCACATTTTCATATCAGAGAACTGCAGAAATGTAACAGCACAGATAACTAGAACCTCCGTCTAGGAATGTTGCCTTAGCCTCATTTATTCTCCTGACCTTGGACCATAACATCTTTTAATCATAAACATAAACACAAGGTTTAAAGCTTTCTTGTGTGTTTAAAAAGACATGTCACACTGAACATAGATGCAAAACATCTGGTGGGTAACTTGCATGTCAAGAAATGTGTATTCATAAACACCGTGCTGAAGTATGAAGTCTGGCCAGAAAGAATACACTTGTCTACCTTGAAAAATAAGTCATGCAAGTTCCACAGAAAACAAAACTGCATTAAAAGAAATCCTATTCCCACACTTGAAGTTCTGGATGTGGGAAAAAAACCCGGGGTCGTTCTTGGGAAGAGACAGGAATCAACAGGAGGTCAAATTTGTGTTAATTTGCTGTTTTCTGCTTATTAAGCATCACACACAGAGAGGGCTTCAGACATCCAAAAATAATCCTGCATTCATTTATCTAAAATTTGGATGATAAAATAATGCAAGCTCAGTGAAATACTACATATTTTCCAGAAAGAAGCAACTTGATTGCTTTGCACTTTCACAGGAAAACCTGCCATATGGGTGTGTCTCATTAAGGATAAAATTATTTCTTCAGCAAAATACCTGTAACCTTAAAATCTATATAGTCCTCTTGGGACATCTATAGCCACATACAAAAGAAGAGTCTGGGTGCCTAACTTCCTATCAATTTCAAGGGAAATTTGGAATCAAACTGTGAATTTACACATTCATGCTCTTTTGAAACAGGAGCTAAATATGTAAACTGAAGGTGGATGAAAAACCTACAGCAAACTAAATTATATCATCTGAGTTCTCTTCCTGGTTCAGCATCACTTAAGGCACAAGTGAGAATTCAAGTTTTTTAAAAAGTTGTCATAACAGTAATAATAATAATAATAATAACTATTACTATTTACTATTACTATTATTATTAAAAAGCTGCACCAGAGAGAAGAACACATAGGGAAAAACCAGTGAAAGAAACAGACCTTATTTTCATTATGGATGTCCATTAGTTATTTGCCTGCACTATGATGTTGTCAGAAATGTACGGAAAAATCTGTCCAAGTTGTGGTCTCCTTTAAGATTTAATGCATAGTAAAATTTTAAAGGATGCATATAATTTTTAAGTAAGGAACTAGGGCTGCACATGACTACAGAAAAAACAACTGACAGTTGTAACACACAGACACATACTTTTCTGGCTGCCACCCTGTTTTTCTGAACAATATATTTTAGAATGTAAACAATTTGTCAGCATTAAGGCTCTGCATCATACACTTATGAAACAGCAATTATATAACTAATTTTTAAAGATTAAAAAAAATCTCAAACAATACTACAAACTTTATTACTCTTCTTGTAGGAGCTAAAGATTGAATCACCAAATTTACGTAGTGCATTTTTGTCATGGTTTAGGAATGGTAGTTCCCAGTTCAGTGCTCCCACTGAAACACCCCAAAAAATGTGTCACTCGCTCACTCCCCCCTACTTCCTATGGCAGGCCTGAGGAGAACTGGAGGCACTAAAGGTAAACATCATGGCTTGAGATAAGAGCATTTTACTAGAAACAGCAATGAAGTAAGAAAATGAACAGTAACAGCAATGCTATCAATAACAGAGAGCATGAGAGAGGTGAACAATTCACACGCGAATGCTCACGATGTGTAAATTGGGAATACCTGAACCACGGCCATGCTATTGCAAACCAGAAGGGCTCCCTCCCCCTGTCCCCAGAAAATGATGAGGTGGTACAGCATAACCTCTGGGTCCTAGCCATGCCCACTCCTGGATAGTGCAAAAATTAACCCTGTCCTGGACAATAACCAGGACAATCTTGATAACCAATTATTGCAACTTTTTCTAATTTGTAATCCAAATCCTTTAGGCAACTGTGGAATCTGGAAATGAATTATATATCATCATAAGCAAGAAAAAGGTCTTGAGAGATCTTTGCATATCATAAGAAAGTTTTTCCAAATGATCCAATTTTCCCTTAAAGTAAGAAACAAAGTTCTCCTTGAGAGCGTCAGTCTTACTTGCTGCAGTTGGAATAGCATTCTTTAGGTGTGCAAAGGATGGGAGAGAGTCTGCATCCAACAGTTATTTATTAGAAACAGTCAGGCGTTCCTCTTGAGGTCTCCTTCAGCTTCTATATTTTAAGTTAAAAAACTACTCAAGAAAAAATTCAGACTAGTTCAACTCCATTCAAGTTTAGTTTTCATTTAACATGAAAGACAGCTTCAAAAGGCAGAAGCACTTGATTGCAAATTCCCCCTCAGCAGAAACTTATCAGGTCCCTTATCCATCCTGTCAGTCACTTGAGCAAGCCCATCAACGACCTCAAGTAGCCTGTCAAAAGCCAACGTCAGAGAAGCAAGTGAGGATGAAGATGTAGCTTGCTGCCACAGAGATGAGAGATGGTCCAAAGGTGCTCTGCTAGGTTTGTCTCACGTCCACACTTCACCACTGAGGGCTCTGCCTTTCTGGCTCCCAACTGCATGCAGGTTAGAAGACTCCTGAGTCTCTTTCCTCAGTGTCTGTCATTCTCTGTCCCTCTGCTTCTCTTCTAATTCTCCTATCATTCTCCTTGGTCCCTTTCTTGCTCAACAGTTTCATTTCTGGTTTTACTTGCCACTTTTGGTTTTCATAGGTGCTTTGTGAAAATGCTTTTGTTTGTGTCTTTTGGTTGTTTTAGGTTTTTTTAATTGGGTAATTATCCAGGAAAACCTATAGAAGTGCCTGACCAAAGAGATGAACCATTAACAAGGGGAACTCAATTTCTTCTATTGTTACAATACAATCCACAGGACAAAAGACATTTGTTTTGAGCCTATAACAAAGTAAATGCTCTAAACTAACTTTAGTAAGTTTCTTCATATGCTCCGTAGTAGACTCCCCTAGAAAGTAAGGCGTTCTGGACTTGATTTTGTGTCTCCTGTAGTCAGTTAAAAGCAATTGTAGAATTTTCTTTGCCATTAGAAGATAATAACAATCGTCATCACAACCTATCTAGACAGTGAGATTGGAAAAAAAATTAAAAGCCAGAAAACTCAGATCAGTTACACTAATTTTTTTATGAACACACATTAAAACTGGGATTTAGTAGCTAAAGTACCTAATGCTTTCTTTCATAGTTGATCCTTCTTTCACTTTTGGCAACAAAAGTAAATTTCTGCTTTCCTTCAAAGATAGCAATTTTCTAACTATATTTAAAGACCTTGCTCTGACACACTCTGCTAAAATGAAGGTTTCTTTGCCACAGGGTATATTAATTTAATTACTACTTCTGATATCATTTTAGTGAAGTAACTGATATCTTTTTTAACCAGTACAAATGCACTTTAAATTATGATAAATTCAATGAGGTTTGAAAATTCTTTATAAGAAGAATTATGTGGTTTTGGGGTTTTTCTTTGCCAGTAACTGAAGAGTCTTAAACCAATAACAAAACCTTTTTCTGAAGTCTTCTAAATATCTGTACCTAAAGAGTACTAGCATGGTTCTGCTGCTTTTGTACATCTCCGACATGTAAGTAAAGAAGGATATGTTGCAAATCGTGGACAGATCTGTTTCAAAACCAAACCACATATCTCAACTGCAAGATTCAGAGGGGCAAAGTTCAGCTTGATTAACTCAGTAGATATCATTGTAAGTTCAAATTGTAAACTAACTCATTTCTCTTCTTCCAATACCCTAGAAGAAATATTTCAGTGCTGGGGTTTTTTTCCCTAGAAATATGGCATTACTCATTTCAGTTTACATTACGTCAAAATACTATTTTTTCTTTGCTTTAACTGTATTTTATCTGCACAGGGAGGTTACAATGTAATTGAATAGGCAATTTCTCATGTAACAAGCCTAGTACTGTGTCGATCCCAATTCACTCCAACTGACTTCCAGAAGTTGAATCAGAGTCTGCAGCTACAAACATTTATATTTTGAAACAGCACTTTAATCCCATTTTCATGTATCTTTTTTGACCAATGACCTAAACAAAGTACCTGGGGAAAAAAAGGGAAGATTTAAAAAAACCCCAAATCACAATTCACCTCAAATATTTAAACTGATATAGAACAGATAGCATTGATTACAAATTTACCTTTTTAATGAATGCCACAGAGAATGTATCCCACGATACAATCCCATGATCCATCAGCTCAACAAATGCAGTCAGTGTAAAGGACAACATATCTCCAAAGCTGCAAGAGAGAGGAGTCATGACAACATTTACCACTAATGCACCAGGGCAAGGACTGAGGGAAGAAAGCAGCAGGCAGCTTTCAGAAAGATAGAAAAATGAAGCAAATTATGGACTAAGAGGTAGCAGAAGAGCAAGAGGCCGTGCTATAGGCAGTCTCCAAAACGATTTAGCATGGATAACAAGAACAGTCAACTGGAAGAAAGCAGTTGTAAGAGAAGAAGTAATCCTCAGGAGAACACTGCATGCAATGCTCAAAAAAATATCAGTTAGTCCAAATGAAATTTTTCTCATAAATTCAGATTTAGTTCTAAGAGAAGAAAGAAGTGAACTTTTTCCTTGGCACTTATGAAATCTTCCTAACTGAAGGCCACATAGAGGTGTCTCATTTTGGTGCCTCTTCATCCAACAAATTGGTGGGAAGTTATATCACTGTTTACTCCTTCTCTTACAAGGGAGCAAATCTATTTTTAAAATGCATTAGAAGAGATTATATATCTTGAGCAGCAACTTTCTAACAGTTAATGCCTTGATTTCTTTCTTAAAACCTGAAGGTGCATCTCTTTTACTTTATCTATGAGCAATCAAATTGCAAAGTGTGCAGCTCAAATTATTTAGGTTTGGCAGGCCACTACCCCACATTTTACACCTATAAATTTGAAATTCAATACATCTTTGTGTGAACTCAAGTAAATTCAAAACTAGTTTAAACTCATCAGGGATAATGTGACTAGATGCACAGGAATTTTTCATGTTAAACTGCAACTTTTAAAGATTAATTTCATTTCTATATATGGTAAGGGCACCAAACCATTTGCAACGACAATGATTTCAGTGAAACCCTTCCATCTGGTAACTACTCAGTACAAACAGCAGAGTAGAGATCCTAAAAGGGAGCAGTGAATTACCTTTCAGAACATGTCAAACTGCCTGCAAGGTACTCTGCCAGTAAGCCATTAAAAAGCAAAATCATACAATCAAACAGCATGAATAGACCCAGTGATTTTAATACAGCAGCTTACACCTAATAAAAAGATAGAATAAAAAACTCCCTCTGTTACACTGGAACTGCAAAGCTTAGTATGTTGAAAACCTGAGTCCAATAGTACAGCCATGGTTAATCAATGTAATTAATTGATGTTACTTAATCTGTGGTTTATCCTACTATCCTGCATGAACCCAACACAAAAAAGTGAACATCCACTCAGATGGAAGACATCTACATTTACAGCAGTGCAGAGGAATAAGGCAGACAAATCAATTTCAATGCAGCAACTCCAGTAGCTGGATTTGGTTTAATCTGCCATTTAGGGATATCTCATGGCAAGATGAAGCCTTTAATGGCCTCTTTAAGAAAGGGCATTTTGCCAGAACTGAGATTTTGTCCACCAAAAATACCCTTGCCATTTCTGACATTTTGCGAGTAAAACCCAAAAAACACCAAAACACATTTCCATTCAGTAAATACAGGTATGTATGGCTTTTGATTACTAACAACAAAATGAAAAATCTACAGCAAAGAGCAAACAAGAAAAATTGCTGCTCTAAAAATCCACTTTAATTTCACAGGGAATATTTTGTTCAGCAAACAAATGGTCTACAAGTTCTGGGTTTTGTTTTGGGGGGGCAGAGGATGCTCTTTCACCTTTTTTTGTTGTTGTTGTTATTGTTGTTGTTGGTTTGCTTGTTTGGGGTTTCTTTAATGTTGCAAATCATTTAAGAACTATATTAGATTTAAAATGTCATCATTAGCGTTCCAAATAACCAAGGATTTCATATCAAGATGAAAGTAAAACTCTGAAGGAAATTTAATCAGCTCTGGTCCTGTCATGTTCCCCAATTCACTCCTTTGCATAATGTAGTTACTTGTGAACCCACAAATAAAGTAGCAACCCTAGGAAGGGCTTTGTTCTAAAAGCTTGCACCAAATCCTAATGCATCTTCATGACAGAATGCTTCTACAAATACAAAGAATACTATTTTTTTTAAACTAAATTAGTTTCAAATAATTTTTTTAATTTAAAAGGTAGGCCATATAGGTTGAAAAGTAGATAAGAATCTCTCCCAGCATTGAATTAAGTGCATAATCTGGCAGAGATAAATTTTCTCATCTATTGTTTTAAAATTTAGTCAATTAACCTGTATTTAGCATATGAATGCTCTTCTATAAACAAATTGTGCATGAAAACTAATCCACATCAACAAAAGGTACAGTTTAGAGGGTTTACTAAAACAACATTAAACTTATGCATGGATATTTATCTTCAGAACAGCAGTGGCTAGAATGTAAAGGGATTAAACTAACCTGGATTCACCAATCTCATTAAGACTTCTCATCAAAACTATTGATAAATTCTACCAGATTGATATTGATTAATCTATGCTCCTTCAGAGCTCTGGGGAATAAACTGGGCTAATGGATCTGACAATTATGATTTGAATGTATAAACCTAGTTTCAGTGGATCTGACAGTGATATAAACATTTGGGATCCAGAAGGTGAAAGCACTTTTCAACTTAAAATGATCAGACCCCTTATCAGATGTCACTCCAGTGACTCTGTTTCAAATAATAAATGACGGAAGAGGTGCAACACTGGGACTAATCAGGCAGCAAGAAATACTTCAGGTCTATTATTATGCAGCACCACACATACGTACTATGTCCTTCTAATTATTATGCACCTGCCCTCACACATATACATCAAGCGCCATTGCAAAAGTCAAAAGCCAGGGTTAAGGGATAAGCATTAGGAATAGCACAGCTAAAGATGAAAGCAATCTGCAGAGTAACTAGGGCAAGATAAGGATTAAAGCATTGGCAGGGGGAGGGGAAGGGTGTTGATTCAGTGTTAAGTGGTTAAACACAAGCAGATAGGTAGAAATAGACTTTCAAGTAATTAGTTTCAAAACACCCACACACAGACACACTCACACTATTAAGAACAACAGACAGAATAGAGGCTAGAAATTTGAAGGGAATCAAAGCTGGTTTACAAAATTAGCAATCTTTAAAAAAAACCCCATGGTAGCAGCTGTTTAACTCAAGGTCTCTGTAAGAGTTTTGATCATACAAAAAGTCAAAAAAATAATGGGGCCTCTTTCTTCATAAAATCTTTTAAGAATAATCCATAGCACAAGGCATAACAGTTCTTTAACTATGAAACCCTTGCTGCTCTGGCTAAATTATTTAATAGTTTGAGGATAGTTCCTAATGAAGCTGCTTTTTAATGCAGCAAGAGGGGAAAAATTATCAGAAAGATGCGCTGTGTAATATCAATTTCGTATCTTATTATCACTGACATCTTAATAAACTTTGCTCTCAGGCAAGCTACTTCTACAAGCCCTCCTGAATGCTGTTCTGGCTCCGGCTCTTGGATGCCTTACATTGGGACAAGTGATGAAATTTCACTGTTCTTTGCTGACTCCCCTCTTCTAACTCTTATTGTGAGAACTTGTCATGAAGCATCTCCTCACCGACAGCAGGTCTTGGCAAAAGTCTGCTGGGCAGATGAAAGCTGAGGTTTGCAATACCATCAGCTGTCCCAGCCTGAGCCATTCCAGTGGATGGCCATGCTCTAATACAGCCTGTGGGTCCTCAGCCTCTCTGACAAACCTGACTGAAGATTAAGGCAACAGCTGCTTTCTACATCTCTATCTTTTAGAGAAATACCTGGTCAAACCTGTTCATTTAAATTCCTAAGAATTCTCTGTATTCTTACCTTAGGAAACTGTGAAGAAAAAGAAAAAAAAAAACAACCCAAACCATTCCACGCATTCTGATACTAGTTTTTCTTTCCTGAAAATAAAAATTACAGGAATGTGCATGTGACCCTAATTACCACACCTGTCTCTCATATGGCTTCCTAGTATCATTTCTACATGCTAAACCATCTTTTATCCTGTGTGCTTATTTTGAAAAATGCCTAGAGCAACTTGGATTACTTTTCAAAATAAATTAATGACAGTTTAGCACCCAAATGCCCTAGATGTTTTTAAAAATAAATTTTAAAAATTTCAATCCATGTTTTTCACACATGAACATTTTATCACTGTCATGGAGGGAAAAAAAATTGGCTGCTTAAATGATTAGGTAAATCAAGATAATTAGTCAGGCTCAACTGTAATCTGTAACAAAGGAATGCAAGCTTTTACCAAGCTAGATGGAGTGTCTCATGTTTTACATGAAAAATACCTTTGTGTAGTAGAATCTGGAAATTTATTGTTATTCGTCTGTCACAACAAGCGTACAGCCACTAGCCCACTGCTAGAAGCCAAAGAATGTACACCTTTACACAAACCGCTTTCATGGGCAAAACAGAACCAAAGCTGAGCTCTAATTTAGCAAGGGAAAGCAGCAAAGAAACAATTTAACTGGGTAGGAGGTAACAGGAGAGTAGCAACCTACTAGCAAGTGCAGGAATGGTTAACTGAGTCCCTTATCTGGGCTCACAGCCTAATACTGGGCAGCTGAAAGGTCTGATATCACTGAGGTCAACATCAAAGAGTAGGAATAGCTTTTTAAATTGGAGCTGTCAAGGATAAATGGCCATGAATACATTTAAACAGGGGAACAGAATATATCTAATCATCAGAAGCCAAGAGCTCTGGAAAAGCCATGGAGGCCAGAATCTAAGTGAGTCTAAAATGAAGACTGATGAAGTAGCAGGATGCTTTGTCAGCACAGTGTGAACTTTATACTGCTATGGCTCCTCTTCACTGCTTCTACACTGCCTTGTTTCTTCAAGCAACCTTTCCAAGGGTAGAACTAAGCCTCTGTCAAATTAAAGCAGGAGCAATTCACACCGGCTTGGTGCTTAGTACAGATGAAAATGATGGAACAATCTGTGTAGTAGCTGCTCCTATTTTTCTAGATGATTACAGAAAATACACTTAGCTGCTGCACAGCAATTGACACAAATTTTTTCTTTTTCATTGCGCTAGCTAAGCACTACCAAAATAGTTCTTTGTGGTACAGTTTCGCTGCATCATTAAAATGGCTCAGCCTTACTGATTTCAAATCTCTTGCATTCCAAGAACATGAAATAGCTTTGCAACTCTTGTATCAGGGTTTCACTATGTTCAAAAATTAATTTTCATTAAAGAAAAACAAGGTGTGAATTTAAAACATAACTAAATGTTCTTGAATAAACCCAAGTGTAGATACTCTTACTGTGGAGTATGACTAAATCCACTTAAAGGTACATTAAGCATGGGGAAACTAGCCCAGAGGAACTATTACATACTGAATATGTGATTAGAATTACCTTTATTTCTTAATCCCTATTTTTAAAATTCCTGGGTTTGTTCATTTCATGGTAATTTCCTCAAATGGGCTACTTTTCTTAAAAGGCCAGGAATCACTATACAGGAAAAAGATCACTTTCCAATCAGTTTTGTTTAACTATAATTTAGCACTGCAATGCAGAAGTCAATTAATAGAGCTGTTTCATGGGATTTTAAAAAAAATTATTATGTCATCCTGTTCATACAAAGTAACTTGTTTTTTTAAATTAGCATGTGGTTCCTTTAAGTACCTTTAGTCAAGAAGACAGTAAGTGGATGCTAAGAAGTGTTATAGTTTAGTTCATGATATCAAGCTCTGTGGGTTTTTTATCATTCTTATTTCAGTACATCTTTTCCCATTAATATATGGGTGAAAATAGTCAAGATGTTGGATAACTACATTCATAGACCACTAGTGTAAACACTTTAACTTCAAAACATATGATCAAGCCAGCTTCCAGAACTATTGTTTTCACATCCTCAACAATGGCTCTGGTGTCTTTTTCAGTACAAGTCCCAAATTCAATAATTTGTGTTATTTAATCGTAGTATCTCACATACTACTGCTGGAAATCAAAGCATTAAACTGAGTATCCCCATGTAAACTGAAGTTTCTACTGGCAGGATTTAACTTCCAAAGTTAGAATAAACTTTAGTCACAGACACGTTCTTTACTACTGTATTCACTGATGTAATACATCTACATTGATCAATAAGGATCTTCTTAATAAGTATCTTAATAAGGATCAAGTGGGTAAAACCTTGTTCTCATGAGTAAACAAAGCTAAACTGTGTAAAAAATAAATTCATGTCATCAGTTAGATCAGATCCTAAACCCAGGGTGCAGTGCAACTGTAAGTCAGTATTTCAGTACTGTCCTGAGGACAAACTTAAGCCATAGAAGCCTACAGTGTAATTGAATTTGGAAACAGAGAGCTGCTAAAAGACTATAACTATTCTTCCTCAAAGAACTATTTTCACAGTAGTGAGGACATAAATGCCATCTAAAAGGACAGGAGATACCTAGTCTCAGCAGGGGGTCATCACAGAATCACAGAATTTTTAGGGTTGGAAGAGATTTCTGAAGATAATCTGGTCCAAGCCCCTGCCAAGGTAGGGTCACCTGAAGCAGGTTACTCAGGAACGCATCCAAGTGGGTTTGGAATGTCTCCAGAGAGGGAGACTCCATGAACTCCCTGGGCAGCCTGTTCCAGTGCTCTGCTGCCCTCAACGTAAAGAAGTTCTTTCTCATGTTGAGGTGGAACTTCTTGTGTTTTAGCTTATAGCCGCTGCTCCTCATCCAGTTGCTGGGAACCACGGAAAAGAGTCTGGCATCTGCCATAGAGATATTTATCTGCATTAATGAGATCCCCTCTCAGTCTTCTCCACACTAAACAGGCCTAGCTCCCACAGTCTCTCTTCTTAAGAGAGATGTTCCAGACCCCTAATTATCTTTGTGGCCTTCCAGTAGACCTGTCCCAGGAGCTCCATGTCATTCTGGTACTGAGGAGGCCAGAAATGGACATAACACTGCAGATGTGGCTTCACTAGAGCAGAGTAGAGGGGAAGGATCACCTCCCTCCACCTGGTGGCCTCAGTCTTCTCAGGATACCATTGGCCCTCTTGGCCCCAAGGGCACTGCCAGCTCATGGTCAAGTTGTCATGCTCCAGGACCCCCAGATCCTTCTCTGCAGAGCTTCTCTCTAGGTCAGTCCCCAATATGTACTGGTGCTTGGGGTTGTTCCTCCCCAGGTGGAGGACATACACTTCACTTATTTGAATCTCATTACGTTTCTCTCTTCCCATTGTCCAGCCTTGCACAGTCCTGCTGAATGACAGCACAACCTCTGGGTCATGTTGCCAAGTTGATGCTGCCAAGAATTCCATAAGCCTCATGCCACTTTAACAATTTTCCTCATAATCTAAACTTTTCTATTATGAAGCAAGTTACTTTGTATTTGGTTAAGAAAGTGAACTTAGCAGAAGGATTTAAATTTCCTGCCAGATTTATTCTTACTGTGTAATTTATTTATTAGGCAATGATTTAGAAATAAATGCTTCAGAACTTGGTTTACAGCAGATTTGTGAAAGTATGATTTAACACAAGTTTGGATGGGGAGCTGCATTTCCTGCATGATAAATCACATCAAGCTCTCAAAATGACAGACATATGCTTAATTGATTATTCTTTTGCTTCCTTGAGTTTTAGCTTTACTTGATATGTCAAATTTGCAAGCCAATCAAGATATTAGAACATCTCTTGAGATTTAAATTTATCAAAGCCTGTGCTTAACTCTGAGCAAACAGAAGTACTCTGTTCAAAATCATCGGGGAAATTCTGATATAAGGCCATTTGCTATTTTACAGTTTTCCTTTATGCAGCTATCTGCAGCAACTAGCATTACCTGGGACCAGCAAATAATAGGAATTCAAACTGGGACAATGACCTTACTTTTCATCTCACTAACATTGACCATTAAAATTGCTAACTAAACACATAAGCCAGTGAAGAAGGGAATTGGGAAAGGTGGGGATTCTTTTTTTTTGCTGAAATTAAAAAAAGAAAACAAAACAAAAGCCTTACTTCAGAAACAGTAAAAGGCTCTGCTGAAGTTACAGAAATGAAGCTCTCATTCCACAAGCAAAGCAAAAAAAGGCTTCATCAGAAAATCTTAACAGGCATCAAAGAGCAGAAAACAGAGAAGACTGAAGACTTACTGATGAATATGCACAGTCATATTTACATATAAAGATTAGCCCAAGAGCCTGAACTCAAGTCATGCAAAGAAGAGGCAGTATACAAGGTGATGATCTAATCAAGTTCTTACCAGGGCTTCATTATCTTCTGCAATTTCTGATATCGTCTGCAAAATTAAAACTTGCATGTGAGGAAAAACATTTTAAAACATCTGTACACTATCTACTGCATACAACCCCCCCCCCCCCTTCTTGAGCCATAAAATTCACAGACACACATACAATAAGAGGCAGTAAATTGTTAACAATTTTGCTGTGACTGTTACTTTACCAGTAACTGGTAAAGAACACCCCAAATCAATTTCAAATATTTGTTCAGAATACTTGTTTTAACTTCTGTTAGGAAAAAATCATATCTAGACATTCTAAATTAGTAAAGCATTTGTGTAAAAAGCCTTTGATACAAAACAATAAAGATTTACACATTTAACATCTTCTGTCCTGTTTCAATGACATGTAAACCATTGCCTGGAGAACTCTTATTTACTTGTAGTGTCCACTACTAATACTAATGTCAGAGTCATCAGCATTGTTGAAAGATGTGTAGCTAGGATGGTAAATAGTAAAAATGGCACCAAAGATAGATATCCTCTTTTTAAAACACCACTTAAACATATAAAAAATAAGGGACCTAGAAAGAAATTTAAAAAAAATATCTCTTACTTAACGCCTTCTTGTGCCTCCTAAATCTATTTTACAGTTGTATTTCAGAGGCTTGGCTGCAATTCCACACTGGGCAGACAAGTGTTCAAAACGACAACAAAGAGGTCCCTCTTTCCTTTCTGCACCTTCTCCCCAGATCTCCCACCTTGCACTTTCCCTCACTGCAAGCTGCACAGCAATGTCATTCAGCTAAGAAGAGCTCTAGGACTAAAAGCTCTTCAATCACTGATTCAATTCTCTAATTCTCTCCCAGAATGTGGCTACAGTTTTGGGGGTTTTTTCCCCTTTAGGTAAAGCAGTAATTCCTCCCACCTTTTCAAGAGGAACCAGTCTCAAGGAGGGCTGGCTTATGTAACTGTCAGTGGAGAAAACACAGAGAACATCAAAGGAACAGTGGTTTGAAGTCCTTCTCTGCCAGCTGTGAGCTGCAATACTCATGCCTAAAGATAGTGCTGGCACAGTTTACTATGTATTCAAGCACAGACCGGGCTCCAGCCTTACTCAAATCATAGAAGTGACAAGATTTTCTCCTTGGGTTTCATGGCCTTGGTTCTTTTATGCTGCAACCTATATCTGTGTAACCAGTAATAATGAATAAACAAAAAACATCCTGATGATCAGAAAGCCTTAAAAGCAGGGAAAAATACCCTCAACATGCTTTTATGAGCAGCAAAATTCAAAACATTTTCCATAGTAGGAGATCCAAGCTTCAGCAGAATTTCACTTCTGTGCTTCTATAAACTAAGTGCTTCCATGCTGTGGCAGATTCTGCTAAACCACCAAGAACAATCACCACAACAAACGGGTTTTGTAATCTCCCAGATGTGCATGGATCCTTGCAACATTCTGCAGCACATCAGCCAAACTTCACAGCACTCTTCCCGGGGCAGTTTTTAAAATAGCTGCTTTCTTCCAGGTGCTGACTTCGGCTAAGCAGCAAACAAACTTGAAATTAGGGAAGATAAACAAGTGTAATGTTTGCAAACTGGTAGCACTTCAAGGGACAGCCTGTTTTGCCAGAGATTTTTCACAACAAGGTCTAATCAGGACATTTTCTCCATGACTGAGAAAGATATTACAGAACTAATATCTGAGTCCAAAACCAAAATATTTAGACAGCTATTCTCTTAGTATTTACAGAACTCTTATCCATCCTGAGTTAATCAGCAATAAGTTAACTTGAGGTCAAAAAAATGTGCAAAGTAAAAGACAATGTAAATTTAGAATAATCTGCAGAAATAATTGAATTCTATAGGACCTTTCTGGTGAAGCAATACAAGGACAAAATTTTTACTTCAGAGGAAAGACAGCCATTGTATTAAATCAAACAATTTCCACTGATTTTTGTTGCTTTGGTGCAACTAGAGCAGCAGTCTAGGACATCACATGTTGCAGCAACACATGATTATAGACTAACTTTTACCACTGAAGATGTGGATGGAGGCTGTTCTCTAAAGCAACACATACTATTTTCATTCATCATTGAACCACAACATAATACAGAAGGAACTGGCATGAGCAGGAGTTCCTCTCATATTTACCCACAGACCATGCGAAGTCACCAAGAAGGAGCCAAGCTGATTCTTCCAGCAAGCCAGACTGGAAAGGAACTAAGTACAGCCACTTCCATCAGCTTTCCTCTTTCTATAAATACATAACTGGGGTTTTTCTCCAAATTCTGAAAGCCTTAATGATCTGGACACTGTATTTAGCACAATACTTTTCTTTTTGCACTTGCATGGATAGGAACGAAACCATGGCCAAAAAGCAAATATATGGGCAAATTAAGTAGCAATTGTGAAAGGCTGAGATTCTACAGTGGTGAAAGACAAAACCAGCAACTTTTACAGGCATGAATCTCAAAATAGATGCCAACAAAAGCAAAATAATATGAATTACAGGTTTCCAGGTTAGACTTTTTTTACCATAATATGTTTCCTGTCTGGCCTCAAAGGGACTTTGTGATACACTTCCAAATGAATCCCAAGGAGCAGCAGTGAGCTCTCTTTGGACTTTCTCAAGCACACAAACTTACTGCTTGCTCAAATACTCCAGGTTAAGCCTTGAACAGCTTCCAAGAGAGACCAGCTTAGTAGCGACCTGATTGAATCAACTCTAATCTGTTCATGTGCCAAAACTGCTGCACAAACACTAAAGGTACCCCAAATCTAAAAATGGGAAAAATGGGAAAATGTCCCATTTTGGAGGCCAGTGTGGAGCTACAGTAGCTAACGATACCAAGACCTAAAGCAGTTGCACCAGCACAACAATTGTTTCTGAACCTGCACTGTTTGAACATGAGCAGAATTGTCTAAGAATACCACTGAGGATATAAGCTTTTCAGAGGGCCACTCTTACCAAAGGTGGAAGTTGTTCACAAAAACTTCCTCCTCTACTGAAACTGATGGGATGACGGATGACTGACCTGCCAACCACATTAAAGCACCATTTGGCTATTGTTTTTCAGGCAAACACAAAGATGACACACATTCTAAATCAGGCAGTGTTTAGAAATATGATAAGAAAAATCCAGGAGTACAAATTTCTGGCTTCTATCTGTAACAGGTGTGGCTATCACAAGGATATGAAAACTGGGAAACACTTTGACCTGGTATAATCTACAAAATTACTATTACTATTAAGTTACACAGCAGCCCTCAGACTCCTCACAGCCACCACAATATCCCACAGCTGTATGCAGTCCAATAAACAAACATAAATAATAATAAATAAACATCCTGGAATGTTGCAGAAGTGGAGATTTTAAGCTTTCCCTTGTTTTTCTTGGTTTTTCAAATACTACAGTTTTGTGTGGAGTTAATAAAAAAGAAAAAAATTAATTTTGCCCACCTTCATATTCTGGAGAATATTTAGAAATATAAATCCACTGCTGGAGTTACTCTTTTTATAACATTTTACAAAAGAGGTTGCCAAACAAAACCCAGTAAAACTGTCCCCTCTCCTCATCCCTGTTCCAGTTAACAGGGTGTTGATATCACCATTTAAAAGGGGACATTAAAATGCTAATATTCTCAAACACAGGCAAAGTGAAAAATCAAGTCTGAAGAAAGAGCATTTAGGATGGGGAGACCAGCAACTCTCTTCCTTCCAAAATGTGATCTTCAACAGTTCCACCTTCAGATGACCTTGAGATTGGCTCAGTTGATTAAAACATGGTGTTAACACTGAGGCTGTAGGTTTGATTCCTGTAGGGGCCATTAACTCAAGAGTTGGACTCGATGATCCTTCTGGGTCCCTTCCAAGTGAGACGATTCCATGATTTTATCTAAAGCCTACAGTGTGGGTTTTGCATACATAAAAGATATAAGAAAAATTGTATTTGTGTGTGCTGAGACGGAGGGTGCAATCCAATCCTGAAGACTGATGGGGGAAAAAAGCCCAAAACAGAGCAAGCAGTAGAGAAGTAAATCAACAAAAAAAGCCACTCCAGAAAAAAATTCTACTCCACTTTCTTTCTTCATGGAAACTGCACAGAAAGATGGAGCTGCAGCCCTTTCACATTTTTCTCCCATTACCATCTCCACAGTGGTATAGTAGGATTACTTGATTTTATATACTCTTTTGGATTTGCACCTCACAGACAATAGACACCCTCTCCCAACATTACAGAAGCACTAAGAAAAGCTGATTGTGTAAAATCCCTGTTGGACAAGAATTGATTTTGGCAGCAGTATCAGATTAAGTAATCTATGCTTCCGGGTGAAGCTTCACAGGAATAGCTGAGCCTGTTTAAAGCCCTGTGCTGTCAAAAATACAAATTAATTTCCTCTCTCCATTGGCAAGCTGAGTTTTTGACAGTTTAGCAGATTAAATTGCATCACTAAGGAGTCAAATAAGCATTGGAACTGTACAAGAGAGGGAGCAGGTACTACACAGCCAGTAGCCAGGAAGGGTAGAAAAGGACTACTTCATATAGTGGCTAAAACTTACTAGCTTAGTATTGTTTTTATCTTCCGAAAATTCATTTTCCATTTATCTAGCAAGTTATGCTTACACAACTGTTTCTGAGGCAATGCTGTGAGCTCAATCAGTGAACTAAACTCGGTTAAGGAATATTGTTTTAGAAGTAGCCTCTACTGTCACTTTTCATAACCTACACCAGTTTTCCAGTCCAGCTTGGTAGAAACAGCACTGGTATAACTTTTTAGATGAAACAGGACAGGAACAAGTAAGTTACTGTGAGCAAGGGCAGCTTAAACATTTTGACAGCACTGCTGAAATACTCATCAGACTGGGATGGAAAAAAACACCAGCAGATATATGAGCAACTGGCCCAAAAAGTGTGCTAAAGTTGGGATGACTCCAAACCAATCTGTCTTCAGTTTTCCATTGGGCTGGTATACAATATTATCTCTGTAAAACAAGCCAAGAACTAGAATTTCACTGAACAATGCAGTTTGTCCTTAAAGCATGCACAATTGATCTCTCAGAGACTTACATCTGTACAGCAGCCAACTCTGCAACTGCATGTGCTCAATAGAAGGCTTCTCTTAGTCAAGACACAAAACCCATACAAATATAGGTTTACTTAGAAGTTTACATCTAGATGCATTTATTATTTCCAATAGGAAGATGGCAAAATTTAACAAGTAACACAATTAAAAGCAAGGGGCTTTTTTTTCTCTGATCTGCATACTAAGCAATCACAACTCTCTTATAATTAAAACTATCTGCTACCAGGCTATCTGCTGCCTTGTCTTTGCAGCATCAACTAGCACGCTCCCCTGCCATAGCTATATGACAATAAAGCTGCTCAGCACAGCCTCATCAATGAAGCAGATATCTGGAGAACAATTTTCTCAACAGCAGCAGAAACAATTCTGCTCAGGTTACTGTCAAGACAGCTAGGCTTAGCATAGTCTCTCTCTCTTTTTTTTTTTTGGCAGAAACTGTGTTAATTCAGCCAAATGGCAAGTCGTAGAGGTCAGGATAATGCCAATTTAAAAAATGCTGGAAATTCTGCATCATCTTCCTCCTTTCCCTCCCACTCAGGAGATCACCCTTATTCACATTACTAGTAATAACAAATATAAATATAAATAATATATTAATAAAAAATTGATTCCTTTTATCAACTCTTTGATCTTTCAAAATTTACAGCATGTGAATTATGTTTTCCTTTCTTTGCTTTATAAGGAATTGTGAGGAATTTTCTTAATTTTCTTCCTTCTAAGATAGGCTGAGAGTCTGTTCATCACAGAACTATTCTGAAACATCAAGAAAAAAACCCCACGACTTTAACAGTCTTCTGCTACATCAGAAAGACTGTCTGTACAAACATGATTTTCTGAAACACAAGTTCTAGGCTCAACTACAGAATACAGCTCTGAATGAGAGAACTACGTTATCACAGTTGGAGTAGCAAGAATATATGAATCCTTCTTCCACCTTGGTTCCTGAACATATTTTTTATCAGTCATTAGGATATCTAGGGCTTAGTAACATTGCTCACTTTCTGCCCCACTTTAGGGCATTGCACTTTGAGGGAGGAATGGAAGCAGAACACCCTTACACTTCCCCTTTAGACAGTGCACATACAAGTCAGCTTGGGTTAGCTCCTCTTAAATAGGCACGGACCAGCTTCTGAAAAAAAAGTTTAGCATTAGGAGTGCTGTGGAGATCACTTTCTGAAAAGTCTCAGAAAAGCTGCCTGCACACATCCACCCCACTCTTTGGTGATACAAATGCACAGTCTGATAAATGGTTGGACATCATGGATAATTATAGAATGGAATTGGAATTTTCTTGTTCTTCATTATTTATCTTGCAGTCTTTTCTATGATTTATAGGTCACCCAAACCATAAAAACAAACATAAAACTACCTTTTTCCCCCTTTTTCAGTTAATAAGACTTGTAGCAGTGCTGTGGAAGCAAAAATAAGCCGGAAGGGAAAACAAGATAAGCCATCTCAATCAACAAGATGAAGATCGATGTGGACAGTTTCTGAGATGTTGCATCTCTGCTGATATAAATACATTCATCTTGACAAGATGCACCCTTAGCTTCACTAGAGCCCATGCACCCTAGCACCAAACCCTATAGCTTTGTGCTTACACACAAAGCTGCCCACAGTTCTCTATTCTCTAACACATTCTAATTTTCTTCAATATTTGGGAATATAATATATGAAAAACTAACTTGGAAATACTGTTATTTCTTGTCAACTTTTTATATTACCACTTATTTTCATCACCTGTGAAATGAAACAGAAGTAACTAGAAATCCAGGGATTTATATTCTCTTACTCTGGTCACTGTAGTCATCTGCTTTACTGAATTAATGACTAAGTAGCACAATAAACAAAGCCAACTATAAATAAAACATAGGCCTCTTCCTCAGTGAAAGTTATATAAAAAGATGGAGTCTTGTTTTCCAGAGGCTACCCAGTAAAACTTAATTACACCCTCAAATTATAACTTAAGAGCTGCCTCTAATATGAAATCCATGCAAAGAAAATCCATGCAAAGAAAATCTCAGAGCAACTTTGCATGGAGCATGATGGCACTTCTAATGAGCAGTGCCGAGCCCTTCACAGAAAATAGAGAATAAAGCTTGAACAATTAACAAAATTCATCGATTTCTAGCACAGCTGCAGCACACCATGAACAGAAGTGCCACTCAGCCTGGGCTTACAGATGTAGGGCTGTTCCCAGCTGCATCCACCCACGGGCAGCTGGCACAGCACATAGAGGGGATCCCTGCAGAATACCAGCAGCCACCCCCAGGGTATGTCCCATCCTCACTTTCCCAGAGTCTCAGCGCCAGTCCCCAGGGTTCAATACATGAGCAGAGAAGCCACCACCCTCACACTGTTACACAGCACGACTGCTCTCAGGTTGTGGCTCAGGGACATACCTATGCCCATGTAATGGTCTGTTGCCATGAAAAAAAGGGCCTTTTCTGCATCTACTCATGACCAGTTCCTCTCTTGTTTCTTCAAGTCCCTAACTGAGCAGAAAACTAATTTTAGAGAGTTAGTTTTCCAGCAGAATCATGTACTTTGCAGTAAGTTAACAGCTTGGATTGGCTTTGTGAAACACACAGACACTGAAACCAACTCCTGGAACCAGCCCCTGGAAAAAAAGCAGGACTGGGCTGAATGTCTTTGGCTGCAATACAGGATGTGACCAAAAGTATGTATTCTATCACCATGTGTTGAAACGAAGTGAGGCAGTGATCCTTATCTCTGGAGGAGATATCCTCTGTTAATGGGCCATCTGTTAAAACCAGGTGGGTCAATGTTCTTTATCCTTCCACCACCCATCCTTCCTCCAAGAAGATATCATCTGTTAATGGGCCACTGAGTCCCACTGCATGACTGATAAAATTACATCATCCCATTGTGTGATGCTCCAGCCAGAGGGAGGAGCCAAGCATTTCCTACATAGATAAAAACAGATTTAGAACATCAAGGCAGCCTTTTTCCACTGGATTCCAGAGGAAAACCAGACCTTTCCACATCATCACTGGACCTTCGGAGGAAAACTGCAGCCTTCTCCAGGATGTCTGCTTCAACAGAACTACATCTGTCACTCCAGGAGGACTGCAGCCACGATTTAATCAGACTGCTACCAACACCCTGACTGACTGATGGGGTGTCAGGTTGTGTTCTGAATCTGTCAGTGTTTTGGGTTTGTTTTTTGTAATAGTGTATCTCTATTTTAATTTTTCCTAGTAAAGAACTGTTATTTCTATTCTCGTATCTTTGCCTGAGAGCCCATTAATTTAAAAACTATAAAATTTGGAGGGAGAGGGTTTACATTTTCCATTTCAAAGAGAGGCTTCTGCCTTTCTTAGCAGACACCTGTCTTTCAAACCAAAATGGCTGAAGAACAGGAATTCAAACAGAAGAAATGGGAGAAGTAGGCAGGGAGCTGGACCATCTCTTAGCATACCTAGACACTAGGTTTGTCTCAGCTGTATGGGTCACTCCTAGCCCCCTTCAAACAAGGTTGGCTATACAGGAGTGGCTAAGATAACTCCACAGTAAAGATATATCTTAAATGTATCTTTATAAAATAAGTTGTCTTCTAAACCTGGGCTATGAAAGAAGTTTCTGCCTCACTCAGAAATTTCTGGCTCCCCATTCCTTCTCTAATACCTTTCCGCTGCCCTTCATTATGCTAGTTGTGATAGGCTGACTTGGGAAGAAGAAACTCAGAGAGAGGTTTTCTCTAAGAGAATTTCCTCTCTGGGGGTTGGGACACCTGCAACAGCCAATTAGAGAAAGTTAGTTTGCTCCGTGAACACACATTTTGAAGGCGGTAACCCAGAACTGGGTCTCTTTTTTCTTCCAGGCGGCTGAGCAGGTAACATCAACCCGAGCTTCCCCCTCCCCCATGCGGGGGGGAGGCTCAGGAGGCCGCTTGGGCCCCATTTGCCAACGAGGAGACCCGATGGCCGGGGGGAGAAAAAGTTGTGTGATAAGACCTTCACAGCTTCCTCCTCCACAGGCCTGCGGCTCTGGTGTGGGGGGGAGGCCAACTCCTGCTGCTGCCGGACGGGCCGGGCCTGCCCGGGTGGCCATGAGCAGTGTGGGGCTGCAGCCCAGCCCCAGAAAGGCTGATTAACACCTCAGCTGCACCCCCTCAGAGCGGCCTGAGCCTGGCCCAACTTTTGTAGTTGTGTTAAACTTCAACTCTTTAGTTCTCAGATAAGATTTGCAAAGCCTCCAGCCTTTCCTTTGAATATGAAAGGGAATAAGAAGATTTCTCAAGTCAGTGACGTAAGAGATAAGTTTTTAAGATGGAAGAAGAATGAGAAGATGCTGAAATGGCTGAAAATCTTTTTGTAAAATTGTAGGGATGAACTGATGTACTGAATATTCCTATAAACCATGGAAACAGACATGGGGGGATGGAAATGTTCCATTTAACAGATGATTTGACCAAAGAGCACCTGTGTTGAGAATTTCTGCCCTGAAAAAAGAAGGGGATTTCAGTTTTCTGAAGATGAAGCCTGAGCAGAGAGAAAGGAGACAGAGAGAATCTTTGCTGTTGAACATTTCATTCTTAAAAGTAATACCCCATGAGACAGACATGGCCCACATCTACAGCTTTGGGACGGCTGTAGAGTTGGGAGGAGTGTCATGGTTGCAGATTCCCGGGCGGATGCAAATCATGAAAGATAAAACCACAAGAGGACTGTCTTTTTCCTTCTTGTGGGAAAAATCCCTACAGCTTCAACAAGAAGAGGCTTCTCTCTCCAAAAGTGAACTGAGAAAGACTGAATTGGGGACTGACCGAAGTATTTGTTATATGTTTGTTTTGTTGTTATGAAGATTGGGAGAGGGAGGGAAGGAGTGATCTGAAAAATCTTATTCTGAATTTTTTTTCCTTTCTCTTTGTTTGTGTAGTTAATAAATTTGCTTTTATACTCTCTCAAGTTTTAGGTCTGCCTTGCTCTTTTACTCTTGGTTCTGTCTCACAACAGAAAAAAGTAAGTTTATTTAAATTGGCAACTCAAAAACGAAGACATTAATTTGGTGCATTGGCCAGGAAATCAAAATTAAACCAAGACACTAGTGTAATTGTTTGTGTAGATTCACCTGTGGACACTGAGAGAGCAGTATAGGTTCACCTATGGACACAGAGAAAAGCTTTATATTCTGAAGCATTTTGGTGACCTTGGCAGCTGCATCGTCAACAAGGCCACCTTGCTGAGGGTGCTGAGCCCAGGTTGCAAGCAATGGCGAGGAGGCCTTCAATTTGATTTATCTGTTCAGTGAGCATCTTGTGTGGGACCTCTTATTAGTAGCAGTGCAGTCCAAGCAAAAACAAGAACAGACCAGAAGAGGACAACTGACTGATTCCAGATGCCTTTCTTTGACACCCTGGGGCACTGAATGAAAAAAAAAAAAGTCTTTTCTTTCTTTTGAGGAAGTAGTTTGTCTGTTTGCTTAGTGTGCTGACACAGCAGTGAGTTACAGACCCTGATGTAAAGGAACAGATTCAGTACCTTGAAGTGAGATGAGAAAGGAAAGCAGAAGTGTAAGAGCCAAAATGAGGGATGTGGGGCTCCAAGTGGCTCTTTAAGATGCTGTTTATTATATCCAAATGATTCAGCAATTCACGGGTGGTGGGTGACAAGAGCCCAGTCCAAAGCCTTTTCAGCCACAGCTGTGTGTTTGTCTGAAGTGACTCTAGTTCTGGTTACAAAGCATTATATACTTTTCCTTGCAGAGCATCTTAATACATGACAACCAATCAATACCTTTACTATTACCTATAGCCTCTCATAACTACTAACATTACCATATTCACATTATTATTTTCCAATTGCGAAAGGTTAGTATGTTACAGTTTAAGCTAGAAGTTCTTTTTCAGTTTTCTTGCAGTGGAAAATTCTGAGATCTTTTGTCTACTTGCAACATTGGCTTTCTTGTTTCTCTGTGAAAATCTTTTTGCTTGGTTAAAACATCTTTTGTTTGAGGTGGATTTATCCTTTGCTCTAAGTCATAAAAGGCCCTTCCAGCTCACTTGCTCTTTGCCTTCTAGTCACCCAGTAAGACTGGCTCAGCAATTCTTTTCTTCTATATCAAAACTTGCTATCATTTCTATTCCTTCTTCAGATTCTACATTCAGAGATCTTTCTGTTACACATACATATCTGTGAGACCTTCATGTCAAATCCTTATTATTCCCAACACAGAAGCACCATGGCAGGTTTAGGCTGCTGTGCCTGTGTATGTTTGGTCTTTTCATTAAATCCCAAGTTCTGTTAAATACGCACTCATCAGTCAGTGATGCACAGTATAAAAACAGAAGGGAATGTACAGCTTAATACAGATGTTCTTGCTTTACAACTCCCTTTGCAAAACCAGACTTGGAAAAACCTGACCTGCTGACACCCTCAGGAGCTGCAAAATGTCTAGGCTGTTGAACATGAAAAACTGCAGTGAGTATTAAGCTCATCAACATGTGAAGCTGTTGGAAATTCTTACAGTCCGAGACTTTGTCCAACGCCCAAAGTCAAGAGTATTTCTCCCCACAGACAGAAACACTGATAAATACATTAGACAGGTAGCTCAGTCAATGCATGTTTGATGACACATTACTTCAGCTAAAAAAATTTAAATCCCTGCATTTAAATTTAAATGCAGCCACTTACTAAAATAAAATAATAATAAAAAGAAAGGCAGTAAACTCTGCTCCTATGTCCAGTTTACAAGCCTGCTGTGTGGTTTGAAAACTTATACCTCTGGTCAGGATTTATTACAGGGTATAATTTGCTAGGCAGTTCTTTCAACAGCAGTGTTGCCTTAAGTAGTTTCCCTCCCAAATAGTTATTTTTAATCCAGACCAGTCTGCTACAGCTTGGCTCATCCCACAACTACAAAGCAGCAGTACAAATACATCTGAAGGGTGAGGAGGGCACTTCCTTTAGTCTTAGCACAGCTAAAAGAAAAGATTATAAAAAATGTGAACGTTCCCTATCTGTTTCAACAGAAAATAAAATGCTTTAAATACCTTCTGCAGTAGAGTAAGTTAAACCATTAAACCTAAAAACCATCACAACAAAATAAACCACAAGGACAGTGATAATTTTCTTGTGTTTTGATCTTCACAGGCATATGTGAGCCTGTCCATTTAGAATACTTTTCATTAGTACAGCAACTGCGTAAATGTTTTTATATCAACTTAAACTTGTCTTTGCTTTTAAACTTAATTTGGTCCATAAACAACAAATACTACATGAATAAAAGACAAGCTGACAAATCTGGTAACTAGAAGTGTTTTTTTTTTAAAGTGGCATAACATGTGATGTGTGCCACAGACCATATCAGTGCAAAAAATAAAGACTATAACCCCAAAATGCTGAAGATTAAACCGCAAGCTTTTGGAAATCCAGTATATAGTTGTAGTTAGATAATAGGGATTTAGAGCCCCATAAACCATTAACCACACAATGAGCAGAGATTAGGGAGAGATTGTTTCTACACTGCCGAATCTGCACTGCCCAGTGGGCTACTGGATTCTAGAAAGCAGTTTATTTTTCTGTGGAAAATACATAGTACATCTTATACAAGACCCTCAGAGCCCATTTGTGTTCAATTTCAAAGACCACTTACTACCTTTTGCTTTACCTCCTAATACTATTTACTGCCTTGAATCCAAGGGAAAAAGAGCACATCTGTGAGGGGATTTGAACAGATTTCAGTTTTCTTTCCCTCAGGAGATGGTGTGGGTATTGCTGACTTCTTCCTGCATAGTACAGCTTGACACTGAGTGCAAATCTCTTACTTGAAATCAAATGCTTATTGTTAGAGCATAATTTAATAGTACAACAATCCAGTAGATACTTTTCTGCTGCACTCTGTACATTAAGCCAATGGACACTTTCTCAGGACTTTGGTCCTGAATTTCACCGATCATGAAATTTGGTAAAGTGTTCTGGTAAAGAATGAGTGTATTTTGAGAGGTCAGCTTTCAATTTAATGTCAGAAAAGCCAACTGGTATTAGAAAAAATCCCATTCAGAATCAAAAATAATGGAAATAAGGTAAAGCATTTTTTACATTTTGGTTTAATCACACACATTCTCAGTAACATGAAATTTAAAACATAGTTTTTAGGTGATATCACTTAAATATCAGCCTTTAAATATACTTTCAATGACTTATTGAAATTCCAATGAATAGAGATGAAACTAGGACCCCAATCTCCTCAAACTTTATGGCACAGATGGTACTTGTGACTTCCTCCAATGCTCATCTTCAGTCCTGACAGGTCCATTGTAATGGGAAATTAAAAAAACAATATCTCATTGATAATTAATATAGTATCCTAGCAGCCTGGACCTCTTGAGATATTTAATTTATCAACTCAGAAAAGAGTTGGGAAAAAAAATCACCCCACCTCAGAAATCACCCCACACAGAAGGAATGCCAGAGTTTAAGCAGAATACTTACTCTGTGCCACTTTCAACCATTTGCGTTAGGAGGGAAATCCCATCCAGGTTTATAAATTCTTGGGCAAACGTAACATCCCGTGAGTAGTTGGCTAAGTCTTTCAGTGCTTCTAACTTCGCATCCATACTAGAAGACTGGATCCTCTCATGGAGCTGCTGTGCATTTTGAGCCTATGAGAGAAACAAAACACACAAAACAAAAGCAACGAAACAGCTTTCATTACGGTAAAAATCATGAGTAAAATGTCAGGACAAGGAACAATGGCCATGTTTAATATTAATGATATTTCACTTCCATGCTCAGAAAATATTAAGTAGCTTAAATACAAATTGCTTTTGTAGAAGTATATTACTTATGTATTATTCCATTATTACCTATAATTATTTGGACTCTTGCAGAATCATTAGCTGAGCAATGGATAGATGTCCCATTGTCTCAGGCAAAATGTAAGCATTACTAAAGATAGCCTTTGGCTTGAAGAGCTTATGTGTCACATTAATAAAGGAGAAATTAAAATAAAACAAACTGCATCAGACAATCTCAGTAAAATAATAGTGACATTTTTTTTCCTGTCAATGCTTACTTAGGTTACACACTTCTCATCACCTTTAGCAACAAAGATCACATACTGTCCTAACCACATTATATCAAGAGAGACCAGCGTCAGACCTTCTGCTCCTTCCTCCCCCTCTTCTTTTGTTCACAGTCAGTTCAAATACTCACATATCCCCTTAACAAGGAGTGTAGAATAATTACTTCCCACATAATACTATGATATTATCTGTCATACATCTTTTTGCATGTTCAATATCCTCATGTTATGCTATTCTGGCCATTAATGTTTCAAATAGAGGATGAGTTAGTGAAATGCAAAATGGACACTGATGATAAAAAGCTAAAGAAATACTTAAATGATGCATATTAAACTACTTCTCTCTTTAGCCATACAAATACTTTAAAATACATCTCACATTTTCAATTTGATGCTTTCACTTACCTGAGCAGAATACACAAGAGTGTCAGCTAATAGCTAGCTAGGCAATATTTTTCATAGAAAAATAATCCTCCTCCCTACATATAGGGATATTTGCAAAATTCTGTTTCCTAAAATTAATTTCTTACCTGCACCCAAGGAAAAGTGAATGAGAGGCTATGTCTTAGGGAAACAACTTAAATGTAAATTTATTTTCTCTGAGATGGTGCTTATTCTTTCTCAGCTGGAGAAGAAATAGAGAAGAAAGGGCTCTGCTGACAGACAATTCCTTTTCTGTTCAAGTAATGAATGTACTCTTCACAGAGATGGTCATCTCTGAAGATCAATATTCTGAGAAAGCAGTCATTTTTAGTGCAAGTGAACATTTAAACATGGAGCCCAGAAAAATAACCAACACAGTTTTGTTACAGATACAGCTGCCTAACTACATAACTTTGATTGCTTCAAAAACATGAATAAATTAAATGTCAAAAATCTCCTCCAATATCAGCAAGGTTTGTCGCTTCTTGTTTTTACAATGGTGGTGGTAAGTGCATGGTCTCCAGTCAGCATTTCACTAGAACAAATGCAGTAAGGAGCGCATATGTGGGAGAAACACCTTCTAGTTAGTATGGCTGTGGTTAATACAGTATTGAAAAGAAATGGAGTATCTTTAGTCCTGAGCTTTTTTATGCTTTACGTATGGGGTCATGCATCCATAGCAGTTCCATTACCTATAAAAAAGCAGAATTCTGTCATCCAAAAGATCTTTCTGCCACTGAAGGTAATCTACTCTATCAATGGATTTGAGCTGTAATGGGGAAACAATGGTTTACAGTCTCTCTGTGTTAGGGGTTGGATTGTTCTCCTTTTCTTTCTGTGAATTCCTCCCATTGTTATGCTAAGTAGTTGTGGCTACACCTTAAAACACAGATAATGTTCTCTCGTAGGGGGGTGGGTGGAGGGGGAACCGGAAAAGGAAAGGTGGGAGAGGGGGCTGGGGTGGGGACTCTCTCTCGCTGGGCTCGTGGAGGGAGAGGACGCCCCGTGCTTCGCTCTGGCATCTCCCCCTGACATCCCAGCACTGAGATCCACGCTCCCTGCCTTTGGACATCACTCTGCTGCTCTCCCATCTCACCCTACTATCTCCAGACACTCTGCTGAGCACCACGACCGACACCATGAGGCGGGGGGAGTCACTTTCCCATCCCCTCTCACCCCTGGGCCTCTGCCGCCATCACTCCAGCCCCTCTTCAACTGCGCGGGACCTGCCCTGCCCCCACAGCACCAGTAACTGAGCACGGGGAGATGGCCTGAGGCCAAAAGGGACTGGAGTGGAGCTAGACTGTTCTGTTGCCAATTTTCTTATAGCTGTTGTTGTTTTCTGCCTTGTTAGAAATCAGTAAAGAACTGTTATTCACATCCCCATATCTCCTGCCTGAAAGCGTCTGATTTGGACCTAAAATAATTAAAAGGGAGGGGGGTTGCACTCTGCATTGCAGAAAAGGGGCTCTTGCCTTTCCTTAAACCATACCTGTCTTTTCAAACCAAGACACTCTGTAATGGCAATGGCTGTCTAAATGGAAACTAAAAGACTATTCTCTCAAGCTTAAGCAGGTGATAAAGTAAATCATTTGCTGAAGCCCATGGAAGAAGTAAAAATAGATACCACTTATTTTCAGCTTCCAGGATAACTACCAAATATTTCCCCCAGCCCTTTCCTTTCAACAGAGGGGGTGAAAAAAAGCTTTGCTAAAGTACTCTTCTATAATCAGCTACAAAAATTCACCACTATTATTATCTGAACCAGAAGTTCAACAGCCAACTCCTACCTTACCAACTTACATCCTTCATGGAGGCATTCCTAACTCTAGACTCCCCACCATAGCAACCCAGGAAGAATCAGGGATGCAAAATATCCTCCAGACATTGCTGTTTCACTGAATACATGCAATGTCTGAATTCCTGCCCACCTTCAGAAAAGAAAAACTCTGGAAAAACTTCAATACTGGCATGGCAGCTGCATTCCCCAAACTTAGGAAATGATTGCTCAGATTTAACCTTAAACCTATTAAATCTGTGCCTTCTCCAACCTGCCATAGTTCTTGAAAGTTACCACCCTCACTATCTGCCTAGTGAAGGAAGTTCTACCGAAGTCAAAATTCTTCCAGCTTTCCACAGGAATCCAGTCCTCTAAAAATTCCTGTATTCAGTGAAAATGGAAAAAATGGGAAAGGTGAACAAAACAACTGGTTCAGAGTGACCGAGCAGCTCCTGAGCTGCTTTACCAATAAGTCTGAGTGGGCAAACCTTGGGCAGCAGAGTTGTGGCCAAGGAGATGGAGATTATAATAGCCTGTGTATCACTATAGCAAGCAAGAAAAACATGTGAGCTCAGCCAGGAGAACACCCTCCTCCAAACCCCTTCACAACACACTATGCTGTGTAAACAACACTTTGTCTTCAAACATATTGATAACAGATTATCTATGGTCAGTTTCACCCTTCCTCCTGAGGAGAAATCCTGCCCCCAGCAGAAACACCTGGGGCTGGTGAACTGCTGCTGTCAGCCAGTCAGACTTCCATTACACATGTATTCACACCAAGCATGAAAAGAGCTAATTCTCCCTCTCACCAAACCCAAGAACGCCAGGACATGGATGTACATTAGCAGCTCACCTACACTGCACACCAGCATGAACAGGACCAACCTATCTATCAACTGAGATATGTTAATCTTCTATCCTCTGCAGTCAGTGAGAGCTTTGAAATTCACCAGACTAAAACCAAAATATTATCTTAGATCAGAGACAGCTTGGCACCCCTTATAGAGCACAAAAATTCACACTACAAAAGTGGTTCAGCCATGTTTTAAGCACATAAAAAAGTGTTTATTAGCATCATAGGCTTTATCCGATTATGCCAATGTTCCACCAGCAAAGTTTACACACAGCTGCAGTTTTCTTACATTAAACAAGTTTTACAAGACATTACATCAAATAAACCTTGCTCCTTCTACTCTCAGATGAGAAAAGAACAAAGAGAAGAGGAGATCTTATTTAAAGGGGTAAGCATATATTTGTATCAGCAAGAGTGCTGGCACATCTCACTGGCAACGTGGACAAAAGTCACATTGTCTGTTGTCATCCCAAATGCTTGATGTGTGAAAATATTGCCTTGGTTAACATCATGCAGTTCTCACAAGCCTTCTAATTCTTGTTGCCATAGCACTCACACATGCTTATGCAATGTACAGCTCATTTATAACTGCATTAAAAAATGAAACCAGGATGAAATATGCTCCAAGTGCTTTCCAGGGAGTTATTTTAATGATTTGCAAGTCATCAGTGGATAGACAGAAAGCACTGCTCATTAAAGCACTAGCAGAACTGGCTGCCTTGTCTGCATTCTTACCAAAATATCATTCAGATAGGAGTAAATATAAATACATAAACCTTCGCAACTGAGAATCATTAGAGGGAATTAATAAAAATAGCTGCTCAAGTAAATGAAAGGCAGAATTAACTGCTCTCCTCTTTAGAAAGGAAAGAAGATAGGAACCTTGTAAAACATGTGCTGTTGAAGTCCCAGCATTTCAAAAGGCTGTCAAGCGGCATAAGCCACACGTCTAGTCTTAAATTACTTCCTCCAAGGACATCCAGAAAGGTTGCCCTCAGAGAATAGTATTCTTAAGAGGAGCAGCTTGATGAGATAGTCACATCCTGGATTTCAGTCATTAGTTTTCTCTTTAAGATGACATTCTCAGACACTCAAATAGCCATTTGGAGGTTAAGAATCCCAAGATTATCCCAACAAGGGATTCTACTAATCAAATTATCATTTCTTTGCCATTGAATACTTTGTGCAAACTTTGAAAGCAACTTAGTAACCAGACATACACATGGCTTCTGTACAGAATACAAAATGCAGTGAGCAAGGGCAAGAGGGAGGACACAGATTCAAACGCAACCACTATCAAAAATGAGTGTGCTATGGAAGAAAGTTGGACCATTGATTTAAATTGCTGGTTTTCTATTATGTAATCAGTTGTCTCCGTTATCCTTTACAAAAAGCAAATAAAATAAGAGTATTGTGATTTAGTCACATTAGTCAATATTTTGCTAGAAAAAGAGCATACAGACCATCAGTAACTACCAAATAGAGCTTTTTCCTTACCAAACAGGTTCATTTCTGTGGTTTAATTTGAACCATTCAGTGTTAAAACACCATGGTGGCTAAAAGTGCTGCCTTTTCCTGGATTTTTATTGCCATTTCACCTACAACTGCATATATGTCAAGGAGAAATGGGGGAGTGGATACATTACATAATCATCATTGTGTACATACACATTCAGCAAACCCACTAAGGCTGACTAGCATCTGATGCCAAGTAAGCAATGAGAATCTATTTTAATCAATACATACATTACTGGTTAACATTTTTTGCATGAACACTGAAGCACAGTTTCTGCACCTAAAGCCCTGTACAAATGTGATACACAGAGAGGTGCTGTGGAATCATTATAGGCAATTAAGGAGGCAAAAACAGGAAAATAGTTCTCTCTAGAGTCTTGCACTAAACCAATGACAAAAGCATCACAGATGCATAGACAAATGTATTTCATAAATATGCCTTAAAATAAGTTTATGCAATCACTATCCACTTCTCAATGCTTTACAAGCATTTTTTTCTTCTATATGCTTTTGAAACAATCTCTTCCACTTACTATTAAAAATGTTCCTTTTGAAACTTGAAAACATCAGATTAAACCTTTCTATATATAAAAAGACAAACCCCAACTCCACTTCTCAAAGCTACTATGAGCAGATAAATATAAAAGTGACTAATTGACCCCCATAGGCAGTGCTTCTGGTATAAGGTTCATTTGGCAACTAATTCACCATTACACAATAAATATAATCACAATCACAGGCTAGAACTGCAAAACATGATGCATCTACAGAACTTCAAATGTATGTTCAAGCAACTGTAGATCAAAAATTATAAACCAGATTCTCAAAATTTTACTTAGAGGATTTAGATGTATAAGTAGAAATAGGGTAAAAAACTCTATACTTCCACGTCTTTTTAGATCCCATATAAATAAAAAGAGCATGTTCCTCATATCTGTAGAAGCATTCAGAGAAAATACTATGATGACTATTATTGAACACCTTTATTTACATGATTACTCATTGTACACATGCTAATACATCTGCCTATAAACAAGTTACAGGTTTGAGAACTCAACTGATCGCTAACCTATGGACCAAAAAAAAAAAAATTACAAAAGTAAATTATCAAGCCCCACAAATATCAGAAAACCCCCCTTTACCCAGGGTTTAAGGTTATACCTCATAAGCAAGGCATTTTTTGTAAGTGCCCAAGAATCTGCTTTTAATAAACAGTAAGTGCTCAAATAATCAGTTCTGTTTGAAAACCATGAAATTGAAAAAATAACACTAGTTCCTTCAACCTAAATTTCCAAGTATTTTAGCATCTTTTTAAAATGATTAGTCATTTTAAAAAGAAAATTAAAAGAAAAAGGATTTGCAGGATCTGATTGAAGGAATCCTGCAGCTTCACACACTAAAAGGCTGGATTTTGCTTGCTGCATTGCAGGACACAAAAGTCCTTGTGGATCAGCCTCACACTCGGGAGCAATTACAGCTCATTTATACACCTACCTACCATGCACTGGAATATCACAAAAGAGACAGTAGCAATACAGCATTTCAATTGTCACATATGTTCAAATACAAAGACATGTTTTGTGCGTCCCTTCAGATATGCTAATGGACAAAGCAGGAAAACAGGTCACAGAAAACTGCAAAAAGACACAATAGCCCACGAATTGGTAAGAAAGATGATAGGAGAGGTTAAAATAAATAAGAAAGAGGATATAGGAACAAAGATAATATGGGAGAAATTCGATCTGCACTCAAGTTACCTAGGAAACAGAGTGTTTGTGTGGTGAGTGGTTTATAGAGAAAAAAAAGCATTGTTTAGAAAAAAACAGTCTTTCAGAGAATCTCACAAACTTAGGAAAAAGACCTACAGAAACAAAGAAACTGTTCAAATTCCCACCAGGCCTAACGACTAGTGACTGGCGTTTGCAAACTTTTAACTCAAAGAAACTTAAAATATGCACATTGTAAATATCTCAAGGCAAGCATTTATAATGGATTTAGAAGCACACCATAACTGCAGTTCTGCCCTTGCAGGATTAACAATGGTTTTCAGATAAAAATCCCTATATAGACGCACAAAATAATCTAAATTCAAAATTTAAAAAGAGAAAGTATTTAACATTTATATTCATGGAGTTAGATTTCAAATCCTAATTTTTAAAAAGTCAGCCCAAAAATGCGGGTTTACTATTTCTAGATAAAAGTACCTCTCTCTTTTTAATCTTTAATAGTACTACTCTGGGTACACAAGCAACAAATAATTTGAGTCTAATGACAACAAAAGTCAAAAAGATGGCATCTCATTCTTCTCACTCAATTTTGATGACTTGGGCAATGCAACCCTAAAGGGTACAGCTACAGCCAGACTACTGGCTGTCATGGTTATAAGCTGCATAAGAATTAAGGACTAGAAAAGCATTTTAAGTTAATGCAGTCTTCAGAACCAGTCAACATAACTCCTCTCAACTCTTCAAGGAAAAATGTTTCCTCAAAAGGCCTGTAAAGTTCAGGACAATTTATTTTTTCCCCCACAACAGCCAGAAAGTAGGCAGCTCAGGCCTCTCTGAAACTACAGGGACACATCCCAGAAACTGCATAATCCATATGTGGCTTCCTTTAATTTCTTTCAATCTTTCTCCCCTTTCCTGAATCCTTTACCTTCTCATAAAACATTTTTTTAGTATGATTTTGGTTTTATGGGGGAAGAGGAAAGACAGCTTTGTCTTTATCCTGTTGTGGGATAGAGAAAGCAGAGGGGGTGGGAGGAGTTCAGAATCTTGATGTTTTCACATGATAAGAAAAAGACTTCTCACCCAGCACTAACAGCTAGGAAAGCATCTTTCCTATTTTGTAGAAGTGTATCATGCACCCTGCTCTTCACATTATCTCTTCCAACTACTGTTGTTCTCATAAAGAATTTCAGAGGAAATATGAAAACAGATTGCCTGTTAGCTTTTCAGAGTAAACAACAACCATTGTGTGGGTCATCAGTTTAAGAGCCACAGCTTGAAGGCCTTTACTGTATCTATTTTAGGTACAGCTATGACGACCACTTAGACAGTACCTTAAAAAGCAAAGAGACTATTGCAGGGTGAGGACGTGCAGAACTTCAATTTTTACCTATTTAAAGAATACAAATATTCGCTCATCTGACAAAAACCAATCTGTTCCTCTTTCCAAGATACCTCTCTGATTCTGGGAAAAGTTAACACAAAATTTTAAAACACCAGGAAGTATGAAAATAAGCACTGGTTCAGGCATAAATATCACTACTGGAGAACAGAGAGTAGACCAGCCTTCTATCTTAAAAAAAGGATGGCTGAGTCATTCATAACTGCAGGCCAGTGCCAGAGCAGTCCATAATTTGTTAGGTAACAGGCAATATCTCAATATCCTAAGGACTCCTGTCTTGATTAACTGACCCTAACGCAACTCTCCAAAGAAACAGAACAAGGAGATGATTGTTCTGTGCAACTATCATCTTGTGTCCCATCTTCCTGACCAAGTAGCAGAAAGTGTTGTACATCCAAGATTTGTATTTTATGTTTGTAGGTCACATTTCCGATTGCACAAGTGATCATAAAGACAGCCAGCCATCTCCACAGATCAGTCACAGCCTCTCTTCAGTGAGGTTGCACGGTGCAACTGGTTGTGGATTTTGAGATGAGAGAACTGCATGAGTCTTATGGGGTTATTCCATGTTGTGGTAATACCAAAACATGACAAAGTGCATTTGGACTACGTTGATTCTTGATGAACCACAGACCCTGTTTTGATTTCAAGAGATCCCAGGCCTGGGCAGTACTGGAGTGGATATTTGCTATTTAGAAGTCCCAGGGGTTAGAAGGAACTGTTGCTGGGGCTGTCTGTTTCTGAGGAATTTCTGTCAAATGGGGTTTACTCCACCAGTAGTGGTTTTCCTAGGCACAAGGCTGTTTTGGTGATATATGCCAAGAGGCTCTAGAATCACATAGACCCTCACAGAGTCATGGTCTTAAACCGCTGGGGTGGTTTGTTTGTTTGTTTTTGTTTTTTTAATGTCTATAAAGCTTTGAATATAATGACCATTGAAAATATGATGAAGAGTAATGGAAACCTCTTGTCTTTTCTCAGTTGGCTGCTGAGAAGTGCTTTCTGCTGAGAAGCTAATGGGTGGCAGAGTTTGGCCATAAGAATGCTTCAAATTTGCAGAGGCTAGAACACCATCATGAAGAGGTAAACCATTTTAATGGCACACTAACTACACTTGTCCGCAAGGAAATGGGATGGCTGGTGCCTTAGACATACATCTTCCAGGACTAATAGTGGCTTTCAGCGTGTGGCAGCAGTACTGCACAACTCACCAGGAAAACAATTACATTGTTGCCATATAGGGCAACCAGTAACTCTCCCATGCATTTTAGGAGCTGGCAAAGAGAAGGTGCAGGGGGAAAAAAAACAGCAACAAAAAAACTCCAGTAAAATCTCAACATTACACTTGCTACTCACTCACAACAAACCCAGAGATCAGGAAAGCTCTGACTTGAGCCACCCAGAGGAGCTCTCCATGATTCAAATCCCTGACCTTCCTCCTAGATTCCTGACTTTTAGTTCTGAGGCAGAAAAAGAGCAACTTGAGTGAGGCTGCAATGTCAGCAGGGAAGCAGGGATATCTTGTATGTGAAAACTGTTCCCAGTGGAAGTGAGACACAAAAAACCTACCCAGTTCTGCCAACAGTATCACCAAATGTCACTGAGTTATTACTCCTTCCTCCATAACTCATAACTTTTGCTCCTGGAGGAAATGTGGGATACATTGTGGATCAAGCTTAAAAGTACACACATTAATTCACAATGATTTACTAATCGAATATTCATTTTGAAGGAAGAAAAGAACACTGACTCACTGGAGATGTTGTTAATCGAAGGATGGCTCCATTTTTTATTTCATTACGATTCTGAAAGAGAAAAATGCAAAGGTTTTACTTAAGACCCACTCATATAAAAAGATGAAACATGCATTGAGCAGAATGTCATGCTAAACCTGCAACAGTGCTTTCCCCTGCCTGCATGCAAAAGCTTCCCCCTTTCAGATGTAAGCTAGCATCTATTTTCCTCACTGAGGCATATAACATTAGCTTCAACAAATCGGTTGAATTCACATGACACTTAACCAACCTGAACTCTTTCAAGAATGACTCATGTTTTTTCAAAGTTTAGCTTCCAGTGGCAACTTCTAAATATTTTTTTTTAAATATACTGTCCATAGTGTCAGGCTCTGGTATTGTACATACTTGAGGAGTTCATAAGTTTGCTGAAACCTATCATTAAGTATCAGCAGGATTCAGAATTCATCCTACTGGCTCTTCATTTTCATTTTCTTCATTTTCTACAAGAACAGGTTGACGTAAACCCACTGAGCTCTGCCACCACAACTTTGCATTCTCCCTCAAAGTAAAAAAAGCATCACTGTTAGCAGAGTAAAGTTCAAACATGCCGTAAGTCCTTCTCCTTGCCCAGCTGTCAGAAAGAAAGGGCATTAAACGTTTTCTTTTGGTTAAACTCACATAGCCACGGTGTAAGCTATGGTGTACACTTACAGCATCCTTACAACACTGTGGTCAAAGCCCATGTGCACTGTCTCCCCTGGGGTATGTGTAAGGGAGCTTCCCCTCACTCAACAACTACCTCCCATTCACCACAGGGTAGGAGAATAAGGTACCTACAGCAGTACTTACAGGTACTGGCTGTGTGCGGCACAATGCACAGTCACAATGCCAGTCACGGTTCAGTAGTTTGTCCACGAACTGACACCCTAATCTGTCAGAGGAACTGGAGGAATCCCTAACAGTTTGAGAAAGAAGAGCTAATTTTGTACGAAGACCACATTGCAGGCTTTCTACAGACTGGTGTTCAGCCAAGAAAAAATATGAAGGTGTATTTTCTCCTCTGGCAGTTTTTCCCAAATTTATTTCATCCTTGTTCCCATTCTGATACATCTCAAATCCAAAATGCTAAAAACTGGATAAATCTTGCCTGAAACCAGGTCAAGTAGTCCCAAAATAAAATTTCAATACATTGTCTCATTCTTGGTATCCAAGTCATCTGTGGGATTGGTTTTAGCTACCTCAAAGATCACTCTCTACCCACAAAGACTTCTTCAGTCTCACTGAAATAAATGAAGTGCCAGACAACATAGGGGGTACAAGAGAGAAGCTTTCTTACAGCATCTTTGCCTACATATGCAGTGACTCTTCTCAGCCCTTAGCAGTCTCCTTCCTTCTCCTTCCTGCCAGAACAGCCTCAGGGAGGCCAGCCAGGCTATACTCAAAAGAGGGGCAAAGAAGGGTGAGCAGCTAAATACTGGGTGACATCCCAGAGCACTAACAAAATGCCAGATTTTCTCCACTTGTAGTGGAACAGCACCAGACCCAGCTACATTTCATCATGTCTAAGGAATCTGTGTGAAATGGCCACAGTGCATTTGTGTGGTTTAATATCAATCAGTGCTGAAACAAACTCACTTTACAAACAGTTGTGGTTGCTAAACTGTTACCATATCCTGGATTTGTGGAGCTGAATAAAAGTAATTGCTTTGGGACTGACAATTAGCATAGGCTAAATCTACCTCCATCAGCAGCTTAGGCTAAGCTACTGGACCTCAGCTACATTTGGCCAGAGCTTTTGTATGTACACATACACAAGGTTCCATCAGCTTTACAGCATGCAACAATATGAAAACCAGGAAATCAACAAGATTTAAACAACATGAATTGTACTATTCACATTCAGAAGTTCACTGACATCTTTATAAAAATATTGGCACTTAGAAGCAGACCGTTCTTAAACATAAATAAGAGCACACAGAGAGGCTTTTTTTTAAGCAGCAAAAATTTAAGCTTAAAGTTTCTCATGTTTCCCGCTGCAATTAACATGAACTACTAAATCAGATGTACAAATGAGTTTGTGGTTTGCAGTTGGTTTGTGACAAGTTAAGTCACTTCATCTGGGCCACAATAAGCATCTCTGCAAACATTCTTAGTCCACTGCAAACAAGAGGTACTGGGCAACAAGCTTATGGACCTTTCATCATGTCTGGCTTAGAGCGAGGTGTGTACAGCTGCCCTATACTGTAAATTAAATCATTGTATCACAACAGAAAGAGAGCCCATCTTCAACTCCTGGTTTAGAAAAAGGCTTAAGGAAAACTGCCCACACCTTATCTCTGAAAGTATTCAAAGCATAAAGTCTAGCACAGCAAGCTAGCCAAAATTTGAAAAAGGTTAGCAGTTATCCAATTAAAAAATACAATTTTGTTTATCCATTCTAAATATTGGCTTAATCACATACCAGGAAACAGCGTGTAAGAGTACAGTTAAATCAAGAGGCTTTCCTACATTAACTGTGTGATGCAGTAGTCAGCATGCCAGTTAATTTAATTGCAACATTTACACACAGTTAATCCTCTTAGTATTAAGGATAGCATCCTGTGGATTTATTTTCCAGGATCAGAACATCATTACAGCAGTCCAGCTTTGGCAGTCATATGCATCACTGCTATTCAGAACAGAACTCCCACCAGCAGTAGACAAATAAAAAAAAAAAAAGACAAGAACAGGGCAAAAACAAACAAAAAATCCCTCTTCCAACATATTCCTGACCTGTTTCTCAAGTGTACATGAAGCTGGTAGATATTGTTCATGGTATTGATCTGTATTAGAAAAGCTTAATCCTGAGCAGTAAAGGAACTAGTGAAATGGTGCTATCCAAAATGTCCCCAGAAAACTCGATAACAGGAAAATAGATCTGTTATAAACGTTATCCAGGGCAAAGACAGCTGTTATATCAAGGATACAAATAACCCCCCTCTGCAATATTTTATCTAGCAAGATATAACATATCACAAGATTACTTTTTCTAATGGAGTAAGTAATATTTCCAAGATGAGATTTCAATCAGACTAAATACTTTCATAAAGACATACAAAAAAACATCACACAGCAGGAAGTAGAGAATACCTGGAAAGTTCATCTTTCATTCAGATTTTAGGACCCTCTGCCTTCCAACTTGACCAGCTGGAGCAACATGAACCTAAATGCCCACAAATTCTTCAGAAGGCAGAAGCAAGGAAGGAGAGGCAATGGTGTAGCCCTCTATGTCAGCGAGTTTTCCATTCTCCAAAAAGTAAGGAGGGAGTTCAGCAGAACTGCTATCCTGGAATTCTGGAGGGGAGATTTGTGCCTGTTTAGGAACCTGGTTGACAGAATCCTTTGGGAGGCAGTCTTGAGAGTCAAAGGAGTCCAGGAAGGCTGGACATCCTGCATGAAGGCAATCTTAAAAGCACAGAAGCAGGCCAATGCAAGACAAGCAGTGTGAAACACCAGCCTAGCTGAGCAAAAACCTTTGGCTGGAACTAAGGAAAAAGGGGATTATGACCTTTGGAAGAAGGGGCAGCACACTCAGGAGGGCTACTGTGGGTGCTGTGAGGCTATTCAGGGAGAAAATTAGAAGGGCCAAAGCTCAACTAGAACTTCATCTGGGGAACTACAGGCCTGTCAGTCAGACCTCAGTGCCGGGGAAGTTATAGAACAGACTACCTTAAGTGACATAATGAGGTGCACACACACCTAATGATCAGGCCCAGCCAGAAGGGGTTTATGACAGACAAGTCCTGCTTGATTAATCTGGTCTCCTATGCAAAAGTGACCTGCTCAGTGAATGAGGCTCTGGATGTTGTTCACCTGGACTTTAGTAAGGCATTTGACACTGTCTCCAACAGCATTCTCCTGGCAAAACTGGCTGCTCATGGCTTGGAAAAGTTCATTGCTTGCTGGGTAAAAAACTGACTTGATTGCCAATCCCAAAGGGTGGTGAGTGGAGTTACATCCAGCTTGTTATATCTAGCAGCTGGTCACTAGTGGCAGTCCTCAGAGCTCAGCAAGGTAGAGGTCAGTCTCTTCTAAGTAACAATCAATAGGATAAGCGGAAATGGCCTCAGGTTGCACCAGGGGGGTTTTAGATTGGATAGTAGGAAAAAATTCTTTACAGAAAAGATTGACGAGCAGGAACAGGCTGCCCAGGGAAATGGTTGAGTCACTATCCCTGGAAGCATTTAAAAGATGTGGCACTTAGGGATAGTTTAGTGGTGGACTTGATTATCTTAGAAGGTCTTTTCCAACCTAAACAATTCTACACTTCTATTACTATCTGCCAACAGATTCTGCTTAGTCTCAAAGCTCTGCTTTTCTGTGCCATAGACTACTTTGCCCTAAATACATGAAGAAGACTTGCATTTAGAAAGCAGGCCTCAAGCATTAGCAGAGTCCACCAAACCATGCAGAGGGATGAAGGTAAGCAAATTCACTTTTTAAAAAATCCTATCAAAATAGTGAAGCTGTTTATTCAGAGCTCTGCTGCAGTGACACTGGAAAATTTATCAGGTAAAATAAGTTATTTTGCCACACATTTGTCTTATCATTTTAATGATCTGTTATACCCAGCAAAATGCCTCAAGATTCAGCTCACTCTAACTGGTTGGAATTGAATGTTTTCTTAACATATTTGACGAAGACCTAGAAGCATTAGTTCCCATGGTTATAGCTCACTCAGCTTGTTTTTTAACCTTGAGCAAAGAACTTCCTTCAGACTTCTCTAATCATCCTAGACAATAACAGCCAAGAAATCTAAAATTCTTCTTGTGTTTATTACCTTCAGAAATAGATTCATCCCTATTTCCATACTTCTGTTATTTTGTTGCACCTTCCTCCAAATGGACACAACAACAGAAAATTAGAGCTATGAAATACACTTTAAGTTATGACTCCATTACATTTTCACAAGGATGAATTTGTGCAAGTCGTAAATAAGGAGAAAATGACACAAAATATTAGAGTTATAGAATTCATTACTAAATTAACAGCTCAGGAAAGAGAAGCAAAGTTCTTGCTGGCAGATCTCCCTTAAAGCATGGATTCAGTGTGCTACAGGATTCAGTGAACACTGGGTGTCATCAGAGGTGGCACCAGCAAAAAGACAGAGGGCGGCCACAACACAAGAACTTCATATACCCACATACAGGGCACTGAGTGCTGTTTTGGTCTTCACATCTTAAGAAGGGCACAGTAGTTTCTGAGAAAATGCACAGAAAGGCAAGTGTCAAATGGGCTTCAGCAGTTGCCTCAAAAGACAGGGTCTCCTCAGTTTTCAGGGACAAAGGACACAGGAAGGAATGTAGTGGACAACCAGAATGCAGAACTGTTTCTATGAAACCCTGCAGTATGGGAACGTAGGGGCACGTGATGAAATCGGCAGGGAGTCAGTTTAAAAAGATAGAGAATACACCTCTTCATTCAGAAGGCAGTAAACTCTTCAAGCTTGCTGTCAGAGGTTATGAAAGCAGACTATATCAGCAAGTTCAAGAGGAGATGAAAGAGGAGCATAGCCTTTATGCAGGATATTAAATAGACTAAGTGGACGTGTAGCCTCCAACATCGGTAGTACAACAAATGGGAAAACTGAGGAAGTATAAAGAAACTGAAAGCCATCATCAGATCACTACCCTGAACAGTATTTGCTACTATTATGAGACAGACTTATGAGACGAGATTTCATTTGGCTGACTTAGTAGGAATTCCTTAAGCTTATTTTCAGTCACCAAAATATTTAATAAGATGTAAGCTAAGTTATACCATGTAATCACCAACATTGTGCTACTTGGCATAACAGAATTGTATTGTTTTAGAAGAAATACTGATGCAATTAATCTTGTAATAAAATGTCTTTTCTGGGAAGCTGTTGAAAAGAAGGGACAATGCCGTCTGGTTTTTCATGTTATAATTCGATTATAATATTTTCCTTAAAATAATAAGTAGTTTGTCTGAAGTTTCTAAGAAGAGGATGTTTGCTGCATGCTGTTTATCTCTATTCAAGGATTACAGAAGCTGGTAAATAAACCAAGTTAGATTAGTGGTGTGGTTTCAGGCTGTACGTTAGCCAGTGCAATTCTACAACCTGCAAGAGGCACAATTCTGCACATATCCCTCCAGTGCATGGGCCTCCAATATTTCCTCTACATCGGATCTACCACCACACAGCAACACAGTCAACCATCTGACCTTAAAAAGTTAGCACTTCCTCTCCCCTTCATTAACGAAAAGAGGAAAATAAAAAGTAATACTGAGTTTTCTTTTGTCAGATCCATGACTTGAACAAACTCACCATCCAGCAGTAGTCACTAGGATGTTAATGAAGCAAAGAGAAGGAAGAAACAGAGTAGAAGAATGCCTAACTACCTATTTATCCAGCAACCCCAGAAATACCAACTTAACTGCCACTTAAACCACATCCTAAGAAAAAGACTAAACTTGGCATGATTTATCCATCTGCAAGTGGAGTGATCTACAAGGGCAGCGTTACCAGGCACCACTTGTTCTGCAGAGCAGCAGTGGTATCACACTTCAGGCAGATATCCTTCTGACACATTAAAAGAAGTTACACACAAGTTATTTTTAACCCGGATCAGTTCCCCAATTCGAGCAACCACACAGACACACAGCACAGTTGTACCAGCAACACAGAAGGGATGGGCCAATGATAAGCAGCCCTATCATCCTCTGATAAGTTTCATCAGAAGAGCTGCACCCTGAAAAATAAACACCAGGAAATGACTGACTTAGCTGTGTTCATACTATTATTAATAAGATTATGTGGAGAAATCAGAACAGGGCTGGTATGGATATTAAAAAAAATCCCAAAACAAAACCCACCAAACCCAAGTAAGGATTATTAAATTGAAGTCAGCTCTTCAGCACAGGTCACCCAGCATATTCACTCATAGCACCACTGAGGGTCAGCACAGGAGCAGTGCCTCCTTAAGCAGATGCTTAGAGAATAGCTGAATACTGAAGCCAAGACTGTGGCTCACAGTGGCTCATGGCGTGGCCCATTTTGCCAAATCAAGGTACAGTTGCACTGTTTGCTGCCATAGAGTCTTGCTTTTCAACATCTTGCTCATTTCAACTACTGTTATATGTGGCATAAACAGTTTTATCAGTCAACAAGAGAACTAAACCAGATGAAAATTTTATCATTTTGGAGTTTGCCTGGTTTGAACAATAGAAGATAGGAAAAAACAGGATAGTATAAGCAGAGAAGTGGGCCAGCTCATTTTGCAAACACCACGTTTGGAACTACAACACCAAGACTTGTTTAAGGGAAAGCCTGCAGGTGTTAGTGCTTCTCTACAAGGGTGTGCCACTCCTACACCCTTCCTGTGCCTTTCCTCTCACCCACAGAAGGACTGTAGGTAAAACATCCCTTTTCTGGTTTTGACTACAGTTGGAGCTTGACAAAATTTTGTTCTACATCAGCTTAAGCCAGTTCCAGAAACAACTGAGGGAGAGCTCATAGCTGTTTAAAAAAAGCAAAGTTCCATTCTTATTCCTGCCTTTCCTTTACTTCTTTCTTGTCTACAGGCTACTCCTGGGCATGATTCAAGAGTCCTGCCTCATCCCTACATCACACCAAGCAGTCTTTTCACTGAGAAAATTTAATGAATTAAAGTGGCACAAAATGATTCCCTCCTTATCACCACCTTCAAAAATTGTCAAAAAAAAAAAAAAGAAGAAAGAAAAAAGAGTGGCAGGATCTTCTGGGGAAGGGGAGAAGAAATCAGAACCATCCTCTTTCAGTGCTGACCTGTTATGTCTGTTCACTGCACTTTGGAAAATTTTGGAAAACATCCAAATAGGTTGTTCTTTAAGTATAAAGATAAATTAAAGAGTGTTTTTCTGTTGGCCAAATCTTACACAGACCTGTTTGCCATCAGCTGAACTCAAACAGTTGTACTGTGCCCCTGGTATGCCATAACTATCTTCAACTGCTCTAACCAAAAGGTAAACCTTTTCAGAGCCTTTCCTCTCTAGTGATTAATTGTGAGGCAAAATTACAAACTTAATTCAGGAAAATATCTATACAGTTGTTTTTTCTCAAAAAACCCCGCTTGATCCATCTCATCAGCTTTGATATGGAAGTAAGGAACTAAACAGAAGATCATCATGACAAATATTTAAATAGGAAGCAAGCAGAATTAAGCTGTTTGTGGTGGGGCCAGAAAGTATAACAGGTGGACAGGACATAGTTATTTTCTTTAGAAAACTTTGCATAGACTGGAAGTTCTACAAAAAGAGTCCTAAGAGAACCAAAAGAAAGATAAGCATTGCTACTGTTCTTGAAATCAGCCTGAATGAAGGAGGACTGAAAGTGATTTAGTCTATGGATACTCAAGTTTTACTTCTGTTCACTTGAAAAATATACTAGTGTTCTCTAAGATTTTACTGAAGTCTACAGAGCAGTGCTACCAGCATCCACCAAGCAGGCATGAGCTTGGCCACTCAGATGCCATGTGCTGTTCTTACTTTAGGGAATTTTTGCAGGGCTGTGCAGGTGCCCCAAAACAGTAAGAAATTAGTGGAAATTTCAGTAAGAAAAACAGTAAGAAATTGTGGCAGGAAATACTATGTCTTATAAGTGGCAGAGAAAAGGGAAAGCCGGGCATGGTTTGATACAGGTCAAATCTACAATCTACAATTTATGTAGCACTATTAATAAATGTATTATCAGGGGTGATGCAAAATAGAAAATTAAACAGCTCTCTTAACACATTTCTCCAGTTCCCATTCTTCATGCTACTTTTCATTCTCAGCTGCTTAAGAAGCACCAGGTTTTCAATGAATCAGAAACCTTCATTATTAAGAATGTTTTCTTACAACTCACTGAAATTCAATTAATCAGTGAAAACAGACAAATATGAAAAGTGTAAAAACTCAAAAAGTCCCAACCATACAAATGGCTCATTTCTTGTCTTGTTATTTGCATATGCTCCCACACAGGGAGCCTGTAAAGGCATGGTGGAATTTCACATAAATATACAATTAAAGGTTGTATTCAGCAAAAAAAGGTCAGGAGCAAAACCTTTGAAAAAGAACAAGCACCAGTGACTTCGTGCAGGTTCCCAGCATTGGGAAGATGGGGGTTAGAAAGATGTCCCACCTTCAAACACAGCACAGAGTTGAATAATGACAACAAAAGGAAGGTGGGGCAGCTCTTCTTGCAAAACAGTCTCCCAAAACTAATGGAGTAGACTCAGTGTCTACTCCCCTCCACTTCAAGCAATAAGAATAAAAGGGAAATATGGGAGATAGGAAAGAAGGGAAAAAACCCCACCAGATGTCTTCTGGTGCATACAATGTAAAAAAAAAATAAACACAATAAAATTGTGATAATAAAAATGGGTTGCATTCAATATACTGATGAATGAAATGTCCTTTTATTTAAAAGATAACAAAAAAAGTCACCATTGTCACCATTGTGTACTCAGTGCTGGCTCACACACCCCTCAGCACCAGCAGCCAACCCTTCATTTCTGTGAATTGCTCAGATGGAGGGTTAAGAGCGACCACATTCTGCCTCCAGCAATGAAACCAGCTTGAACACCATCGTTCCCCTGGCAAACACAGGATCTACAAATGGATCTAGAGATGGCCATGATCTACAAGGCCAAGGGCAATGAGCAGCAATGAGGGACCAGCCATACCCTCTAAGGTGCAGCATCAGCCACTCAAATGTCTGTCCCTGCATTGCTTGTACTGCCAGTAGAGGAACACAGCTAACAATTATCTGAGCTGTGGTTTTCAGCTAGGGAACACACATAGCACACAAAATTATACAGTCATTCTCTACTCTTCATATAGCATTTTCTTTTCTAAACCTGAGCTCCCCCAAGCTATAGTGTTCCTGAGTCATTGTTCCTGATATACAAAAGCATCTAATTCAGGTACAGCCTGGATAGACTGAAGCAAAGGTGACTTTTTTATTCTTATCTTGCAGTATCTAGCATGATAAGATCCTGACTAAGAATTCGTACTTTTAGAGGTTTGACCTATCAGACAAATGCTCCTTCATGTTAAGCAAAGTCTTTAAAAAAACCCACAAACACTTATTAACTTAATTAAAAATTATTAAGAATTTGAGATCAGAACACCAGACAGATTTTAGCTCAGGCACTATGTGCACTCGGTTTTCTTGTCCACTCTCTTGCTTTATTTCTCTCACTTAAAAAAAAAAAAGGCTTAAAGTCATAATTAATAAATTCCACTGCAGTTTCAGGAGCACAGACACCATGACCCCAGAGGCAGCAGCCAAAACTGGATCTGCTGTGATAAGCCCTATCTCTAATAGGAACCCCGGCTGAACCAAAATTTATTAAAAGACCTCGCTAACTGCCTGAAGGAATAATTGCTACTTCTGTAGAGGCATTTTTCCAAATAATACAGCTAAAACATAAAAAAATTAAGAGACAGAACTGGTTGGTGTTATTTTTATTTATGCATGGTATAATTGGGAAATACAGGTCCAGCTGCAAAAGATGAAGAGTTCTGTACATGACAGCTGAAACACAGATGGGCTGTTTGCCACCAAAAACAATACTACAATTGTAAGCCATGTAACATTTGGGACATTTTCACTTCAAAGCTTCTTGCTACTGTATACAAGAATTCACAAATTGTTTTTCTTTCTGGTAACTTTAAACATAGTGATATTTTAAAGAGGCATCTCTACAGAAGAAGTAGGAAGGAGGGCACTCTCTGCAGAAACATGACCTGTAGATAATGTTATCTGCATACATACATAAAACTCACGTTTAAGAGCTGTGAAAAATATTTCTTATGAGAAGCTGTCACTGTCACAAAAAAAGCTCTGCTCATATCCACTAGTAGAAGTCAGATTAAAGCTATGTGGATTTCAACAATTAAGTGTTACAGCTTCCTTGAAGTGCATGTGTTTTTCCTGATGCCTGGCGATTTTCATGTTTTAATTTAGACAGCAACAACACACTACTGAACACAAATGAGGGAAAGTATGTGGAAGGGGTGATGGCCTATATATAAGCCTCTCTTCACAGCCACTGTCCAACAACCAGCTTTAAACAGTGAACAATGAAAGTCACAGATATCTGAGTAATCCTAGTGGCATTTAGAGGTCTTCTCTCTTATTTATGTGACTCAGAGATAGACACTGCATATTTCGAGTAGGGAATCAACAAACTCAAAGTCCTCTCTGCAGTACAATGCAAAATGTCCTAGAAGACCATAATTTTCCATCCTTATTGAAAGTTAAAAGCAGCCAAAAACCATCAGACTCTCTTTTATGTGGAACAGAAAACATTTTTCTTCTCCAAAGCTGCAGAAATTTATCCACCAAAGCTGGAGATAAAGCCTGCAATATCCCTCCAATTGCATTAGGACAAAGACCTTCAAAAAGCTGAAGAATTCACTCAATCCCTTCTTAGAAATATTTACTGCATAGAGTTTAAATGCCAACAAGCAAATTCAATTGTGTCTATTTTATTGGTAAACACTGTGTCACCATTGAGGGCAATTAGCAGAACAATTTAATTTGGTGGAGGCAAACCACAGAAGTCAGTAATTACTTCAACAGGTTTCCTTGTAGTGGCCTTTGAAGTGTATGTCAATTGAAACTTGAAAAGAAAGGAGAGGGGAAAAAAAACCAAAAAAACCCACACAAGCAAAAAAAGGGGGAAATAAAAAACAAAAACAACCAAAAACCAAAGGACATATTGAGAAGGCCCAAGGTGGCAAGCAGTTAAATGAAAAACTGAAACTGGTCTGTTAAAAAACAAGCAAAATGAACAAAAAAAAAACCAAAAACAATACAGCACTATCTTATGAGCAACTGTTCTTGCTGGCTTGCTAAATTTAGTTTATCCAAATGCTTAACTTTGCCTAAGTTTTCTCTATTTCTTGGGCACGGGTATGAATTACAGCAAGAGAAAACTAACTTAGTTCATGTGTCAGTCATATCAGCAAATCCTAAAGAACTGTAAAATGCAAAACAGAAGCAAGGCATACTTCCACTTAAGAGCAATCCAAACTGATAACAAGGTGAGCAATAGGCATATGTATCTATGCAGTTAAACTCAGGTGTTTTTAGCTCAGAATCCACCAAGATTAGAGAATTTGCATGTGGACTGCAGCAGGCTTTAAACAGTATCCTTCTGCCATTGCTTAGAAACTGTACCTCTGCAGTACTACACATACACTCTTCCAAATAACTTTTTTTTTGTAATTTCAGCAATTTTACCAGTAATGCTAGGAATGAATATTCTGACTTGGTCCCATTCAGATGAGCATATCCCATATATTTATACTTGACATTCAATTTTTATTACATCCATAGCCTTTTCATTACTCTGTGCTGAAATCATTGCATCACTTGATGAATCACCTATTGCCACGCTATACAGGGACAAGAAAATGTAAGCCAACAGAACTTACAGAACTGGGTAAGGACAAGACAGCAGGCAGGAGTGAGTAGCAAATATTACACAGTCACTGAAACTTATTACTACCTGCTCAGCCAAAAAGCAAAGTGACATGCACTGAAGTTCTCCTCAGACTTCAAAGAGCCCTTCATGTTTTAAATATCTGTTTCCTGTACACCACTTGTTAGCAGAATACTAAACACACAAGAATACCGAAGTTGAAGGGCTCAGTGCTCTAGTCTCAAACTCAGCTGACATGAAGAACTTTGCACATTCAGACTTTTATATGCTTTTCCTAACAGAAGAAATCAGTTTAAAAGTCATTAAATCAGGTCTCCCATTACCTACCCTCTCCGTGGCATTACATTATGGAAAGTATATTTTCATATATTTTAATTTAAATTAAATGATTGTGGCAAATAATTGTACAGGCTATGTAAGAACTGCATTGAACGATTTACCCACCTTCTCGGTGATGTAGAAATTAGAACTATCAGCATGCTGCAGTGCAAATTGGTCATGATTTGCAAGAGACCACCTTAGAAATATGAAAATAAATTAATCACAAAATGAAATCTTCATAATTCAAAAAGTACCCTTTACATAAATTTAGTATGACCAAAAAAGCGTCTGTCATTCTCATGTATTTCTCATACTTCTCATAGTTTTCAATGAGTTCCAAAGTTTAAGTTAAAAGCATGCTTACAAAGGGAAAACCTCAGTATAAATACATTCTAGTGATCTTTTTTTGCAGTAAGCAAGATCACTAAGTCACTAAAATTGACAAAATAAAAAAAAGTACAGTACCAGAAATTTATGCTAGCTTACACAATACACAATGGATATAGAAGTTGATATATTATATTAGGCATAAAATATCTCTTTTTTTAGCTCAGCAGCAATTTGATGAATGTGGCTAGTTTTTCCTGTGAAGCAGCACTTGCTTAAAACAGCTTTTTAAATTAATCCATTAAACTTAAATCAAGGTATTTGTCTTAGCCAATTATTAGTTTATACTACAGAATTTGCAATTTACATTTCAGTTTCATATGAGCAGTCACATCAACTGGACCGCTTTACAGCACCCACTGGAATCAGTGCTCAAAATTCAGAGCCAGAGGCAGTGCTTTAGTCCCTTAACCCATGAACAGCAGGGACCACAAGCCAAAGTGAGTTGGCAAAATGCATCACTGTGCAGAAAGTGAGGAAGCAGTCAAAATGAGAGCCACCCACATGATGGAACTGCTTTGTTAGGAGCCTCATCTTGCAAGCAATTGATCCAAAATGCACTGCAAATTCAAAATTTCAGGCTAACACAAAAAGATTTAAGAAACTAACAACTAGTCATACAGGATATCCAGATTTTCCATGGAAAAAATTATCTCCTAGTTGGTTTAATACTGCAAAAAGCACTGTATCTAGTATGTACTACATGGCAGAACTTACCCATCACAGACTTCTTTTATTATCGAGGACAGTGGCTTTTTCTGGTAAATGAAAAAAAAGAAAGAAAAAGCAAAATCACTAAATTATAATACCTCTGAGCTCTTAGAATATGATTCTAAAGCCAGTATATGCAAAGAACAAAACTAGTAGCATTTCATTCTTTATTTAACATCAAGTGTGAAAGGATCCCAAAATTTTCTGCTGTTTTGGTCTCATAAAGATATAAAGATAGCAGTTCTAGACATATGTATTATGACATTATCCATTATTTTTGACAAGCCCATATGACATAAACTCAGTTTTTCAACTGAGAAACCAAAACCGTATCTCATCACCCAACAGAAAAAGATTTAGATATCAGCACGAGCATTTTCAAGGAGTGACATCTGAAACCAGAAGACATTAAATAATTTTAAACCTTCTTTTGTTCCTTTCAGAGGTATGAGGGCAGGAATCCTCTCTCTTAAGTGCACACATGCAGGTCCCCTCTTATAAAACACCACCTGGAAGGTGTTAAAATCCCAGATGTATCAGTTCTGCTTTATTTTCTACATCTGTGAGCATAGGAGCATTTGGACTGATTCAAAACAGCTCTCTTGCTTTGGGTCCCAAAATAGAAAAGAAGAAAACAGTCTAGCCTGTTGATTTTGCAATGCTTTGAACATTGTTATAAACACAGGGTGCACACACAAGTGTTTTTAGAAGATTTCTGGCGAAGAGAAAATGCACTTTTATGTCCCAAACCATAGATAAAATTGCATAGCAGAAACACCAGATTTCACCAAGTAACTACTGATCCATTTTCCCCCAATACTGGGTGACCACACAATATCACAATTATCTATTGCTTCACTAAAACTTCTCAAATCACCTAAGCATCATAGGATCCCCCTCTCTAGTTACTTCCAATAATGACAGTTCACTGAATTACTAAAAAGCAAACAAAATAAACAAATACAGAAAAGTCACCATAAGCCACCCGCAATTCAGCATTCCTGTCAAAATAAGCTTTTTACCTTTAATTTTGTAGAAAATGATTAGTGGAAAAATCAACTCAGTATCAGGGCATGTAATGTGAAGGAAGAAATATTTTTCCCTTGAATTTGTTTTATGTGCTTCGCCACTGCATAGACAGAAAGCCAGAGACAGGATTCCTTGGTCAGGATCAGGGAAGGATTTATTACTTCAACAGTCCAGTCAACTAAGCCAGTTTTTTATAAACAGGCAGAAACATAACACTAGACCATTTTAATCAGACATGAATGAAAGCACCTGCTGGAAGGATTCTGTTCCTGCTTACCATATTGTCTCAGTCCTTGATTTACTTCCTTCCTCTTTCACTGCCATTTCTATTTTCACATGACCACCCAAGATGATCCACACCAGGGAAATTAAACAAATTAAAAGCTGGCCTAGGAGAAGGGTGGCGGAAAACTAGTTTTCATCAGGACCGATTTCCTCATCTGCCTGGCTATGTGCCTAGATGAGTAGCAAACACCACCATATGGGAATGTTGGGGGTTGAATGCTTCTCTTTTCTTTCTATGGAATTTCTCCCATTGTTATGCTAAGTAGTTGTGGCTACACCTTGAAACGACAGATAATGTTCTCTCATAGGGGGGTGGGTGGAGGGGGTGAACCGGAAAAGGAAAGGTGGGATGGGGGGTCTGGAGCAGGGGAATCTCTCTCGCTTGGCTCGTGGAGTGGGAGGACAGCCCGGGCTCCGCTCTGGCATCTCCCCCTGCCATCCCAGCACTGAGATCCACGCTCCCTGCCGTTGGACATCGCTCTGCTGCTCTCCCATCTCACCCTACTATCTCCGGACACTCTGCTGAGCACCATGACCGACACCATGAGGCGGGGGGAGTCACTTTCCCATCCCCTCTCACCCCTGGGTCGCCGCCTCCATCACTCCAGCCCTCTTCAACTGCGCGGGACCTGCCCTGCCCCCACAGCACCGGTAACTGAGCACAGTGAGATGGCCTGAGGCCAAAAGGGACTGGAGCGGAGCTAGACTGTTCCGTTTTGTTGTCAGTTTTTATAGCTGTTGTTGTTTTCTGCCTTGTTAGAAATCAGTAAAGAACTGGTATCCTTATCCCCACATCTCCTGCCTGGAGGCCTCTGATTTAAAACTAAAATAATTAAAAGGGAGGGGGTTGCATTCTGCATCTCAGGAAGGGCGCTCTTGCCTTTCCTTAGACCATACCTGTCTTTCAAACCAAGACAGGGAAAAAAAGCAAAAGTGGGAAACTGCTCCATTCTGCAGCAGGAACATGTCCCTTCTCCACGGCAGCTTCTCTATTGCAGTGGCTCAGTTGTTCGCACAGCTGCAGGCAGGCTATGAAGCAGATCAGGCAGATCATGCTGTTGTGAATAAATTCACAAGTTAGCCCAGTTTCACCAAAAAGTTATTGTCCGTCAGTTGATAAATTGTTAATTGAGTTAATTGAAGTTCCACCAAAAAGTTATTGTTTGTTGATAAATTGTTAATTGAGTTAATGTTGTGCCCCAGTTCAGCTGTAATGTTGATTCCCCTATCCCTCGGTCGTGTATCTCCCTTCTGCTCATCGGGTATTGCTGCTACTGTTTCGGCATGGCACCAGGGGAGGTGACATCATAGGACTTCTATGCAAAGTGCAAAACTAAGGGATTATGGGTACCATTCAGGTAAATAAATCCCCTATAAAACGAGCCAGCTGAAGTTCCAACGAGCCAAGATGGTTTATCTATATTGGGAACTGTCTCCTGGAACTGCACGCATGACACCCAGGATCCTCACCATGATAAGAACAGTGACCGGTCGGAAATGGGACCCTAGACAGCGAGCCAAAGATTGTCTTCCTAGGGGACTCCTGTGAGGACGGAAGCCCCAGCTCTGCCCTTCGTGGACAAAGCTGCATTGCACCTCCTCCTCGGCGTCGTCATCTGGGAGCAGCGGCGGTGTGCGTGCACCCCACGAGCACCCCCCCACAAATAAAGAGCTGATTCTTAATAAAGGCCTTTCAAAGGGAGCTGGTCTCCTGGCCCTATTTACTTCAATGCCAGATAGAAAAAGTGGGTTTAGTGGGGTTTTGCCCCAAGTTCTTTGGACTGATCAGTTCCTCAGTCTGGATTACTGTGTCACTTATGTACAACTACTTTGACCTGCTGTCCTCCTTTCTGAGGGTTTTTTCAGCTTCTGCAACTCTATGAGAGCAATCCTGGCTTCCAACTGCTTTCTTTTCTCCACCTTTTTAGAAAAACAAAACAAAACCAAAAACAAATGGGGGAGGGAGGGACAGAGGGAGGAGCATAGCTTTGTCTGGAGCTGGATAACTTCAGTTTGCCTTTCAGGACACGTGTGGCAGCCCGCAGGCAAACTGCTGCCAAGCAGAGTGCACAGCTCTGCATGCTGCATGCTCAACCCTTAGGATACTACTGTAGGTCCTGTTCTGATATTTCCATATTTTGACAAAATTTTATCTGGGTTATTAATTCCTTTTACAAAGTAAACAGAAACCAGCTAGCAGATTCAATATAATGGAGGAAAAAAGAGTAACTGCTATTTCTTCCCATTATTTCCCATAGGACCAATAGTTTCCCATTAGAAACTATGACAAAAAGACAATTTAACAACCTAAACTAGCAATAATATAAATACTGTGAAGGCTGGATTAAATTACTTTTCAAATCATTATTTTGGTACTTCTAAGTTCTCTACACCATCAACTTTTTACATCCTTTGTCAATCCCACTCACCTCATACCCCTTTTGCCTGTTCTACACCACCTTTGCATTATTATGTGACAAAATCTGAAACTAAAACCTTGGACAAAACAAACATAAATCCCTGCAACAAATCAATTAGAACCTGTAAAGAACCGCTAAAAGGAAAAGGAAATGGATCCTCAATAATAAAAATTATTTATACAACCAGCCTCTCATGGTACAGCTTGGTCCTCCTGTGGCACTACTGCTACAGCACTGATGTGAGTAAGCACCACTTGTGATGAAAGAAGCAACAGGATGAAAAAAAGAAGTGGAACTCTTCTGGGACAGAGAGTTAGGAATTAGCAATTTGCTAACACTTTACAAATTGATAAATGTAAAATAAATACCACCATAGCAATACTAATAATACTAGAAATACTAATAAGCTGCTGCTCCTAATAATCCCTTAGGCTGCACTCACCCTATGTATAAGTCTCCAGAAAAAGTTATTTCCCCTTCCATAGCTAGGAGATAAACTGCCACTAGCATGTTGTTCACAAAAGGGGTGTCACTGCAAGCAGGGAGGGCTGCCATGACTCCCTCTGTACACTCTCCTGGGCACAGTCTCATTGGCAAGAGTGTGCTGCAGGGAGACTCTGGCAGAAAGTGCACAGAGTTGGCAGCAGCAGCCCTGCCACCCTGCCTGCACAGCCAGGCCCCCTTGCCAGCAGAACCCTCCCTTGCTCTGGGAGTGACAGGCAGGTGAGTGCCCAGTTTCCGCTGCACTTCCCAGCTGGCTTAGAGCCACCCCCAGAATCCTGCTGCAGTCAGCAAGACACAAAAATATGTCTGGGTATCAGTGTCAGGACATGACTGTTTACTGCATGTATAGGACCCCAGCACTACTAGAAAACAAAGAAAAATGAGCTATTAGATTTTTTTCATTTTATAACCATGGAAAATTAAGTAAAAGTCTATTTCCATTCTCTGCAGAGTAAATCCACTTGGCAGGCTATTCAAAGTCACTCTTTTTTTGCCCCTGGCTCTAAATATCTACCAAATGTCAAAGAGCATAGATTTGACTGTTTTCTTACCTTAATCTAAATAAAGTTATGTTTATGGAAATTTACTTACCTTTGCTGCATTTACAGTCCCAAAAAGACTAATTTATCTAATTAGTCAATGTACTTCAAAGAATTTCTTACAATCAGTCCAGAAATATTTTGAAGTTTTTCCTTCATAGAAATGAGTATTTTGTACTAGTGCTTTTTTTTGTATCTATGTCTTCTCCTAGACTTGTAAAAATGCAATGAGCTTTTGCACATGCTGAGATGCTGATTTAAAGCTCTAAGATCGGCTGTTGCTTTAATGTACAAAGTAACAGAGATCAAAGTAAAATTGATGCTCCCTACAGGAGATAACACCTTCAGCTAACTTATCATAGTATCTACACTGAACACATTGGTTAGAATAAAAGTATTTTCCTAGGGTAGGTATTAAATAGATAGCTGAAGTTAAGTGACACTGGGGCATTACAGCCTTGTGACTTACTGATCTGCACACAAGGGGAGAATCCTGACAATGACACAGAGCATCGGCAGCACTACAGCCAATGTGAATTTACACACCTGGTAAAGCTCTATCTGCATTGACTGGTTAGCACAGCTATCCAAGAGTCAGGTGTGGCCCTGATGAAATCCACCATGCAGGTCACCAATTCTGAGGTCACCTGCACATATCTCAGTCGTGTCTCCAGGTTTTGTGTGCTGGGATGCACACAGATCCCTAACTCGGTCTTCCTTGAGTACCCACCCATGCTACTTGTGCAACATTTGGTAGGACTTCCAAAGTAACTTGCAGAACCCAGACTGAGATTTCCCACTCCAATTTCCTCACCAGTTTCATCCTTTCATGCTTACCCCTATGGAGAACTCACAGGGAACCAGTCACTTGAAAGAACTAAGCACAGGCATGCAAGACTGTAAACTGGGTTAGCCCAGACCCCTGTTTTGTTCCAGAGAAATCATGGGATTAGCAAAAGCAAACAAAGAATATCCAATATATCAATGTTGACCAAGCCCTAAGTCCTGTTCAAACCACCAGTAGTACTCCAATTTGGGTTTAAAGCACTTCCAAATCAAACAGCAAGTGCGTGTTTGTGCATGTGTGAATTGTAAAGAGAAGCCTAAAATCCGGGTGGAAACCTGTGTTACTGTGCAGTTCTGATATTCTTTGAGTAATACAAGGAAATTGTTGACAGGTTTCTTTTAGGCCAAATGTGAGTATCTTTCCTTTCCACATGACTAACAGAGATCCATTGCTTTTTCCTTTTGCTAGGTTGGTTTGTTAAGTTCTGTTTGTTGGGGTTTTGTTTGTTGGACAATGATTGGGATATCCCTCTCCCTGTCTGACACTTTTTAACCACAGAAGTAACAAGAAGACCCTTAACTTTGCTGTCTTTAAGCCTATCACAGAAAAAAATAGCAGATGCAGCACATCTGTTAGTGTGAAACAGCATTAAGGAAAAAAAATTCTGTTGCTGACCTGTGCATCTGTCAAAAAACAGAACTTCAAGGCAGCAAATACAACATTCTATCTTATAATTAATGCTACCATGATACTAATAGATCTTTCAGTGCTAAACTTGCTTTAATGGCTATTAAAAAAACAGAAAAACACCTCTTTTCACAATCAGTGGAGGCTTTATCTGTTACTGACATGCACTAGGGTCCACAGTGGATTGGTGGCAAACACCAGATGCCAGGACACCTGGATCCATGACTCACTACTTCAACATTGGTTTCCTGTGGTGTAAGAGGCAAGGTCTTCTGAAAGGGGGAGATGATGGATTGCCTTGGACTTCAGCCTTCTCAGCCTGCTCTGAACCACTCTGGGAATCAACACTCCCCATTGACTACAATGGAATACTGGTGAGACCAGACTTGTTAACTTATTATCAGGCATCTGTAAAAGATAAAAGAGAGAATTTCTCTAACCCAGGGGAGCAGCACAGAGAGTGAATGCCTGAAGAACAGGGACACCACAGTGCTACAGAGTATAAAACTCAGACAAGACCAGGCCAACACCACAGAGTTGTGCCGGTGCAGCAACACAACCCAGGGCTCGAAACATTCACACCTCAGAGCCGAAAGGCAAAACCCTCAACAAGTGCAGCCACTGATGGGAGACAGCTTTTATCAGCTCAGTTCACAGCTCTTAAGGTGGTAATTTTAACATGTCAGTAGCGAGATCTTGGTATAAATTTAGCAATAGGAACTCCACAGATTGCACAAGACTTAGGGGAAACCCGGGTATTTGAGTCCTCTCCCCCTTTACTTTCGGCTGCAGCTTCTTCAGTTACTCCCTTCCCACCCCATAGAGATCCTCACTCAAGTCTGCATTTCACCTGATCTAAGCATTGACCCACAGATCATATGTTTAGGATGTTACAGTGACTGTACAACAAGAAAGCAGCAAAATATAATGTTGTTAACAAAAAACCTTAATGAAAGAAAGAAAACCATAAACAGAATTTTAGATACTTCTTACTCCATATCTAGTGTCCTAACAAGCCATAACACTCCCTGTTTTTTCAAATATAAGTAGGAACAGTAAAACCTCCCAATCAAGAGTACTGAAAAGTTAGAAAACACCTAGGGACCCACAGTTGTGGATTTCAGCATGTTTGCATGAAGCATTATTGCCACATATATTTAAAATACAGCCAAAACACACTTTTAAAAACAAACCAGGGCTTTAAGGTTTGGGTCTTCACACAATATTAGGAGAGCATGCCTTTGAAGACTGAATGAAGAAACCCCAAACTCCCAGCTCATGACTGACACATTGCTGACCTACAAGGACAGAAGTTTCTCCATGAAGGCAAAAAAAAAAAAATATACTGTGGTATTTTTGTTATTACTCTTTTGTATTACAATCTGTATTTCTATAACTAGAATACAATTGATACTCCAGCTGGCCAGAATGTGAATTAATTAATCAGTCCATAACTTCAAGAACCCCTTAAATAAGAACAGAATTAACTTAAGAGATGGGACTCCTGCTCATAGTATAAAAATTTTATGGATGCAACAACCTGAAAGTCATGTTTAACCTTCATCTTGAAAATGCCATCAACTGCAGGCAGCAAAATTCAGGTTTCAACAGGGAGATTCTGGCAAGATTGTGGAGCTAGTAGAATCAGACATGAAAAAGTCAAACCAAACCCCAAACCAACCAAAGAAAAAACCCCACAAACTCACAAAAATCAAGAGGAGAATAAAAAAAGTGCCTTATCTCTTTCTTGAAATATTATTTTTTGAACATCCTTTATGCTGGAAATAAGGAACACTGGAATATTAGTTCTGCAGACTTCAAGTGTATGCTGGCTCTACTTGCACTTCTATTTAACAAAAAAACAATGAGTCAACCAACCAATAAAACCCTGTCTACTGCATTGAACTTATGGTTTTTAACCTAGAAGAGAACACCAAGTAGAAAGCATAAATAGCATCCATTAGACTGCAATTCACAAAACATTTCTATTTATTCTTCCTCTCCCTTTCTTTTACAATGTCTAAACCTTCTGCACATCTATAACTTCTCCCATCTGCTAGGCCTTGCGGCTGCCTCTGTACTAAACAGAATTAGTAAGACAGAGTTATGGATTTTTCAGTGATCAGGTCCCAGCCACACACACCACAGGACACAAGTTTGCAGCTTTGAAAGACTCCAGCCAACCAGAGTGAATGTGGCTTTGGACAAACCAGACTAATAAAATGTCTGTGACATGTGACAATAACATTGGCCATTTTATCCATTCTGGCTGTCTGCCACCACATCAAAGAACTGAGGCGCTAATGATGACTACTCCAATGCCACAGCCCTGTAAGAAAAGGAATCATATTTTTTTAACTCCATTGCATTTAACAATTGGTTCATTATGTTAACAAAGCATTGTCTATGTATACAAGTGTGTCAGTACATTGAATTATATCCAGTGCACTAAAACATCTGCATTATTGTTTCCAAGGTTATTCTTGCTGCTGAACAGCTTCTACAAAATAAATAAAAGTAAAAAATGGAGGCCTTTCATTAGTCCAACAAAGGAAATGGAAAAAATCACATAAAAATAATGGATAGGATTTCTTTACCAGCTCTATTAATAATATTTTCACTATGTTTATATGCCAGTTAGCACCTGCTTTATGAACAGTTTTATATTCAATTTTGTGAAGCTGAAATATGACAGGTACAACAAGGAGCAATAAAATTCCAAAAGCATTTGTTTGGCTGATTTTAAGCAAGCCCTACCTTTAACAAACTGGCTCAAGACAATAAAGTGATTTTTAATTTCATCCGTCTTTGGGCAAGTCTTCCATCAGCAACAACAGACATCCTCCTTCAGAATGGCTGAGATATAGCTCCAGTGGTCAGCCTCAAGCACTGGCTCCTTCTCTCATCTGACAGAAAAGAGCTGCTGCCAGCAAATCCAGGCACGGAATGTTTCTATAAGTCAGTGTTAGGTTTGTTTTTTTCCTCTCCCCATGAGCTGCTTCATAGTCTTCCATCTTCAAAAAATTGAGATCTTGTCACTGTTAAAGGCACTGACATTTCCTTTTACTATAAACTCAGGATTTGCAATAACATTGGAAATCTTTGCAATATTCATACCAAAAAATCATCACAAGTTCCGGCTACTGCAGTACTGTTACACTTCCTGGGTAAGAGTTCATATAAATTTGCAGGTTTGTGGGAAGGAGGCAAGACCCTCTCTCTTTCTTCATTCCCTTAAGAATTAAACCCCTCAATTTTGAGGGAGTCAGAGTCTGGAGCCAGAATGAAGCACAGAAAGCAACACTTCACAGTATGGTGAGACAGTGAGACATCAGTATCCCTTTCTTGATCATTGCTTGAACAATGGTGGTGCTCACTAATACTACATACATTTAGACTCGTGATGCCAGTATTGTCTCGGTATACTGCTATTAGTAGTGACAGTATTTGCAGAAACTATATCTATTCTTAGTGTACACACATGGCAGAAGTGATGTGCCACTTTCTTTTCTCTAAGTATTTCACAATCCCTTTTGAACTTCATTTTCCCCCACAGTTTGAGAAACACTGCACTAAATCAATTAACAATCCCCAAGGGTCCAGATTTAGGTCTGAAACCAGATTTAAGTTTGAAAGCTCCTTTTTAAAAAACAAAACCTTATTCATGACCTTTTAATATGCAGTAAAGTACAATGACTTCTAAGAAGAAGACAAAAGAAGCCACAATTAAAATGACACTAGCAGAAGAGAAGAGATAATTTGAAAGAGACTTAAAAGATAAACTTGCTGAGTAAATCTAAACTTTAGAGAGAACATTAATGTAAAGCAGCCCATGGCTGCATTTCTATTAACATGAAATTGTCATATGGCAATGCTCCTGTAAATTTTGCTCGCTGTATGAGATTTGTGCTTTGAAAAGAAAACACAGCTTTCCTCCTCCCCCTACCCCCATTTCTTTTTGCTAATGTAAAGATACACATCTTCTAATTTAATCCATGTTTAATGATCTCATAGGTAGAAGCAAACCTGGAGGAAGAGACTGTACAGCCAAGTTTAATTATAAACTGTTCCTTTCTATAGGAAAGCTTTGGAAGCTTCTATAGGAAAGCTGAGGAAGTTCATCCCCAAGCTTAGAAAAATGTGATTTTACTACAACTTGTATTAAGACATGAGTGCATTTGAATGGGATAAACCAAAATAGATGTTGTACCCAAATTCTATCTTATGCCTCTCATGGAAGCTGCTTCTCCTGCAGCAGGAACAGTGTAACTGTAAACCCACAAAGTATCAGGTAACCTAAAACCAGCACTGGCTTATCTAAAATAATTTTTGCTGTAAAAAAACCTCAACAGCTAAGACTTATACATAATGGGCACAAATTAAAGCATGCAGACTTTCACTGAACATGAGCACGAGAAATAACACCCTCTTATGAAATAGCTATTTCTGGAACAAACAAAGAGAAGACAGGATAGACTAGCCAGCATCCTGGTTCACCTGTACAGACCCTGTGCAGTCCTATTCTTAACATCTTCTAAAATAATCAGCCAGAAGACTGAAGAAAAAGATAACAGACAGACAGCATCTACCATTCATTTCTTCCCCGGACTGCATTGCTAAAAAGGTCACAAAGACATCCCAATGCAAATTCAGACACCAACACATTTCCATTCCTCACCTTACATGACAGAAAGACTAAAGCATGAAAGATAACACTATACACAGTTCTTAAAGCCACAATCAAATCTTCATATTAAAAATTAATTTGGAGCAGAGTTTTAATATTCCTAGTACAGATTTATGGACAAGGAAAGAGTCTGGATGCCATTTTTCTAATTCATAATTGAGGAAAATGATGGAATTGGAGGGAAACCCAAATAAACCCCAAGTATTCTGGAAGAGAGTAACTGAATTCAATCAAGTCCATCTCTCAAGAAGAACATGATTTAAAATCAGTTCTAATGCATACAGGCATCAGCCAGTTGCCAGGTTTACCGCAACTTAATTAGTTCCCACTTGGTAAGAGAGAGGGGGCAATACATAAAAGACAGTTTTGCACTCCCTGTTTAAAGCAACTTTCCAAGAAAAAAGCACTTGTAAATCCCTGACATAAAAAAGTACATGTCAATGAGTGAGCAGAAAATTTTCTTTACATTCATTGGAAGGAGGCACAGAGGCTAATTCCAAAAGGCACTTAATTATATATTACTTTTTCTGGCACAGAATCTCTCTAACTGAGACTAAGTTTGCATGATTAAATCTAAAACCACCATTGGTGAACCCAGGTTAACAAACATATAGAAATGCAGTGGGAAGCTTCAACTTGAAAAGGCTCTGTGCCTCCTGAAGTCCAAGTTGTCAGAAGCCATGCATCTGAAGTGGAATGTAAAGTTGAATAACATTTGGTGGAAAAAGTACTCACGAGCTCTTTTAAGGTCAACACTTCCTAATACACCACCATCAATGGTTCTGGTTTCACAGTGACATTTCTTCACTTTGAAAATATTTTATTCTCTCCATTGCTAAGCAAAACATGCATATATACAGCATGTAAATTAGCATAATGTGCAACTGAATATAAATAAGTGCTTCCAAGTATATGCAATAAGCAACCTTAAAAAACCTCCCAGATTTTCCTCTGATTTCTTATATGGTACTTGTATTTCAGTACTCTGAAAGATAAAAAACTTGTGTAATGCTACAGTGATGGGGTTTTGTTGGGTTTTTTTAAAGTCATATTATAGTGCTGTTCATTTAAATACTGTTTTTCTTGACAGTAAGAAAGAGAGAGAAGAAACCAGTACGGGAAAGTTTTTAGGATTTTCTGAATATATGTCAAAACGGTGACTGAATGAGCAGATCCCATCTGGGACACAGGCACTCCTGCAATGTCTGGTCAGTGGGTAAGTAGTTTCTCTTTCCTGTCTTTTTTCTCCCTCCTCCCCTTTATCATCTCCGACAGCTAGCCATCTGAGGGATGAATCATCTCCTCCACTACAGCTCTTCTACTGAATAGCTGCTTTAAAGGAAACAGACTGAGGAAAAGCTAGCACTAAATGAATCAAAGGCAGAGCTGTGTGTATCACCCTATTTTCAAGGTTCATTCTCACACTGCTCCCAGCCTTGAAAAAGGTAAATATGAGTGTTTGTGTGCATGGGTAGAAGGAAGGGATGTTTCTTTCTCATCTTTCCATATCAGAAGGGGGAGGGATAAGACTCTCAAACTTCATTCCCTCATTTCCATTTCTCTCTTCATCAGGAGCAGGCTTCTGTAAAGTCTTCTCCCGTTTGGCCTTACTTTCCCTCTTCTTCCTCCTCCTATCCATAAAGTGGCTTGAGGAAGCTTGCACATAACTTGGCAGGTTGTGTTTGAGGAGTTTTACCCAATATAATTCAGCATTGATCTTACTTGATCTCCTTCAAATCTTGCATTATAAAATTAAACACAAGGAAAATAAGCTAATATTACATATAAGGTATAAGTGGTTTTTGAGAGTTGCTTAAGCTTTTTGTGAATTAAACCATATCACTTTCATATTATTTTACTGTTGTTTGAAAGGAGACTTCATAATATTTTTTCAGTTTTGTCCCCACTGTGCTTGGTTTATCATAACTAACATGCATCTTTTGCTGAACAGTGCACAGTGTCTTCCATTTGTCATATAAGAAGAAAAAAGTAAAACATTCTTCACTATAGAAGGCAAAAGATTTCTATGCTTACTGAAAAATTTCAGCAAATGAAAGTAGAAAAGCTTGGCAGGTCAAAAAAAAAAATCAATCTACAAAGTTTGGTTTCACTTGGGAACTCCCTTTTCCTCTAAGGGGGCTTTCAGAATGCTTAAAAATCATACTGCTGTGATTCTAGCCACCCTCTAGTACAATGTTTCTTCAAATTTCACACAGGAATTTCCCAGGCATGTGGCACAAAAGGGTTAACTACAAGTGAAACTCATTGCACTGCATGAAGAAATACATTTTCAGTGTGAATTCAAATGCTCTCCTCTCCAATAGACCTTTATAATGTACAGATTCCCCAAACACACCAGAGTCTAAAGCACATTATAAAATGCTTTTCTTCACCCTGAATACTATTTACAGAAATAATAATAATTCCAACCAGGCAACACACTGTAGTATTTCAAAATGTTAAGGGTAAGCTGTTAAATATTAAAGAGGCTGCTTTTAATATTAATATATGGGCCATAAAAACAATCTCAGAGAAGTCAAGAATATAAAACATGGCCCTAGTAAAACTTGGTTTTGGTTGTTTTCCCCCACCACAATTTCCTAAAAAGACATTTTAATTATTTTAAATTTGTTAACTTCTGTGCACTGCCTCCAATCCATCCGTGGGGCCATTGCTTTAGAACTAACCAGATAAACAGAACAACCCCTGAGATTCCTAAACAGAACAAAGATCTTCCTGCTCACAATGCACCAGAACTTAAGTTCCAAAATCTGCACTTGCTGCAGCCGTTCGATATGATTTTACTCCAAATGCAAAGCACTGACTAGAAATTGGAAGACTTTCCACGCAGAGGTAACAACACTACTACAATTTTACAGTTGAACAAACCAAGGCACAAAAGTGTTAAGTGGGTCACACAAGCAGTAAATGCCTTATTCAAGCAGCTGTTCAGAAAGAAAAAGCAAATGAAGAAATCAGCTAAAGACATCAAAAACCTTAGCAGTAAGAGAGGAAGAGGGCTACACCCCTTATAAAAAACACCTTCTACCCCACATACATTCATAGAAAAATGCACATTCATTGAAGTAAACATAAATGCAGAGAAAAACATGCAGAGAACTTCTTATTCATGAACAGGGCCAGCTGAGCACAGATACACAGGCACTTACTTGATCTATTTCCATTAATTTGGGGAAGGCACCTGGCCATTCAATCGCCACCTTCACTATATCAGCAGGAGGGGGCATTGCGACACTTCTGTTCTTCGGAACCAGTACAACTGAACACTAAATACTGCAGAGAGTGTCTCTTATTCACACCTGCAGGGGGAGAGGAAAAAAAAAAAGAAAAAAGAATATTATAGCAGTTCAGGCAGAACTCTAGCACTGCCACTTCAGTCTCCTACATTTCCCTTGGCTGGGCAGGTGGATGAAAATGTATGTGTGTATGTATGTGCAGGAGAAGGAGAATAGCACATATTACAGGAGCAAACACAGGACACAACACCATGACACACAGCACAGCTTGACAGTCTCTTAGAAAGATGGCTGCTAAATGTACAGTGAATAATAGGCATGCATTAGGTTTAAATAGAAAATTTATTTTTAAATATTAAATATGCTGGTGGGGGAAAAGTGACAAACTAGAGAAAACTCCTGTTACAGTGTCACTCCTGGAATCCCAGGGAACGTCATCCAATTGGTTAATGCTGGCGCTTCAAAAGAAGAGATTGCCCAGGAAGTTACTGCCAGAAAACAGTTTCTTTTAACTATAGCAATGATCTTCTGGGTGTTCACAAATAGATCACTGCACTATAGCAACCAGTATGTCAGGAAGAAGGCAGAACGCACAGCAGTTTCTACATATACATACACACACACACACACACCCTCACCTCACGGATCCAGAGGTACCCACATATAAATACTTCTTTATGGTACATCTCAGACATGTGAATACACAAGGATGTAGTATACATCCAGTAATGTCATAATCAGCCACGTAACATGTCATAATTCTGCAAGAATATGAGTATCAACAGGATCTCATGTCAAATAGTGCAAGCTGTGAATTTCAGGGAAAGAGGAAAGGGGAAGAACCAAATTGCAGAATTGAAGTTATGTCTCTTCTGACTCATCAAACTTCATAACCTTCCAACAACAACAACGAATGTTTATCAAGAGTGTGTAGTGCCTCTCTGGGCTTGCAAACAAAGCTTCTGCAACCCACTCTCAGCTTGGTGGTGGCAGGACACCCTCCCTAGTAGCAAAGCTCCGCAGTTCTTAGACACAGCAGACCATGCACCCTTTTGTAGATGAGGAGGTTCCTGCTTGCTTTGCCAAGCCCTTCCCAACAACTGTGGCGTTTCCTGCATGCTCTGCTGAGACCCAGCAAAGCCCCATCATGTATCACAAAACAAGAGAAGCTGTAGAAATCCCCAGCAGTGCAGTCCCACTTCTTCTTAGCAGAAAAAGAGAAGGAAGTGGTGAAAGCACGGAGATATGTTTGCACATACATCCTTTCAAAGAGCTAAGGCAAGAGAGGAACTGGCTGAGTATACCAGACCTCCAAAGACACAAAGAGGTACAGGTTAAAAAAGGCTTTGACCACCTTCAGTTGCTGCTTCAACTAACCTGGTCTAATGACTTTTCTTCAACTGCAGCAGAAGCTGAAGCTCAGGTCATTCTGAACAAAATCGTGAAATCATCCCTTTATTGGGAAACGTTGTATCTTTGTCTCCGAGTACTTTTATAAGTGGGAATTCATCCAGCCTTCTGGATGTCTCCTCTTTCCTTTTTTCTTGTGTGCCTCTGGTCTGCTCTGAAAAGGCTCAGTCCTCTGACTCTGCAAGCCCTGCTACATTCTACACAGGGCTCTCAACACATAATATAAAAGCAATTTATGAACTTTACCACTCCAGCAGTTTATTTCCAACAATGGCAGTTCTGATGCCGACAGGACCACACATCACCACAAAGCAAGGCGCAAGGCAGTAAATAAGACAATGGACAGTTAATAAATAAGACTAGATTGCAGGAAGTGCCTTGAAAGCCTAAGCAGTATGGTTAAGAAAAACTGTGATATTGTCTACATTTCTTAGATGTTACAGGAACTGGGAATAAACACAATTAAAGTATGCAGCTGGCTTGCTGGTCATTGAGAAAACCAGACATTTACTTTTGGCTGTCTTCTGCCCTGTAGAGCCTAAGCAGATGCAAGTTCCCATAATTCCTCCCCAAAACATCAAATGCCCACCATTTGCATCTCCAGCCAAGTGTTCCCCTTGCTGTGCAGTGCACTGGCTCAATCAACCAGGAAAAAAACCAACCAACCAAAAAAAAAATCAAAAAACAAGCAAACAAACAAACAAAAAGCATTAAAAGTATTTTTGGTCATCTGTTTTTTACCTTGTTTGAATCAAACAGCTACTCAGAGGTGATACAACATGGGAGAAAGGAGGAGAAGCGAGGTTTCTTGACAGCAAGGAGCTGTTAATCCACCTCAATAGTCAATTGAAACTGAGACCATGCCACCTTCTGCTCCCACACTCATGGTGACGGTGTTTCCTACCTCCTCAGCAGCACAGTTCTTCGTACTCTCAGCCTGATGATGTTTTGGTATCAAACTGTCTGCGGCGCTTAAGTGGGGCTGACTCACCCGGTGCCTGACCAACAGGCTACTCCCTACATCCCTGGCAGGAGGGATACTGGAAGCCTCCTCCAGAGCTGGCCTCAACACAAAAAGAGCAGTAGCAGCAGCTCCAGACAGACAAACTTGACTGAGGATAGCTTCAGTTGAGTAAGCCTTTATTTTCAAGAGTTTTATTTCCCCCTATCATGTTTTTCTACACTTTTAATGAAAAAAAAAATCATCTGTAGACCAAATATCTAAAGAGATAGAAGGGAGACCTATAAAATCCATAGAATCCACCTATTGCACAAGCAAAAACAGTTTCTTTTGACTGAGAAGAAGTAACTTGTGGCCCTATACCTTCCCTCCAAAGCTCACAATAAATGCTGGAGAAAAAACACTCATTCATGACCACTGGCTGTAAGTACAAAAGTAAAACAACATTACACAGCAATAAATTTGCAGAAAATTTCCATTTTCCCATGCATATGAGGGCACTAACCCTCATTTTGCTGTAGAAAGTTGTGGGCTATCATGACTCACACAGGAAGAAAGGTTTAAGAAAGAAGAGTCAAGGAAAATTGATGGTAAGTTAATCAAATTCAGCTATGGAAAATAAGCACATTCCAAAGCAGAGTGCAAGAGAAGTCTGCCACAGCATTCAGCAGACAATTTCATTGTGACTAGTTTTAATGTAGGCTAGCACAAATCTACTACATAATTATAATTATTACTATATGTATGCTTATACAGTTATAAAACACAAAGCAAAGTGGCAGATCTTTAACTAATACAAATGGATGTAGTCCCACTTCTCCCACCAGAAAATCAACTCAAAGATAACAGTGTGGTCTGAATGCTGAAAAGCATATAAAATCATAATTTTGTTTCTGTTTGTCAGTGGACATCCTAGTCAAATGTGCTGACTTCTCCTTTCCTAATTTATATTCTTATGAATCCAGTGCAACACCCAAAAGATAATTTAGTTTCATTCTACCTGTGTGGCATGTCAGAAAAAAGTATTCTTTAGGGCTTTTTTTAAGGTGAAAATTGATGTTTAGTTGTCATCCTAAAAGTGGGACTGCAAAAAAAATTCTGCAACCTACAGCACTGACAATTCAAAATTATCTACTATCTATTGCCATGGTATGCAGTGTGTTAGACACTGCCCAGCAAAATAAGGAAGGCACAAATTCTGGTTCAAAATTGTTCCAATTTAGTAAGCAATTTTCATTATGTGAATGAAGAACTAGAACTGCTTTCAGCTGCTTTTTGTTATGCCAGCAGCAAACAGTGGAAAGGATTGGGATGTCGATGAAGGGTCTAGTCATGGAGTTTTCTCAAGGACAAATCTTTTTCTCTCCCAGTGGGATCTGAGAAGCACTGACATGTAAGAGCAACTTTCCAACTCTTTTTTACATTTATTTTCAAGGCAGAATCTGAAGGCAAGAAGGATTCATCATGTGCAGGCATGAGTGTAGGAAGGGGAGGAGGGGGTCAGATTAAAAGGAAGGCAAATTCCCATTGTTTTCCCTAATGCACGCAAGGAGATGTAACCTGGAGAATGTTTAAGCAACTTACATGGTCAACAGCACGCTATTTTATAATTTGAGGGGGTAAAAACTACAACCAAAGCATGTCTACCACTTGAACATACTTTTTCTTCCATCAATATGATTTTGCAGAACTATGACAGATTATCCCTTTAAAGTGTCCATTTTGCAATTTATTTTTATTACCACATATAGTACCTTTATGCATTTCAACCAAACTATGAAGTAGTTCCTGTGGTCTACTAAGTCAGAGTAATAAACATCCAAGTTGGAAATCAAGGTATGTTAAATTTAATGTAAAAGTGCATCAGCACAGATATGCAAGCTCTTGATTTGCATGCCTGGCTCTGAAGGATTCATTCAGCACAAATTTCAGTAAAAAATATTGAATTTTCCCCTTATACCTATGCATTGCATGTGGAAAACAGGATTTTATTAGTGTATGAAATTAGTTCTCACTGGAACTCTTTTTTTTTTCAAATTTATTTTGCATTTTCATTGGCACTTTCTACAAAGATTCAAAGTAACTTAAAGTTATCAGAACACATCTCTCAAGAAATAAATTCTATTCTTACTCCACAGGCAGAAGAAAAATGCAAGGCTAATAGGAGCTATGTGGCTTGCAGCTCTACTCGTAAATGTAAACAGCAGCCTAGAACAGCTTATTTCTTCTTTTACAGAAGAGAGGTAATATTCAAAGAGAAGGCCAGCTCATTTCATGAACAGCTCGAGTAAGAAAATTAATTATTAGAAAGTGACTGAAGGAATGCCATGTACACTTGCGAAATTAATAAAGCATATGTTTCTTCTGCCTGGACAAAAGGCAGCATATACAGCACCTGGAGCTGGCACAGATCCTGCCACCCCCTGACAGAGGCAGGTTTTTGCATGGCATTTCTTGAAGGTGACGGGAAAGCAGGGCAGTGAGGGCAACAGCGCCAAGCAGGATGTAGTGGGTGCTGGCAGGGAGCTGAGCCCTGGAGGAGAGGCACAGCTTCCTCTGCTCGGCACCTTACGTAAGGAACCACTTCTTGTCAAACCTCATCAGCTTCCTCTGCTTCGCTCCTGCCACCCCAGCAAACAGAAACTAAGTGGCAAGTTCAGCTGGAAGGTCCCTCAGGGACCAAGTCTGATTAACGATTTTAGAAAGATAATCCAACACTGGATTAATATCCCCCAAGAGAGTTATTTCTGGAGTTAAACTGCATGACTGAACAGCTGAGTCTAAGGAGCTGTAAACATGCTCTACCATCTCTGCAAGAAACGAAAATAGGGTGGAGAAGCCAGGGGGCTGGATGTACACTTTGTGTACATAAAAAGGCTTTCATGCTGCCTTTTTCCTTCTGAGGCATTCAGTGCTATTCACTTCTGAACCAGACAGGAAGGAGTAAAAGGCCCAGCAGACCCATGCCAATAAAATCTGCGGATGTTTTGACAAAAATGGAAGATGAAGCTGTACAGAAGCTATAAGCTATACTCTAGTTAGGGATGGAAAAAAGGCAGTAATCTAAAAAGCAAGCAACCTGGGAAGGGTGCTACCCCTCTGCAGCAGCCACCAACACTGCAGGAACACCTGACCCACCTCAACTGACTTCCATGGTTCAGAGCAGTCCATTAGGCTCCAAACAGGAACATTTCTTTGATGCTGAACCCTAACTCTGCTGATCTGTAAAGCGTCATTAGACCAGGAATGAAATATTATGTTAAAATGAGCTTTGGACCCTTCAGGTTTAAATACACCACCCTTTCTCTCCAAAACATGTGGAGACCTAGTATTAGAGGAGATTTTAGGATTATGGGTATCAAATATACAGAACAGGACATTTTTTGCCACTGGTAAAGCTTCTCAGGAAAGACATCTAATATTTGTGTGGCTATCACCTATCTCATTCCCAGCATACCCATAACCTTTCTTCACAATTTTCTCTATCCACGGTCATCTTGCTCCTCTTCCTGGGAAGCATTTTATATGGTTGAGGTTTCACTATGTTTGACAGGCCAGACCACTTTAAAATAAAGCACTCTTCAAAACTAGAGAGCAAAAAAGGCTTTAAAGGGTGCTTCAAAAGATAAGGTGGAAGAAAACACAATAGACTGCATATACTCAGAATATAAGCAAGAAGGCTGTCTGGTCTTGCTTTTAAATCACATATTGAAGCTTATCAGAAAAATTCAGGTACTTCTTTAACATTAACTCCCCTGCTTCTTGGAAGATCATTCTCCTTTTATTAAGGAACTTCTAGTTACACGTCTGTAACTCGTAAGAGGATAAAAAAACCTTAATTTTGATTATTCAAGTTTCTATTTGAAACTTTGTGGCTATTTAATTAACTGATATGTAACATCCAGTAAGATAAATATATTTGTTCACTAAAGATGTTAATATTGGAGGTCTTCAAACTAGAGACCAGGAAAGTATCAAACTCAAGTATTCAAAAGACAATTCCAATAAATAAACAAACAAACAAACAAACAATTCTAAAAACAATTCATAAAAACCGAGACAAAACCAAAATGCACCACTATAGCCCCCACACCAATTGCAATCCAGCAGTCCAAGATCTAAGGCTTCACAAAAAAAAAACCCATGGTTTTTCAACCATGCTGAGTACCTGCCTAGCATACGAAATTTAAAGACCATAGCAGGTATATAGCACAGAAACAAAACAAAATACTACTCTGAATGCAAACTATTACTTAATCTACTTAACATTTTCACAGTTTGTCAGAGCTTGCCCACTTCATTTAGGGTTCTTTCCCGTCATTTGGCTTGACTCACAGTTGTTTCTAAACTGAAGCAAGTAGCAAAAAAGTATCCCTTAAAATCCAGTTAAATATAGTTTTCTTTTCCCACCTTTCAGGGTAGTCTCACATAACCTGTGAGGTAGAAAAGAAGTAATGGGGAAAACATAAAACCTCAATTTCAGACAGTGGTCCAACTGTTCTTAAGGAGTTGTAAGTTAAAATTCAAAGTGCTCAGCATGAGAAAGTTGGAGGGCAGAAGAAATGCAAAAGGCCATTGATACTGTGAAACAACAAAAAGCAATGCAAAACATTACAGCTTGAAAGGATGGAGGCAATTTTTTTTTTTGTTTGGGGGAGGGGAAGCAGGTATAGGTGAGAGAATTGAATAAGTTTATTACAGGCTGGTTGAAAACAAGCTGAAAAGAAACAGAGAAAATTCATCAAAAGTACTGTGAATTTTGAATAAAACTCAAGGGTAAAAACAAAAAAATATCACAGTCCTCTTTTCTACTACTAGCATGATCTGGCTATGGTAACTCATACTTTCCTGGCGTTTGGATAAATCAGGGGGCTAGAAAGGACACAAAAAAAAGCACCTTGAGTCAAGATGATACTATAGCAGAAGCTGAATCAAAACAAGGAAAACCAGCTATATCCCAAAGGAGATAATAGATACAAGAAGATAAGCTCAAAATTGGGGAAAACCCTAAACTTCCTGCTGCAAGGAAGATGAAGGAGCAGTATACAAACCAAAGACAATTTGTTACCCTATCAATGTTTATTATACATCCAGAGGAACTAATGGAACTGCTAGGAAGTTAGCAGTCAAATGGAGGCAGAGAGAGCAACAGAGATGTGTGAATGCTAAAGGAAACAACCAAGTTAACTGACAGAACAGACAGGATGTTGAAGGTTGAAACAAACAGCATCATTTTCTAATGTAATCACTCTGCATAGAAAAATCTTATGGAAAAGAGTAATATTGATATTCCACAGTGCATAAGCAGAGGCTAATGCCCATAATAAGTAAGAAAAACAGCAAAAGAAAGGGTGGATGCCACTTGTGTGAGTCTGAGGAGGGCACAAAAATTTTGAAGACGGGCACTTTTGTCAGGCATTGACACTGCTCTTCAGAGACGTGCAATTTTGAGTGCCACAATATAAGAAGAATGATAAGGCTACTAGAAGCTATCCAAAGGAGGACTGTGAAGAAGGTGAAGGATCTAGAGGGGAATTCATATGAGGAGCAGCTGAGGTCACTTGGCTTTCTCAGCCTGGAGGAGATCTCACTGCAGTCAGCAGCTTCCTCATGAAGCAAAGTGGAAGGGCAGGCACTGATCTCTTCTGTCTGGAGACCAGTGAGAGGACCCAAGAGAATGACATGAAGCTGAGTCAGGGGAGGGTTAGGTTGGTTATTAGGAAAAGATTTTTCACCCAGAGGGTGGTTAGGCACTGGAACACACTCCCAAGGGAAGTGGTCACAGCACAAAACCTGTTTGAGTTCAAGAAGCATTTGTGCAGTGCTCTTGGGCACACGGTGTGACTCTTGGAGTGTTCTGTGCAGGGCTAGAAGTTGGAGTCGGTGATCCCTATTGGTCCCTTCCAACTCAGAACCTTCTATGATACTGTAAAAGATAACAAAAAACAAGAGAAGGAAATAAACTACCTGTCAGTAATCTTGCATCAGAAAGCAGACTCATGTACCGAGATGTTTCTCTTATACTTACTGCAATCAGTGCATCAAAATCTAACAGTCAAAATGCCCCAAGTTTTTGTGACTTCCCAGCACTCTACAGTCTCAGAATCCACCTCTGCAGGCTCCTAGCTCTCTGTCAGTTCACTCTCATGGTCACAAAGAATAATTTATCCTTAACACTTGTGGACTTCCCAGTGCTGGCTCTCTGAAGGACATTCAGCAAAACTAGACAACATATGGAAAAAACAGAATGACCACTTAGGAAAAAAATGCGTGGCACAGTTAATATTAGAGACTTTGCTTATAGCTAACATTTGTGGAATAACTTGAGCTATTCTGCATTAAATAAAATGTCAAGACTAAGCCAGAGTTTTAATAGACATCATAAAACCCATTTTGGAAACAGAAATACTAAAGCACAAACATAGCCACAAGTCACATGCCAAAACAACTACTGTGCATTTGCCGATCCTTAACACTTGTGCCACCCTGCTTTGCTGACTACTGCTCAGTTGGTGTACCTGCAGGCCTGGAATCCGTGTTCTGGGGACATCCCAAGGACATATCATCCTCCTTTTCACTGACACATACCTTGGGGCCATTGTTTATAATTCTTGATCAAGAGGAGCTTGCACACCTGAACAATCATTTCAATTATACAGTCAGGTTAACCATAAGATCACTGTAAGGTAAGATACAAGCAAAAAGATACTAAAGAACACAAGAACAGAGCGAACTCCAGATTCACACAACCAGAATACGGATTGTATTTTGGAGGGCTCCAAGAAATCTTTCAGAAAAAATCTGACTGCAATATATTAGCACTGCCAACACTGCTCATCCAGCTCATTTCCAGGGGAGATATGTCCTGCATAAAGCCTGGTAAACTGCATTAAATGTGACACTTAGTAACAGGAGATCCGGGTATTTTAACATGAGACTATCCCTTACTCATCTCTCTACTGCAAAACTGTGAGCAGCACATGACCCTGTTTGAGCACGGCAGCTCGACCAGGCAACTTCTAGGAGTCCCTTCGAGCCTCAACGATTCTGTGATTCTCTAAGCATACTGATATACTGTCTCTAAGCACTCCTGAAGTCATAGCCTGCTCATCTGCGTTCCAATAATGTGCCTTTTCTGTACTTAAGTACAGATACTTAAGTGCACACCATGAGCAAAAAGACCTGCTTTTGTAGCAGGTTGCCTTCTATGCCAAAATAAGATTTTTGCAACACAGTAAAACTAGCTGTTTGTTACAACTTAGGAACAATAATCTCCATAACTCTTCCCATCTGGCATGCAAGAGCAAGATGCAAAAAGTATCCCATTCAAATAGTATTCCATAATTTGAACTATAATTTTAAAGATCAAGGTGGAACTTTACTTCTGACAAGAAAACTGCCTTAAAATGTGTTTGTGTTACACACTAATACATGACATTCAAGTACCTGGTACAATTTGTCACTCCATAATTTTACTTCACTCTTTGTTCAACATTAAAATCTGCATGGCCCAGGGAAGAGGAAAGAATGATGCAAACATCATCCTTTATTGGTTTGAGTCATAAACTCTACAGAGTCATACAGTTTAAGCAGCAAACAGTTGAAAGGTTTACCGTCTCTCCCTTTTAGCTGGGACAGCAAGTCAGGTAATGAGTTCACCCAGAAATTACAATCCACATGTGAACTTAAGCCTCCATTGAATCTGATTTGTGCTATCATGCTGGGCTATTAAAAAAAAAGAGGAGGTGGAAGGGGGAGAGGACAGCCACCACTTCAGCCACTGCAGTTGAAGCTATACACAGGTGTTATTAATATCTATTGTCTTACTATTAGAAAAAATGTGGGAACATTTTAATGAAGAAACTTGACTCATGAAAAATACCACCTTGTCTAGTAAACATGTTCACTTCATTTTTCAGATAAAAAGTCACTTTCTCAGTAGTACATATGATCTGTTTCTCCAAGTATCTTCTATTTCATAAAGAAATATAATTTCAAAGGTTCTCTAAGACTCCTGAGATGACTAGAGCTAATACTCTGTCAAAAGTTGATTACAGCACTGCTATGTTTCCCCATTGCCATGCTCCAGTTGAAGCTCCTGCTCCAGCCTCACTGGGAACATGCTGTGTTATGCCAAGAATGAGTAAAACATTCACTGTTTCCAAATTGGCTAATAAATGGACTGAGTCTTAACGTCTCCACAATACATGCATCCAGACAAGCAACAAGCACTGAGGACTGAACTGAGCCAACCCCATTATCCAGCAGGACAACTTGTAGCAGTTTTCTTCCTAGGAGCCAGAACATCAATTGCCACTGATGATGCTGCAACACAATCAACTTCTATCAAAACATCCATCCAAAATGAACCAGCACTTGCTGTGTGATGCTTTACTCTATTATCCTAAAAACAAATAATAGTGCCTCAAATATTTGGTTCCAACTTGGTTCCACACAGTAGTTATTGCCCATCATTTTACCTGCTAAGAACTTACAATTGCTAACTGCAGAACAGGGAGACGCTGGTAGCAACAGGCAAAAGGACATTTTTTGCTGAATGGAATAATATTTTGCTGAATAATAGCATGCATACCTCTAACTTATTATGTAGCCAAAAAAAAAAAAAAAAAAAATCCTCATAACTATTTCATGTTAAAAATATTGTAATACATATACATCATCCTGAGCTACCATCCTTAGATTCTCCAGTAAAATAATTTTTTTCTGCTCCAAAGAGCTCTCTGAATGGCAAAGTCCAGTTCCACAGCAGATCTGACGTCTGCTTCCCCAATGCCATAGCTTTGCCTTCCTCTCCCCAGTGCCAGCACTGTCACTTGTCCAGCATACCAGTTCAGAGAGATGGAGTGTCTAAAAAGTAACCCACAAAACAAAAACAAAGATACATTTTCAGACAGATTACCCCCTTGAATGCATTCACCACTCACCCAAGCATCAGGACCACAGCAATCAATGTGTAAGGCCAAAGAGAAAAACAGGAATATAACCTGCTCATTTTAAACTTTTTCACCTGTGCAAAGTTGATGGCATACAGCTGAGATTAAATTCCATAGAGGAGAATGATGTAAAAGTATGCAATTACTAAGTTTATTACAGTGTGTATAATTAATTCAATGAGTTGTTTTATAATTGCAACAGATATTAAAAGATTAAAGTATTTGGATTAAATCCAAGTACACTTTCAGTGCTCTGATGATTGCCAGAGCCTGTATCCTCAGAAATACAGAATAACACCCCTTCATCAAGTACCCTGCGAAAGAAACCATTGTTTATCCTTCTTACTTTCAGATTCCAATGCTCCCAAATAAAATTTTCCCATTGCACTTGGGGGTAAGGGGTGGCAAATCTGTTCAGGTAACTGTCTACTTCAGTTTGACATGTTAGAACTGTTTCCAAATAAAGCTGTCAACTGAAGTTGACCATTTTGAACTTCCTGGAGGCCTAACACCTGGCTGGAAAATCCCTTGTGTGCAAACAGCAACATGGAAACAAACCCAAACACATAACTCTGTGGCACCTTTCGTCTGTAATTCAGTAGTAATTCAACATCATTAGATCTCAGCTGTTCAAGCAGTAAGAGTGATTTAGGTATCAATCACTTTAAAAGAGAATATAGTCCTCTTTCTGCTCTTCAGTAAAGCATTTCTACTCTTGTGGAGACTTAAGCACAGCTTTACATGTTTGGCAGCATGGTGACAACAGCAAGCACAGAGCCTTACTCTCTCAATTTTACACAAAATAAGGCAATATTCACAGGTTATATTGAAAATACAAGATTTCCAAAAAGCTACAGTGCACATTTCTACTGAAAGAATACTTCATTTTCTTGTCATTGATGCAGTCTTCAAGCTGCATTCTCAGAATCACAGAGCCCATCTGAAGATGTTAATCTTCCTGATTAACAACCTGCCCTGTAAAAAGTAAGCGGACTCCCCATCTCTGAAGACCAGGACTTGGGTTCCATTTTCACCTTCTCCTAAAAACGAGATTTGGCTATTCTGTCAGAGCTGGATGTGACTTCCTTCTATCTTGCCTGGAAGATATATGTAGGGCTCACATGTTCTCCACAATATGCAGTTCCCAACTGCTTCCTCTTGATCTGGGCATGCAAAACCTCTTAACAGTGTACATGAGGAATGAAATATGCTTCTGAAGACACTTTGACATTACCTTTTCACATGTTTCATTCTCCAAACCCTGGAGCAGATTCCTACAGGCCACACCACCTTCACAAGCTCTTTTGTCAGTGTGTTAAAGAATTAGATTTATTTCAGTCACATCTCTTACCTTGCTGGACTCACTCACTGTTCCAACAATTTCAACTAGGACTGAGAAGGGGGCTGGAAAGACTACATTAACTCTAATTAAGGCACTCGAAAAAAGTTCTGAAGCAGAAGTCCATAGGTCCATAGGTAAATCTGCTGCATCAGTGCCCAGGACAAAGTCTAATGCTCCCATATAAACAAGTCAGAAAAATGTATTCTAGCATTTGCAAAACAAACCTCTTGACACACAAGACCCCCAGATTCTCATTTGACCTTGGTGTCCTTGAGAGAAGGTAATTATTAGCAGCTAGTATGAGACAGATCACAAAAAAATAAAATCTAAAAACTCACCTGCAAATAGACTTTATCTCTTCCAAGATTGTTACCCAAAGCACTAATTAAAGAGGACTCTCTACCACATGCAGCAATCACACTGTTTAAATGAACAGACCTCCGCTTCAAAGACAAAGATGCTAAACCTGGAAGCAAGAACACTTGTATTTAATTTTCTTTTATTCAAAGGCTTGGTGTGTGGCCGTGTACTTGCCCTTTGGTTCTCTGGGCTTCCAACAATCTAGTATAAAATGGAGCGTCACACTTCCTTAGAACAGTTGAGAGGCATTTAGAGGCTACAGGAGATCGTATCTAAATCATGCTGACAGATTACCCAGAAAGGGCAGCTGCTTTATTTATTCATGTGATTGGCAGACTACTCCCACAGATCTTCCTGTCTTTCACCCTTCTCAGCCCTCAAGGCCCTGAAAGTAGAGACTGGTTTACTTATTTCTTGCAACCATCCTTCAACTCAATACAACACCTTCCATGAAAACCAGAGAGGTAGAAGTGAAGATACAGCTTTCCAGGGGTCTGCTGGAAATGGTCTGTGCCCTTTTTGAGCATTTCAGAGTAGTTATCGATCAGACAGGGCTTCTCACAAGGATCCCGGATATGCACTCTGAGAGGGGACAGAAAGGAGCAAATCCTTTTCTGGCTACATTTATTTTCCAATGTGTTCTAATTATCTTACTCTTCCAAATTAAAAGATTCGTTACAAAGACAAAATGACAAATACTTCTAGGTGTACTACATATTTTAAACCAAATCAACAAGGGAAACTATTTTCCCAGGCAAAACAAAAGCATCACCATTATTTTCATTTAAGCCAAGACTGAAAGAGTACAGAGAACATGCTGTAGGGACCAAGTCTGAAATCTCATTGCCATTTTTCTTTACATGTAAAGCTGTTTTTCCTTACGTTAAGTATCCCCAAGGTATGCACAAATGTCTGTGGAGCCAATCAAAATGCAAATACTGTGAAACAGCCCAGCAAGCAACTAATCATTGTCTCTTTACCGCATTTTTCCTTTTACTCAGGCTTTCATCATTTAATACAAGTGACTTTGCAAACACTGTGTGCTTTGGTTTTAGAGCCCTGAAAGTTTAAACTGTTCTCTACTCAGAAATAATCTGTCATCTGTTTCATTGGTTCAGTCATTCCTGGCAACTGCCTTACTTTCAGCACACCCATGACAGGAAATCCTGTCCTGTCCTGTCCCAGTTACCTCTTTCTGGACCCAAATAATCCCTGTAGTTTTACACCATGGGATTAATGCAAGGCTGCTAGCTACCCTACTCTCCTGCCTTTGCTTTTAGTATTTTCATTGCTGAAGAGGAAATACAGATGTTAAAAGAGACAGGCACATGACAGAAAATGCTTGCCTCTTGCTTTGAAGATGCATAAAATGACATCAAGGTTAAAAATCCCACAGCTACGAAGGATGCCGATTTTCTCAGGAACTGTTTCGTCTCTAAAAAGATCAAACTGAACTGTTTCCAGTAAATTGAGGAGGTGCCTGTTTTAACAGTTCCTTTCTTAAATTTGTTACCATTTCCCCTGGTTCATTAACCAACCTTATTTAAAAAGAAGAATCCTATCTTAAAAGGAAGAAGGCAGCAAGGTAGCTTTGCATGCTACCAGCCAAGTTACCTATACTATTTATTGCTGCTTTCTGTTAGGAGAAACTTAACCATGCCAAAGGTTGGAAGTTTCCTCCAGCAGCTAAGAAGTAAAAAGCCTTGTTTAGCACATCTTCCTTTTGAGCTGACACACTTCATGATGTATTCAGCACAGCTATTAGGCTGTCTGTGAGAAGGAAAGGTTACAGGTCTCTGCCAGCAAACTGTGGCCCTCTAAACTTTCAAGTTTCCAAGAATATACTACATTACTCTATAGATGACAAATATAGTAATAATACCCCTGAAAGGTGCTTTCAAGCACTTTTAGATTAAATGTTACCTCAGGCATAATTTGACCTTGATCTGCTTTTAGTTTTTTTAATTATTGACTTATAACATTAAAAGTCACTAGAGACAAAAAGCATTTGTATTTAAGATCCTATTTTTGCTCTTGCATGACTTTAAAGTGATGACAGTTTTAAGACCCACTAAAGTAAGCATGGATTAGACTTTAATGTGCTTTCCTTGCTTTTAGTACATAAAATTTTCACATGATCAACTCTTAGAAAAAATAGCAATTGTCAGGAATTTTACCATGTTCTTTTTAACAAGGATGAAGAGGGGGAATACTTGTTTCTTTATTTCTAAACAGGATATTCATTCATAGAAGAAATATTAGCATAATACATTTAGCCTAGGCTGTACAATTCATCTCTCACCTCTGACTTTTTTTTCTCCTTTTCTTTTCTGACAATGTTTTATTTTCCTTTACATGACCCATTCTTCAAGCCATCTTCCACTTCCTCAAAGAGATTACATTCACACACACCAATCATTTTTTTCCAGGTGGAGATTTTGTACCAACTACTGAACTTTTATCTCAGCCGAAGTAAATCCCAACTGAGATGCAACAGACATATTTCAACACTCACCAATATCTCTCTGCACTTTTTATGCTTTTAAAACAAGACCTTCGCTGCCAGTTTGCGAAATCCAGATGTGTACATTGATATTTTATTCTTCTTGTATTTTTATTAAATGTCAGATCAAAACAACCTACGCTCTGCAGAAGCCAATTACGGTACTTTTTGTGAAGGTTAAAAGTTAAAAAAAGAAAGCTTGGTTTCTTCATTTAGCAGGTTCTTTCAGCAATACTGATAAAGAGACACCAAAAGGAGAGTGGTTGTATAGATATGGCAGCAAGGGTGATGAGAGGATGGGTCTAAAATTCTTAAATTCTCTTATTTATGACTCTCCCTCTTCCACCAGGTTCCGACCTTACCCTCTTCATGGGACACTGAAGTCCCAAATACTAACAACCAGCAATGAGAAAAAGCTAGAAGAAACACACATTTCCTGCTGTCTTCCTCAACACTCACAGAGCAAATAGTCTCCAAAGCTCACTTCACCCTGCAGCCTTTGGGAAAACACGTCCCAGACATACAAGATGTAACCATGCAAATTACAGCTCTTCCTCAAGCTTGCAGGCTCTCTACACCTTCTTTCAAAATCCCCTTCCTGCTGACATATATAAATCAAGCAAGCAAACTCACTCTGTGAAATCAAAATTTCACATGGCCAGAAAAGGCTTGATTTTTTAGGGTTTTTTAAATATTAACTTTTCACATGAGCATAAGCACCAAATGTAATGCATCAAGTATTTTTTTCTAATCAAAATACACGGTAACCACAAAAGGAAATGCTTCCAGACCAGTAATGAAGGGACTGATTCATATGTCCCAGAGAACAAGTGCTGAACAATGTACACTCAGTAAGGTTTCAGCTTTATCCCTTATTAAAATAAAACCATGTGTCTGATCTTTAACCCACCTTGATTTATTAATTTTTGTTTTACAAGATTATGAAAGTAAGTATGAACAGAGGAGTTAGAAGAAAACAATCCATCACAAAATTCTTATACACCAAATGTTAGAATTGCCATCTTACTTCCTCTTGCAAAAATGTGGATTTATAGATTTGAAGGCCTAGATGGGAATTCCAGTTTGAAAGTCACAAAAGTAGGCTGAAACAAACAATAAAATACTACACCTCAAATATAACATAGCCTCAGCTATTGTACATAAACATCAGTTGGTCATCTGTCAACCAACTAAAATGCCACATGCATTTGAAAAATTTTAAAATATCAGCAAGAAAAAAGGAAGAGTCCTTTGAAAAGGTCAGAGATTTATCAACTCCAAGTTGTGCATAAATAAATTCTCACATCCAAGGAACAACTGTGTGGCTTTACATCTCAATACTTTATGTTCCAGACACTTTACTGACCAGAGTTCTTCACTACAATGCAAATCTTGACTAAAGTCACAATGCAGAACAAGGTTTTATCATTTTGGTTGTGCCTCATTGCAGAAGATATTTATTCTAAATTTTAAAGTGTGTCACATTTTCCATGGGGCATTCAGGAAACTCCTAGGACAAAAACAATTAACAGGATGTTGCAGGTCAAGATAGAGTTACACTCACTGAATGAGAACATTTGAGGAAGGGGAGGAGGACACTTTGCACAGTCTTTTATTACTCAGCATCTCCTTGGTTCCAGCCCTATACAGGATCTGGTTTTGTGGGATAAGCAAATTTGCATGCAGATGTTGCCTGGTCATAGCAATCTCTTGGTTTTATAGGAATTCAATGCGACATACAACTACAAAACAGCTGTGACATCTTCAGCCAGTCCACCCCAGTTCATGCTCTTGCACCATCTGCGAACCTAGCATGTCTAATAGCCAACCTGAACATGTAAACAGGCATGTAAATTTGGGGTTGTTCTTAACATTCCTGCTAGTAAAAGTATCACTGCTCAGTATTATTCTTGTAAATTAGATCTGATCTGTTACTACATTGCAACTATCCTGTGCCTGGAAATACCTGGAGCATTAATATTCCCACAGCAATAGGGTAGCTACACAGAATGCAAGAGCAATACCTGTGTGCTGAAGTTTTCTGTGCCCACAAGAGTTCATAAGCTGGTGCTCACTGGATCTTTTCTATATAGGAAAGCCTCTGCACAGTACTTCAGTTGGATCAAAGTTTATGCAGCTTCCAGAAACACCTCCTGATAAACCCCATGTTCCCAACTCTTGTGGGAGTCCATGTAAAAACAGGTGCTGTGATATCATGGATGAATAATAGCTCCCATCCTCCTCCAAGCCATGCTGGCTGTAAGATGAAGGAGTCACTGAGAACTCTAGTCCTTTAAGCAATGGCTAAGATTCAAAAACAGTGGCATTTCTTGAAGCTCAATAAGCTCCTGAGCACTGTTCTTGCTTTAGTAAAGTTGTCACCTTTGTTTCACAACAATGAAGCCCCAAAATCTTTTTGCAGCAGCAGCATGGATTTTTAGCTTCCCTGTTTCAGATCTGGTTTTATTCATCAGACTTTCCACACGGCAATCGTAGAAAAGCAATTCTAATGCAATACTTTCAGCATCAAATTGAGAGGCCTAATTTGTGGCTACAGCTGTGTCCTGTTGTCTGTATTTCATCACTCCTATTCAGCGCAACACAAACTCCATAATTCTTCAAACTTTGACATGCCTCTACACCACAACAGCAATTAATTTGCTTCTTCCAGCCTCTGCTAAAACGGCAACATACCACAATCTGAAAACAGAACAAATTCAGTCCCAGCCCTACCCAGCCTCTCTACCATTTAAAGAAAATCCCCGCATGTTCAGCGTTTAAAAAGCTGTACTATTGTGAGAAACTTTATTAATATGCTTACTTTTAAAGGTTACTTATAAATCTGACACAGTAAGTTCACATTAGCACCTAAACTACAACATTAACTAAACTTTTTACAGGGATTGGCAAAAAAATTAATCTTGCCTCATCAAAACAAAATTAAAACTTGCTGAAATGTCTTCATATTGACCTGAAAAACAAACAAAGAAATAAAAAAATCCAAGCAAATCTCCACCCAACAACTATCACACTACAAATAATTTGAGATTAAATGACAGTTTCAAAGACAATTCAGAATAAAAAATATCACCCTATTAATCTGTGAATGGGGATTTATTTGATGATGCTATAATTAAGCAAGCTAGGGTCATTAAAGCCCTTTCCCAATAGCACAATAATTGGTTTTTCGTATCAAGGAAAAAGCTTTTTTTCTTTTCATTTGCAAAGAAAACTCGAACAGTAAAATAATATGCATCTGATGGAATAAGACTTCCTTGTTATATCATAAACGCAAACCTCACTTCAAAGTAAAGATGATTTTAGACTTGTAATGAGTAAGTTTTTAATCAACAAGAAAATTCAAATTAAATTCACTGTGATTTTATTTGAGCTTTTATTTACTAAGTTTACATAGCTCCATTCTATCCTCTTGGAAGCAATTATAGCTCATATTAGTTCTCCTATGTTCCCTACGGGCACATAGGGTAAAATCACTTTAATATTCCCCTTAGCAATATGAATAGTAAAAAACCACACCACTTCCAATATAAAACTGCATTTTGTAAAGTAATTAAATATCCTGTGCATGTGGCACAGCTATACCTCTCAAGAAGCTCCATGATTTGAGAATGGCCCCAGAACACAAGCTGTGCAATAGGAAAGAGCCCAAATATGGCACACATCCCCTCATAATAGACACACTGCATTGCAAAGCATTAAGGCATGCCCTCCAAATTAGCTGTACCTTTATGAGTTTTTCTGAGGCTGAACCAAATAGTAAATGTAGCTGCAGCAACCTTCAAATTTATAATTTTAAGTTTTCCTAAATACCTGTTTCAAATCAACTGTTATCTTCTGTAGGTGTATTCCATTATCTATCTTGCTAGGTGTATTCTAAAGGCACTTAACCCTAAAGTTTGCTACCCCAATATCTAAATATAAATCAAGAACTACTTTTATCAGCTGGTATTCATTGTCTTCACTACTAAGGTGACTATTAATTTGTGCTGTTTGAAAAAAAATATAGGTATTGTTTCATTAATTAGTTTTACATGGTAATTTTAAATTAACTATTGCTAAATGCACATAGTTGCACCAGTGCAAACTCACATGAGTAACAAGAAAAAAACATATATCATTGGACACATTAAAAAAAAGAAATAAAAACAAACACCAAAAAAATCCCTCACAAAAAACCCCACCCACCACCAGCCTTCCAGAAACAAATCTTAGATCATAGCCTTAATACATAACAAAAGATGAGATTGAGAGACAATAATTTTATTGCACATTATAAAATGTCTTCATGTTTTACAGACCATGTTACTGACTCACTCCTTCCCATACACAACAGCCTTCTTTCTTTTACTTTTCCATCACACTCTTTACTCCATAGCTATCAGCTATACTTTTCTGTGAGACTGATACAGACCTAAGCAAGTTCAAAGCATGTGTTCTCTAACTTGAATTTAGCTTTCAAGTCTGCTGCTTGCACTTCGTGACAGAAAACACTTGTTTGCAACTTAAATTATTTACATTCTTCAGCAACAGCAATTAGACTAATGAGAGTTGTTGTCCCCCCAAACAAACCTTTTTTTAAATGCAGTCATTTAGGCTGACAGGCTTGCCAAGCTGATGAGGAGGGCTTTAAACTAAAGCTGCTGAGGGAGGGGAAACTCAGTCCATCTCCCACAGGATACTTCTGGAAAGGCTATCAGCCCATGGCTTGGACAGGTGCACTCTTTGCTGGGTTAAGAAGTGTCTGGACAGCCAGGCCCAGAGAGTGGTAGGGAATGATGCTGCATCCAGCTGGTGACCAGTGCTGCCCCCCTAGGAATCTGTGTTGGGCCCAGTCTGGTTTAATATCATAATTGATAACCTGGATGAGGGGATGGAGTCCACCATTAGCAAATTTGCAGATGACACAAAGTTGGGGGCGAGGAGACTGTCGATCTGCTGTAGCATAGGAGTGCTCTGCAAAGAAACCTGGAGAGGCTGGATAGACAGGCCGAATCCAATAATAGGAGGTTTAACAAGACCAAGACCAACAGACCTATCTCTCAACTGTCCATATTCTTTTGGATGCCTTCCTTTCCATCCATCCTGTCAACCTCCCTACGTAGCTTGGTGTCATCAGCAAATTTGCTGTATACCCTCAATCTCATGGTCCATGTCCCTGACAAAGGTGTTCAACAAGGCTGGTCTCATTAACAACCCCTGAGGAATGCCACTCATCACTGTTCTCCACTTGGACATAGAGCTATTGACCACAGCTCTCTGACTGTGACTTTGCACACAATTTATTATCTACAAGTTGGTTCATCAATCAAATCTATGTCTCTCCAGTTAGAGACAAGGATATTGTGCTGGACAGTGTCAAATGTCTGCACAAGTCCAGATAGATTTGATGCCATTTGTTCTTCCCTTATCCACCAATGCCATAACCCCTTTGTAGAGGGTCAGCAAATTTTTCAGTCACAAATTGCCCTTAGGGAAGCCATGTTGGCTCTCATCAATCAGCTCCTTAACTTTCCATGTGCCTTAGCACAGTTTCCAGGAGGATCTGCCCCATGATCTTCCCAGGCAAAAGGTAAGATTTACTGGTACTTCCCAAGGTCTTCCTTATTTCCCTTTTTTCCCAAAGGGCAGGACTCTTAAGACCTCTTAATCCCCAGAGGGATTAAACACCTCTCCTATGATGACAGGCTTAGAGGGTTGGGTCTGATCACCTGGAAAAGAGAAGGTTCTGTGAAGACATTAGAGCAGCCTTCCAGTACCTAAAGGAGGCCAACAAGAAAGATGGGAAAGGCATATTGTGATAAGACAAGGAGTAATGACTTTAAACTGAAAGAGGGTGGGTCTAGGTTAGACATTAGGAAAAACATCTTTGAGCAGTGAGACACTGGAACAAGTGTCCCAGAGACACTGTGGATGCCCCATCCCTAGTAGTGTTCAAGGCCACCTTGGATAGGGCCTTGAGCAGCCTGGTGTAGTGTAAGGTGTACCTGCCCATGGCAGGGGGATTGGAACCTTATCATCCTTAAGGTCCTTGCCAAACCCAACTATTCTATGATTCATGAGCTCAGGCTTTTAGAGTAGCATCAAGAGTGGATATTTGCAATAAAGCCACTGAAGCTTTTTCACTGACCACTTTTTGTGACCCCAAAACACTTCACGGGGATGTCCTGAAACTTTCTAGTTTACATATTATTGGCATACACTATTAGATATGCAAATGTATATCCTTACCCAGGTACAAAAAAGTGCTCTGATTCATCTATGGGCTTCTGTTCACTATGTGCTCTGATTCATCTACAGGCTTCTGTTAGCAAGAGCAAATTTGCACAGCACTCTAGTACTCTACTCCCCTCCACAAAATTACTCATCCAAGATTGTACATGATACACCCTACGTAAGATGTGCAGCTGTGGGGCAGAGGGTCAAGACAAGACTTCAGCCAAAGTGAAGATGCATCTTGCTTTGATAGGCTATCTACATTTTGACAAAATATGAAGGATCTCATACATCCTCAAGAGTTCTGCTACATAGGAGAGGAAAACATGAACTGCCAAGCATATCATTTGCTCGTATAAAACTTTGCCACATGCCCAAGATACATTCCTGTTCTGCAGAACAAGGTGCAGATTATCTGCATGAATTCTGCTGCTAAGACCTTCACACCAAGGTCACACAGAAAGTCAATGTCAAGGCATAAAGTAGAAAATGAATGCAAATTTCTTTGCTGTTGGTTTTCCTGAGGGAAGGATTTTGCTGCTTCACTCCCAGGTTCAAGGCTAGTGCTACAGGCAGAAGAGCAGCTTCTTACATACAAAGCAAGGAATCAAGAGAAGTACAAAAGGAGACCAATGAACTACTGAAATGTGCAAAATCTCTATTTCTTTAAGATATTGCATAGATTCTGAAGATGACTAAGAATTTCACTCATGAAAAATCAACCTCAAGTAACTCAAAAGAACATTCAGCGTGGGAGGTTCTTTTGCAAAAATTAAATAGCATTTGTGATGAAATAGTATCTTCTACCAAGTTACCAAAGAATTTACATTTTGCTCATACTCTTACCTAACTGTAGAACCAGGAACCATACAAAAGGCATAATAGTCAAATTGGTATGTCTAGATGTAGCATTATTTCAAAAACGTGGGTAGAAGAGCAGGAAGCAAAAACAAGGATAATTTTAAAAACAATCTTACGGCAAGATTTTTATTTCAGTCCTATCCAACAGAGCTAACCCCCACTTCACATCAGCTGCACATCTCTACAAAGCTAATTTTAGCAATATTTCAAAAATGCTGGCTAAGTATAGAGCATGTTTGATCTACTTACATTCAACTAGCTATCATTTGACTTACCTTTACCCACAGCTGATGCTTCCTGGCTTAAAACTTAGTATTTCAAAAATACTGCCAGAAGGTGACAAGAATGGCTGTTACCACAAACCAGTACTTGCTAAGTATGTTTTTTGTATTCTTTCCTTCTCCCTCACCTGTGCTATATTCACAGGAATGTGACTTTAAAAAGCAAAGCTATAAGCTTCTGCCTTTAATGTGCACCATCTAGAAATTTTGTGAACATCAGCAGGTAAACAGAGTTCCAACTCCTCCAATTCTATCACTAGAATGTGTATATTTTAAGGCTTTGAATTTCCAAAGCTGTTGCTGACTTTTGGACTCAGTGATCCTTGTGAGTCCCTTTCAACTTACTTTCTGTGATTAAATCTGTGATTACTTTGCTCAAACCCAAAAGAAAAAAAGACTCAGCTATATCCTGGTTTCCCTTTAAAAATGTACAAAATCAATTCTCCTATTTAAAAGGTCATTAAAAAGCATTAAAACAATTCGTTTGTTCAGTTGAAAAGATCAAACACTGACTAAGTCCATGAGTTTAGGACAATGTGCTATTATGCTTCAAAGTCACATGTAGAACATATCAAATGAAACGTCAGAGAACCCAAGGCATTTAAATGCATATTTGACATACTTTTTGCATCTCAGTACATTTCTCAATGGGGCTGTGGGTGGGAGAGAAAAATGTTGGTTTCTTATGGATTTGAGTGTAAAGGCATTATTTGGCAATTTAAATCATCAGATGTTACAACTGCACACTGCTAGATGCTGCCATGTACAGGAAAAGCATATACCAGAGATCACCATTCTGCATATTCAGAAGGAACACTTACAATTACTGTCTGTCTCCTCAGACAGCAACATTATACGGCCCTCATACTGCAATGTCAATGAGTAATTTGTCATTAAACTTTAGAGCCATTTATTCATATTTGTGCATAAGAATATTTACTATTCTCAAGAATCCCATGTCACTGGACTTATATCTAGCCTCAAACAATAAAAAACAACAAAAAAAAGTAGTGTATTTTAAAAGGTCCTCTCATATTTTGTCTCCACTTCTATAAAGGATACAAAATCCCATATTTAACATATGTTGATTAATGTGTATACCCCCTCATCTCAGGCTCTACAAAAGACCAAGTAACATTTTATCTCCACATAGATACTAAGCCTGGTGCACCAAAAGCAGATGTAGATGCCTGAACTCTGTGTAACATTAAAACAATAGTTTGTATCTGACATAATCTCACAGGAAAAAAAACTATACTCATGGGTAAAGTTCCTGTAAATCATCCATTTTTCCCAACTCAATCCTCACCTTTAGAGTAATTAACAAAGCCAAACTTTGGATTTCCATCAGGATGTTAATCAAATACCACCACAGCCAATGCCTAGCATTTCTCATACAGAGAGCTCTTTGAAGAAATAAAAACAATTACTGACAATTTGCAAATGACGCATGTGAGCATTAGAAGAAGGGTAGAATAAGTAAGTGGAGAGACAGGGTTGGTCAATCTCAGAATGTTTGTGCACAAGATATCAAAACTATGAATGTACACTGAACTGGCTAATATTGACTTCTACTTGTTTGAACATTCCTTCAATTTGCTTACAAGAAAAAATGAAAGTAAATGCAGATAAACATTACTAAAAGCAGGTTAATAAGATTACATTAAACTTCAACAGGCATTTGTGTAAAATTTAAATGCCTTTAATTTGATTCAATTTACTTAACTAAGGAAGTAAAGAAACTAAAACTAAAGCCAATTTAATTCTGCTTAATGTCTTGTATAGCAGTACTATGTAATTCAATCCACTTTCAAGGCATATCTTAGTCTGGATTAATTCTTCCAAGTGTTCCTATATAGGCAAATCCTAAGCATATGCTAAATGAATAGGCAGCTTTCTCAAAGAAGATAAACTATCTTATACTTAGCATAAAAGACCGAGATCAATGATGAGTTGCCGGTGACCTATAAATTCCCTTATAACACACCAATCTCCCACATACATACACTTAAGTAACAGAATTCAGATAACCTGAATATCAGATTCAATGTTTCCTATCTACCGGAAATCAAATATTTATTTTTGAGCTTGCAGCAAAAAACAGATTCAAAGTCTCAACTAGATCTCTCAGTTCTACTATCCTTTAAATCCAAAGGAAAGTTTTCATATTGATATCTGATCTTTTATCTACTACTGCCAAGATTGATATTTGCTTACAGATGGGACGATACATCTTGCTAAATTTAATTTCATGCAGATTTCTTAACTTCAGACAAATAATATGTGCCTCCCTCACCAAATGTGAGGTTCAGTGATGTCAGCCTTGCAGAAGGTTTTTGGAGGGCATAAGAAGTGGCCTGACCCTTCTGTAGGGCAAAGCTTCTTCATATCTAGTCAATATCTACAACTCTTCACGAAGACAACTGAGTTCTCTCTGTATGAGAGGCAGACAGCAGCTTACAAACTTATTTGTGAAAGGCAGGAGGACCCTGGCTTGCAGTTCTGAACAGCAGGCAGTGCATAACTACAGCTGGACATGTACTTCTTCCTAAATTCATCTTCCCACAACATCCACTGCTCCACAGCAAAGCCATAGAAACTGTTCTGTAGGCCAGGTTCTGCATGCAGCTCATGGCAAACACCCTACCTGAGCCATCCGCTCCCTTACAGTGAGCTGGGTCTCAAAAGGAGCCAGCATCAGAAGCCACAGCTGAAGTGAGACCTGAAACTCAAGCAAAGAAGTTCTACCAAGCTTCATGGCAGGTCACCCAAATAAGAAAATAGAAAACCACCTTGCCCTAACCAAGAGGGAAAATACATCAGTGGCCAAAGGTGCAAGCAAAGGCAAAAAGGCTCAGCTATTAAAAGTGGCAGGAACTAATGCACAGCAAGCTGGTATTTGAAGTCTTGGTCTTGTTGTGAGAAACCTATATTCCTGACATGATCAACTAATAAAAGTAAAACATTTATTTTAGTAAGTTGTGGAAGCTTGTGCAGAAGACTATAAAGTATGTTTCCACTAAGATTTTAGCTTAAGTTAGTTAAATTAAGAACTCACCCCTTTTCATAGTCAATAGTTAATTCAAGAATACAGATGAAACTAGAAATGCATCTCCTCCCACTCCTATCACAAAACCACAGAAAAATACTTAATAGCAGAGATTTGTAATCTAGAACAGAGGGCAGTATTCTTTGAAGAATGATCCAATTTAAAGAAGTGTCTCTCATTAACTTAAAGTCATTCTAAACATTTCATCAATGCTTTGTTATTTATGTGCTATTTCACACTACATCTCCCCAACATTTGTATACACACTTCTATAGCCACAAATGTGTAATCATAGATTTATGGTATTCAGTCAAAGCATGTATTTGAAAATGTAAATTTATTCTTAATCACAGTAAAATATTCTGCAGCTATATAGTTGCATTTTTTTTGCTGCACTCCATTAACTGATTACTGTTCGCAAAGTCTCAGAATTCCTGAATAATTTTAACTGCATACATGCAAATAATCTCTCTTTCTAAATTCTTATGTGGGAAATTATTACAGAACTGAATGCCTGACGACCTTTCGTGCATTTATTCTCACAGTGCCTCTCTAAGACAGCAATACTAGACAGAATTACCTACTAAATTAATAAAGAACTACTAGGTAATTGGTAGCTTTAGAAGCATACAAAAAAAGAGAATACAGGAGCAAAATCAGCATTCAAATAGATCCATGATAATTTAAATTTACTCTACTTTGAGAGCAAGAAACAAAACTCAGGATCTTCTCCTGTGACGTGATCCCAAACCTCAGTTGTTCTTGTAAGAATTACATTGGGTTGGAAAAGTGAAAAAGATACAACTTCTCACCAAACATGCAAGCAACATAAACATGACATGAAAAGCATTCATCCTGTGCCTATTAAATGTACCTGGGAACAAAATCTGGCACAAAACAAGGATAAGCATACGCAACTTAACTGAATATGTGCAAAATGACAACCCAGAGAAATGGATTCTTTTATTCCATCATATGCCTGGAATAACTACTAAAAGTGTGGTGAAAAACAGATGGATAACTCATAGAGCTCATGGTGTATATGCAGTATAACATGGAGCAGATGCAACTACGACTGTTCACTGCACAAAATATAAAGTATTTGCAAATACTTGTGTCACACCAAGAGTACAAGATGAATTACATTGCCATTGCAAAAGCAAACGAGACTCTTTTTTCTGATGTTACTTCTTTGATTAAGATTAAACTTGGAGAATATTCACTCCCCAGCCAAAAGAGATGGCATTTGAAACAGACTCTTTCAGAATTAAAACAGTCTATGTGGTGAGGAAATACAGAAAGTTCACATGGAATGCAATAGCCACTAGCACAGGTGGCCTGACAAGGCACAGATGCCTCTTAAAGCCTTTGGCTGGATCTTTACCTAAAGATAGTTCTAAGCTCAAGTCACAGTGTGGTTTCACCTTTAATCTGTGAGATAATGCCATTACCTTCAGAGGCTACATCAGTACAGAAGAAAACTCCTGTGTGGAGGACAGATGGGGTCAGTCCTCCACAAGCCAAGATGTGACCATGATATGCACCTGCCACACAGCTTGGGCATCATTGTAATGCCCTAGTAAGTTCCCAGTTCAGTGTGGATTGATGTTCCTCCCCACAGCCTTTTTTACAAGAATTTTGCAAACACAGGCTCCAGCAGAAGAAAAAAGTAGCCAACAACTGCAAATTAATTAGAAAACAGCAGAAATGTGCAGCGATGACAAGGTTCAGAGCTATATAGAAGGGTAGAGAGATCAATCAGTTCCCCAAATACAACTATCTTGAGGGGGCAAAGTTTATCCACCCTGATGCAGCTGGCTTCACAGTTACAATGAGCTACATAATATAAGGTGCCATCCAGGCACCATTGTAATGGTAACATACCTTGAACCTCAGTGACACGAACCTCAGTGACACAATCAATTAAGGAAAAAAATCAAAACAAAGAAACAACCCCAAAACTCCAACCAAAATACCCTCCCCACAACCAGCATGACCAAAAACACCCCATAGAAACATAAGAAAATCTACCTGTAAGATAATTCAAAGCATTGTTTTCCAGTGCTAGACTGGACTGTGTAATTGCTGATTTGCAAGGTGGATAAAAAATAGGGACAGGCAACATAAAAGACATGTCTATGAGATTTGTATCAAAACAGGCTATTATATATGGCCTGTGGATATAAATTATTTGATTTGGTATTTATAAAGTACCTTTAAAGTGCTCAGTGTTAATCAAATTACAAAGAAAATTGGTTTTGCTTTAAGAAACTGACAATATAAATGACAAAAGGCAATAGACAAGATGCAGAAAGAAGCCAGTGATGATGAAGAATATTTTGATTGCGTTTTGGATTTGATTGCTCCCTGTCAGCACCCCTGAGCTAGAGTTCCTGCTACAGATTTGCTGACAAGTAGGCAAGTGTAATGGAGCAGAATTTGTTAAGTCATTTCAGACATAAAAGTAGCAGAGAGAAAGCCAAAGTCAAGATGAAACAAAACCCAACAAGCTTAGAATCACTATTAGTACAGTGAGGAGAAGCATGAAGGATGACTTAAGTAGTCTGCAAGAAGTGTATGATGAGGATAGAAAATTGAAGGAACCTGATACTTAGAATATAAACTTAAGACAGAACTGCTGTAAGCTGCTGTAATGGTAGAAAGATAGACCAGAACAACCCTGCTTTACAAAACTTTTAGAACAACCAACATGGCTATTCAGGAGACTCATCTGATGTGAAGGAATTCAATATCAGCTGTTTAGTGTAACACAAATAGTTATGCAGTTAGGAAAACAAAAATAAATCACTTTTATGGCAAACCTCTCAGCCTTTAGAGTATGTTCATTACTAGAGATCCAACATGTTACATTTCTTTATAAAGTTTGTGAGAGAACTAGCCAAGACTTCTTTTGGCAGAGTAAAAGTAGTGCTGTCACAGATGGGCTTCACATAAATGGGGTTTTGTTTTATTAATAAATGTCTTTACCCCCCCGCTCTGAAATCCTCCACCTATACCAGCTTTCTTGCTTTCTCATCACTTATAAACGTAAGAGAGAATAAGACACTGTTTGTTTGTTTTATTTTCTTGATAGGAGACTAGTTTTTCTCCAATTTGGTGGTATTCCAAGTGAAAAGGACAGCAGATACACTCTTGGCAACTGTACAGGGCGGTGCTTTTTTTGTTTGCTTTTCCATAAAACACTTCACGGTGCCAGCTTTCTGAGTAATCTCAGAAATAATATGCTTTTTCTGACAGATGACAGCAAAGTGGAGTTAATAAACAAATTAGACCCATATGAAAGTGTGATTCATATGCAATGTCATAACTCTAGAGAATAAGGTGGTAAATGACTACCAGAGAGGCTATCATTACAGAGATTCACAGAATTTGGAGTTGAAGGGATCCACAAGGATCATTGAGTCCAACTCTTAATTACACATGAGCCTTCAAATGAAAATTGCTTCCCAGACTTTCGCAAAGCTTTTTCTAGCTCTTCAGCACTTAACAGATGCTGTGAAACTCTTCTAGCCACAGAAGAAACCCTCTTATAATGAAGCATGAAATCAAGTTGAATACAACCATCTCCTCACAGCACCTCACATACAAAGAGGTATCACATAGTTCCACTGAAACCATATGAAAATCAAAGAGAGTTTGAAAAGTTTCAGAAAAGTTCTGTTTTCAGGCTTTTCTTTTTGCATTAAAAAACCCAAACAATCCAGAAAGATGCAAGCAAGCACAAAAATCTGTTATGGTAGCAACACTGTTACTGTAGAACGTACAAACCACAGTTTCCTCCTAAATCTGGCTACGGTATGAAAGGTTGGTAACACGCACTCCTCTGGAACAGTTTGCACTAAGGACAGAAGGATTTGATAGCTACCCTGGTTCAAACATCAGTATAACAAGGGGTTTAAGGTAGGCAGCAGAAGTGCTCTCAGTCAGTGCCTGTAACAGATCACACTGCTACAGAATTTTCATTCCAAGACCTCACACATGCACACTTGAAGCTAGGAGCTGCTGCTTGCACCACCAACCAGAACAAACATAAATGGCAAACGGATGTCACATCCAGAACAAGCAAACTTCAAGACACCACACACTAAACAGAAAAAAGTATAAACAAAACCCCTGGTTGCTTCTCCCTTCTCTCTCTCATGTCAGCAGCTTCAGGTCCAGCTCTAGGGGATGAAGGGGATTACTGTAGAAAGCCAAAGAGGTTGGCAGTGTGACCCAGTAGGGCTAGGAATAGGAAATCTAGCAGACATGAGAGACCTGCCTCGGTAACTGACTGACCTTCTGACCCACTTACAGAACTTGGCCAAACTGCTCTTCAGTGCCACTGCTCCTCTCCCAGACTCTGTATGACCTTATTCTGTATGATCTTATCCAATTAGGCCAGTATCTTTAAGGCAGGGACTGCCTCTTTTTAATTTTGTGAAAAAAAGCCTATAGGCTTGAATAATATGATAGGTTTAAAAAAAAAAAAAAGGGGGCTGATATGCTGATTTTACTAGTATCTGCCTTGCCAAGAATAAAATCATCTTTTCACTTAAATAATCAAGAGCATCCACACAGTTAAACCTGTTAATATTATTTAAAAATATGTACAGCTGTTAGATTGGCATGTAGGTCTCATTCACAAGTTTGCTACAACTTTACTGAAGCCCACGATCTCCCCTATAGGTCTATTTACAGAGGCATTTCTCCCAGGGACCATGTTTTCCATTCATGTTCTTTCTTTGCCCTTCTCTCCTGCTTTATCCCTTCCCTGTAGCAGAGCCCTTCAGTCACATTAGGCAAAGCATTTGTGGTGTAACATGGGGAACTGATCCAAGCCTCCACCAAGCAAAAAATTAAGCTGAATAAAATGAAAAAAAATATTTTTTAACCTAGATGGGTTCCCAGACTGAGCTTATTCCCCACCACAACAGGTGTATCAACACACCTGGGGAAGAAACTGAGCAAACGAAGCTTCAATTCTTGCTGACAAAATCAAATGTATACATCAGTAGGATGAGAATATTTTTAAAATATTAATATTGGAACGGGGATTCTTACACTGGGGAAATCTTTAAACATTATAAAATGGACTTAATACATATTCCTTATGTTGTTCACAGTTTCCTTTGCTAGTTTGGCTAATTATACGATATTTAAGTTTAAACATATGTTGCCTCCCTTGCAGTGAATCCTCTCCTCCTACATGATACAGCAGTGAAGTCATCTTGCTGACTTCAAGTTGAATCCTGCACCCTCTTCAAGTAGGTGGGCATTTTTAGCTTATCTGGAAAGCAGTCTAGCCCTGGGAGCACAGTGATTCTCAGTGTGATAAGCTACCAAGAGCTTGACCATGACAAATATCCTGAAATATATCTTCCAGATGCTCTATATATAAGAACCAGAATAACTTCTGTCATCCTGAACATATGGTTTTTAAAACATGTAAGAGATGCTCAAGATGCGTCTGCACAGGAGTGAAAGGTGAACCAGCAGACCAGAGACTTCTAACCTCCTTCCATACTATCACCAACTGACTTCAAGACTTTGGGATTTTTTCTTAAAACCAAAACACATTAAGATAGAAGGACATTCCAAACGTAAGGAAGTAGCAAAAGACTAAGCAAAAAAGGTATTTAGAAGGGCAAAAAAATCTGGCAGCCCTTTACAAACTTTCATGTGCTGCAGACAGGAAAATCTCTTTCAGTTAGTGTGTTCCACATTACAACAGCCTTTAGTAAGCAGAGTACACCACAATGGCCGTGTTTCATTAGCTTAGCACAGCAGAGTACAGGATTTAAAGGGAATAAACAGCAGCTGAAAATAATTGCACTAAATTAACATTAACCCACAAACCCAGAAGAGGCATATAATATTGAGGACTGCTACGTAACGTAACTGCTACAGTAACCCAGAATTAATGTCTGTAAAAGACAAACAATCCTGCTCTAACTGGGATTCAAAATCCTAAAGGAAGAAAGCTCACCTCAAATAGTGTTCCCTGAGGTGAGGCGAAGGAAAGAAAGGAAATCATGGCTTAGTTAAAAATATCAGTAGGTAGGAACACAAACTCTGAAATGATGTGGTTCCCAAAGGGCTGACATTTTTTATAGTCAATACATGCATTCCCACACATTCCTTCTCAAAAAGGATTTTGAAAATAAATATAATTTTAAGATATGTAAATGAGATAGACATGTGAGAATTTAAACACTTAGGACAGAAAAGATAAAACCTCAGAGTCTAAAGCAAGAAAGGCAGCTAGGACTGGACTAAAACATAGCCAAGAGCGACAGCCATACTTCAACTGGTGAATGTACATTACGAGAATCCATGACTCTTGATACTACAAAGGCTTAGAGCAGAAGAGTATCACCAAAAAAAAGGCCCTTAATTAATCTGAAATGTTAGAATGGGGAGACACATAAGGGAGCATGCTGTGCTCAAACTGAAGAGGAAATTTATGCTAAACATGGGGAGGGGAAGTAATTATTTAAAAAATTTGAGACATACTGACTTACAGCAACTACTCATTTCATCTATGAGCAGGTACCAGAAGAAAGTCATGGTACTATTGGCCAGGAGGAAAAACAGGACCCTCAAGTTCTTTCTCCCAGCACCAGCTAGAAAAGCTAGCCTGGTCATGCCCTTGGCTAGCTGCAAATCAAAAAGAACTAAGCCACCAACTGAGGCCTGAGGAAAGTTATAGCAGAAGCTACTATCAGACCAGTTCTAAGACCTCATCTGGTGCCTTGATAGCCCCTGACCATCTGAATTTACATGGCTCCTCCAATTGGAGAGAAATTCTACCTCATGAGCAAGCCAGCATTTGGAAACAATTAACATCCTATCTTCATTAACCATCGTGTTCTTCCCTTCTGCATCCCTGCGGAATTTAAAATATTTATAAAAAGACAAAAACCTGTGGACTTTACAGTAAAACTCAGCAACATGGGTTTGTACTTTAGGATGTTTTAAAGCTCCAAACAACTTCCTATCAAACACAAAATTAATTCGTAATCAATACTTACTGGGCAGTGAAAATTTCTTTTTAGTTGAGCTCTTCATTACAGCAGGATTTTACAACTATTCCTCTATATTTGTCTACCATCTGCACAGCACTCTCCCATATGGACACATAATACCTTTTTTTGGTTTTGTTAGGTCTCCTTCATTAGCAATACTCTTTCATGAGCAGCACAGGACTGCCTAAAAGTGTCTAAAATATAGTGCTTCATTGGAATTTTGAAGTTCTTAATGTTTAAAGTGAGTGCTTATCAGTATTTTTATTTAAACACTGAAGTAGTTGCTAGAGCAGCCTGAATCTCACTTATCTAGAGGTTTCTACAACTACTCTGACAATAAGGCTTTGTGTAAAGTCACACCCTACAAGTTTCAGGGTAGAAATCAGGTAAGTTAAGATATGACCATCTAATTTTAGTACAAGTTTTGGCTTTCAGGACTTTTTTTTTTCCTTAAAAAAGCAAAATATTATTTCTTCATACATTTGTCTAACCAAAGGGAGCAAAGAGCTTCCATGTGCGCAGCAGGATTAAGGGAAACCCATCTGAATTCCTGCTGCAGGTTTCTAGCTGTTTAATAAGGTTTATCCCAGAACCTTTTGCTTTTAATTTCTGCTCTGCCCGGTTTCCTACTTTCAAAAACCTGCCTGAACTTTGCATCTTCGGGACCTCTATTGCTCTGTGGACTTGGTTTAAATCAGCTAACAATTTAGAATAGAAAAGGAGAAAAGAGACACAGATGCTATACATAAAAGCAACAGAATCTGTTGCTGTTTCTTGGGGCACCAAGCTAAAACTTTAGAGGATGAGAGGAAGAACCCAACTCTTTGAAGCACGAGATCTGCTTGCTCTGCATACCTAACACAACACCTTGCCAGCAGAAATCCATCCAGAAGTTTTGGCTTAGCATGCTGGAAACACGTTATACCCAAGGTTCTCTTTTACATATGATTTCAGCTAATATTTCTATTTCATTGCACAAGATCTCCTCTCAGCCCTAACAAAACAGAGTATTTCTGATCAACCTTATCATCAAATAACTTTTCAAATAAATAACTGAAGTTAAAAAATTCTATAGCTGTTGCTATTCAGTCTTGCACTTCCATCAGTTATTTGCATAGTCATTCCCACTCTGATTTAATAATTCCTTTTGTGACTGTCTAAGTCTACATTGAAAATGAGAACATTAAATCAAACTAAGCACTTGGCAGGCATGTACTGGTGAGATCACAGCAAGATCCTGGAATAGCACAGGCACTCTCACTTGGAAAAGGCTTGTGGAGTTCCCATGCAGTTCAAGTAACCATCATCTGACTCAATGAGCAATACTGAGATAGACTCAGCTGTCTGTGGAAACCAGCTGTTAACTAGGTGAACACCCAAGGAAGTGGCAGAACTGGCATACAAAGCTTCATAACTAATATGTTAAATTATTTGCTCTAGCTATATTACTGCATTAATAAAACCAGCATGGATCAGAGCTTTTTAATCTAATCACACAATGAAGCTCAGAGGTAAAAGGTCAGAAGCAAGAATACAAAGTTCCCATTAAAAGGTAAGCCTGAGCAAGAATACAAAGTTCCCATTAAAAGGTAAGCCTGAATACACAGAGAGGGTTTCATATCTCTGACTTTCAGTTCTCTGGCTAAATAAAAGATAATGTTTCATGAGGTAGAAAAACAAGGTATTATTTAGAAAAGGTGTACTTGGCCCAAGGAGAATCACAAAAGAATTACTTAAAACGTGTTTGTGATTCATCGTGGTTCAGTAACTTCTCGTGAATACTAATGTGTTTCAGAGAGATAGAAAGGCTTGTGCAGGTGTGACAGAAACAATTAGTCAGTTAATAGTAAGTGCAGGCTTCACTGGCAGCCATGCTGCTGGAGCTCCACATTACCTGTAGGCCTGCCAGTAACTCTCCACATGCTGCTGATATTTAGAACTGCCAAACAGGCAGGACAAGTCATATCTGCAAACACTAATTTATCCCTCATTTTGCCTGCCTCCTTGACAAAACTTGCAGTTAAAGTAAAATGCAGCATGCTTAAGACAGCGTGGCTCCTCTTCAGGAGTAAGCGTAAGGAAAGAATCTAAGTTTATCCACAAGCCCATTAACTAATCTACACACTAACTCATTGCATTTTGTCCCTAAGATCTTCTAAAAAGGTGCTTTTTTCAGAAGTACTATACCTACATGGTTCTACCTATATGGAGCAGAATAGACAGCTTCATTTAAACTTAAACTTGACCTTTCTTTAGTGTAACTATTCCCTCTACCAGTAGTTTTACAGCAAGCAATAAAACTTTATTCTCTTTTAGCACTCTGGAGATCCACTCATTTCCACAAGGCTTGCAACAACATTTAGAGAAAATTTTCAAAAGATGTTGCCTATTACCCAATATCTGGTATCCTTTCCTAAAGCAGAATTCAGAACAGCATGGAGGACTGTTTAATTTAATTTCCTTTCAGCTTTTAAGAAAATACTCTAAGATCCTTTAATTGCAAAATAACATTCAACACTTAAAAGGCTACCCTCCAACAGACACTTAGGAAACAAACTCCAAAATTTTCTGAGAGCAACAGTATAATCCAAGCAATCATGCTCCAACAGCAAGCCAGAGATATGTTTACAGCAGCAAAGAGCAGCCTGGTTTTGACTCTGTGCCTCACTACACACCCGACACACCCAACTGCTCCAGCATAATGTTCATCCTCACTATGAGACAGACATCACAATTTTTTAGCATAGTGAATCTCTGAAATGAATAGCAAATAATTCACTAGTGGTTGAATTTATTAGCTATACAAAATTCTCAGGGTCAAATGCCAGTGAAATGAGATGAAACCATTAAGCTAGCAGACTTCAACTTCTTTTGATAAGGAGCACAGTTATATGCCTGTGTCCTTATCCAATCACAGTTCCAATTAAATTTGCAGGAACTCAGTTTTCATCTGGTTTAGTGGCTAATTTCTTAATATTCACTACCACTAAAATAATAAGCATAAACCCCACTGTGCTGTTATACTTTACTGAAGGTTTGCACACATGCATGTGTGTGCATGAATATAAAAGTCAAATATTTTGATTGAAAGAATGCTTCCTGAGTGCAGATTACAATCTCTTACTGTCTAAATAGCAAAAATCTTCATAGGAAGGCTTTCCATGCTGTTCAGAAAGTAGCTATGGTCAGAAGCATAGCTGCAGCTGCACAAGATAGGTTCTTCTCACCAGACTGATCTGACCTGTGCATTTATTTTCTCCATTTTTATTATTCATACCTGTACTGCAAAGAAGAATATGACCCATATGTCTTGGTTTGTGCTGAATTAACAGGACCAAAAGTTAAGTTCACATTTAATTGTAATTTAATAAGAATCTTTCCTGTCTTCACACCCACCCACCCACCCACCTTAAAGGACCTAGAATAATCTAGGATTGGCCTTAAAAGCTCAAGACCTTCCTTACTCCCACTGCAGTCTTATGGTAGACAACCTGTAATGCTGTCTGCTGAGGACTCAAACAGGCTCTGCAACAGCAACCAGAAAGAATGGAGAGGGAAGAAATAGAAAAAAAAAAGGAATGAGAAAGCGCAGTGACCATTCTGAAGCAGCAGCCAATTTGTATGCCTCTTGACCTGCAGGACAATCCAAGGTCCAACTTGGGCTTCACCATTCTCCCCAGAGCATGCAAGGGTTGATTGCAAACTTGTTAGTCCTATCCTGCCACCAGCTAGTGATCCTGCATCCAGCTAGGCAACATATTATATAAAAATGAGCATATGTTAGAGCTGTGGAGGAATATTTACCTAATGAATGTGCCATTGTGTTCTGCTCTTCTACTCTTCAGTCAGTTATAAGTTACACAAGAGCTCAGCATATTCAGCCTCAGTTTCCATATGCCTGACAGACTAAGCTTGTGTGACTTTGTGTAGGGGAACCCCCCAAAATTATATTTCACATAGATTTAAAATACTAAACTGAAACACTGGAGATCACAAATTCCCTTTTTCAGGCTTATCTTGCAAAAAAGATAGGACCTAAATAAACTGGACAATACCTTCCCTTCCTCTTTTGGGGCCTGCTAATACTTTCCCCTTCTGCTTGCTTGTTTTATTTCTCTTTTCTCCTCCTTCATTCAATCTTATTCTACCATTATTACAAGCTTCAAAGAACCTGAATGTTTTTATGCTATTTCTTTGCAATGCCAAGTTCTGCCTTTCACTGCCAGTCTTAGTATCTTCTCCCGTCTCCAGCAGCCCTTCTGAAACTATAATCCATTCTTTCAAGAGTTGCATTTTCTGTTGATAATGCCAGAGGCCAGGAAGGCTACTGGCAGTACAGTTCCAAGAGTCTGAAATGGAACAATCTTCTTTTCTTTTTTTTTTTTTTAATTGGGTAAGAAGAGTTAAGGAAGTCCAAGACATGGTTTTTAAAATGAGAATAATAATTTTTTAAATGCCTCTGGCATTGGCAGCTTTTAAATATAAACACATGAAATTTCCTTTCCAAAGCTGGTAACATACAACGTTTTTCACCAGCAATGAATACCTTCTCCTCCTACCTCCTTAAATGCTCTGTAGAATAGAAGTAAAACACATTATATTGGGGATTCATATACCCACAGATGTAAATAACATTCTAGTATTTGCACTCCATTTCTGCAGAAGCAAATGGTAAGGCCAAATGCTACAAATTTCTGCTGGTTCTTCCTGATACAGTCTTGCTCTTCTTCTAACAATTGCGCCAGGAGAGCCATTGACAATTGCAGAATGACACTATTTTTTGTCAGGAATACTTTAAAATAACTACTACAGAAAGACACATTATTTTATGCCAATTTCTCAGCAACCCAATCTTTTTGTCTGCAAGGGTAACAACAAGGAAACTGCTTCTCCTAAGACAAAATGAGAGAAGCTCCTTCCCTTCCTAAATACTTACTCTGCTTTAGTAGATACCAGTGGGAAAGAAGCAGATAACTTCTTCCCTTAAGGCATCCAGATTGTTCTGCAAACAGCAAAAGCCTTTGCAATTATCACATGCATCACACTCAGCTTTCACTGATTTCCTGAGCTCCTCAATAGGACTAGAAGTAGCTGAAGACCAGTTTTAGACCTCAGACAGGAAAAAGTAACTCTGCATATTTTAAGTCTGCATCAATTTCTTACACAATTCAAGGAAGGTGCCTTCCTTTCTTTGACCTAATTTTTTTCATTCAACACTTTAAGTGCTGAACTGTGACTATGTGGACTAATTCTCTGCACAAAGATGTTACACACTGCTCACAACTGAAGAAGCAGCATTTACAGCACTATGTAACTGAGATAATTCTCTTTTTTCTGCTTCTAAAGGCCAAACTCTAGAGGTTTAACACCACTGTACTGAGTAACTTTATTTTAGCAAGAGAATTGAGCTATGCCAGCTGTTAAGAATTATTTGGTTAATATTTTTATTTGAAATATTATGGCAAGTTATTACCACCTTTCATTGTAAGAGACCAAGATAACCCCTCCACAGCTTTCTCCATTAAGATACCAAAAAGTTACAGATTAAATTTTTCTTTTGAAACAAACAAAACAAACCTCAAACCAAACATACGCATAAAAAACCACCAAACTTTCAGAGTTTTTTCCACTTTCAAGTGTAGATATCCCAACATGAAATCAGTATGAATACAAAACAGAAAATTACGGAGAATGTCAAGGGTTAGTATTTTTCAACTAAATCATATTGCTACTTCATGGTCTTTTATCTATGGACAACCTATATTACAGAACAATCTGCTCTAAATCTGAGAGGAAAGAGAGCTGGTCCTTCACTCATGAAATCTAGATATTTCCAGAGAGTCTTTAGGTACACTCCTTTAAGAGCTCATGTCAGTTGTCCAGTAGTATTTTAAAACCACCTATGTTCATTTCCATTGACAAAGTGCCTTCTAAAACATTCCTTTTTCACTGACTTCATGTTCGCTAGGCTTTGTGCCATCATCAAAATAAAAAATGAAAACAATAGACATTTCTCAAACTGAATTTAACTTTTTAAACGCTTTTTTCCTTTAGCATATACTAAGACAGTTTGAGAATTTCTGCCTACAGTTCATATGTGGATTTATTTATAGAATGTGGATAGTCAAACCTAAATTGAGCTGCCCTGAGTTTTCTCAGTGTCTGCTGGGAATTCCACTATTCAATATCTATCTATTCAATAGATAGAGCAGTTCAGTTCTGCCTTTATCTGGAAAATATTGATTGCAGATATTTTCTGCCCTGTTTGGCTAAATCATCTCACCAAAGAACTACAATTACAGCAGAAACTTCATATTACAATCTGGCATATAATGTCCATGCTGTCCCTAGGGAAGGAATTTCTCAGCTTTTATTCAGAAAATAGCTTGCCAATATATCTCTTTATGTCTACATCTGGCCTACTGTCTACCCTTGTATTTTTAAATTAATGTTGAAAAGATGTTCAAAACAACCTTCAAGTTTTCTAACCACTCCAGGTTATCTTTATCAATACTGAACACAACCTTGCTTTGCTCCCACTAGTAACTTCTCCCATAGAACAAGTAAAGATCAAGTGACCACACTTACCAGACTTACCTTTTGCTTTTGGTAAATACAGTAAATTAAGAGATCTTGCTGCAGCTCTCACAACCTAGCATTTGACTGATTAACTCTTTTTACCAGAGGTACTACTTTTGAAAAAACAATGGAGTTTGGACTAGATGATCTTTAAAGGTCCCTTTCAACCCAAACTGTTCTGTGACCCAGATCAATTTTTAACAAAAACTTTTTCTCCCAAGGCATCTCTAAGTCAAGCCTCTTGTCCCTTGTAGCGTGCATATGACATGACAACACACATGAATCACCATACTGAAAACCCACAACTCTCTTTCCCCGTGACTACTAGTGATAACACAGTTAATTATGTGCGTAGCTGTAATCATACGTCCATAACTAACACTTGTCTGTCTTGACACAGAGGAGGCTGCTGGAAACAGACTGGGATGAAGAAGCTAGAAGATGTAGAAAACATTTTATGAGCCCTGTCAACTGATGTTATCCACTTCTTATCAGAATCTGCACTGTGGCACACCTGAATTCCCCTCTCCATCCTTTCCGTTGGAACACAACTAGCATTGAAACACTGGAGGGCAGCCATCCTGAGGATGCACTCAGGGCACCAGTCTTTACCTGACCAAAGACCAAAACTACAGTCTCCCAATGTCAAACCAGTGGTTTACAATGTCTCTTCCATCACGTTAAAACTACATAGTTGCACAATGTCATTCCAATGAAGTTACATATCTCATAAACAACCTGTAGCAAAAAACACTGGACCTACCCAGGTACTGTCTGAATTCAAAAGCAAGACATCAGCAGTATGAAAACCGTGCTGACTCAGGCTCACCATTTCCAAATTAAATTAAAACTACTGGTTCTCCTAAATGACTCCAAATTGCTAGCCTGAGAGGCTACCTCTCCGTTCAATCCACATCACAGCTGGGGCTTCTTTGTTACAGAGGAGACAGCTGCCCACAGGACATTCTCTAAATGGGGCCCTCAACTCTGAATTTCAATAAATCAAGAGAAAAAAGGCTCAAGACAGGAAAGCAAGGCTTATCCCCTTAGCCAAGCTTATGAAGATCAATGAACAGAGCAAGAACAATTAGTTGAAAACAAAGGACTTATCAGTTGACTTAAGTTTGATTTTCTAGTCTAGTTTGGTGGTTCTCTATGTACTGATTTAGGGGAGGGAAGTCCAACTGCATTTTCCTTTATGTCATTATTCCTTTAATTAGAAAACGTAGCCTATAGGCCATTATGGTTGGGCTTTTTAGCCTTCGTATATTCATTACACAGAATTAATTCAAAGCTAAAAGCCTCTCCATCTCTAGAGTAAAATTATTAATTTTACAAAATTAAAGCAATTTGGAACATACAGAAAAAAATAAATCCTAAAACCTACTGGTTTAATTTCAATCCACACACCACTGAATCATGGATGGTTTGATCCCTCTGGCCTATGAGCCAGGAGACCAATTTAAAATCCCAGTGTAAACAGCCCAAGACCATTTTATTTACGTATTTGTTTCAAAACAGAACTTGAATTCCAACTTGGATTTAAAATTATGCAGATTATTTTTCCCTTCTCCCTCAGTAGACATTTCTCCTTTATCATAATGTGTCTTCTGAGTCACTTAGAGCTGCAGGGGATGAAGTCTTTGCAACCTCTACCTTCCAGAAAATCATCCCAACACAGCATGACACAAACAACTCTTGTTACCCCAACACATACCCAGACACTCTTCCAACAAGCTAAACTCCTAAGGTATCTGAAGGAAAAAATGGGCTATTTTTAGCAGATCAAGAACTAAAAGCCCAGACTACTGAATATTTAAAAAGTTTATGAAAGATGCTGTACATGGTTACATCTTGAGGCTAATCCAAGAAAAACAGACTGAAATCACCATTTCATACAGAGAGCAGAACAGATACTCAAGTTTCCACAGTTTGTCCAAATATGTCAGAGAATAATGCCAGGACAGAGAAAGCATCAGAGCAACACAGGGTAATGAGATTATTCTCCTCTTTCAAAACTGCTTTCCACGTTTGCACTTTTACAAAAGCTTCAATTTTAGCTCCAAATTATGAATATCAGTCTTTTCAAAAAAGACCACATAAACTGACCTACTTCTAACATTAGTTACAATTAAAAAACAAACAAACAACACAGTATGTTTTTTCAAGGTCTGAATGATTTTTTTAATGGCCTTTCCCTCATTTTCTGGAACTGGCACTAGCTGTCAAATCTTTATTTGCCATAAATGTGGTTAAAATTGTATTAAGTGGTCCAAAACGAAAAAGATCTTTTCATTTTGTTTTGTAGACTTTTTGGTTGACTTGCTCCTTTTTCTCCCCCTTTCTCCTTTTCCTGAGTTGTTACAACCATTACACCAAACGTTGTGTCTTTCGGTCCCCAGCAGAACTCCTGACTTGTTCACATTTTCTGCCTTCCTTTTTTTTTTTTTAAGAAAAAGAAGATTAAGCACAAAAAGAGAAGTTATGCATATCAATAGAAGAGATTTCAGACCTACATAAAGTAGAGCTCAGAATCAGACCCCATGTCTAGGCCTGAATTTTTCGAGTTTGGTGAGCAGAAGAGATTTCAGCACATGTGAAGAGGGACAGTGGGAGGTGGGGTGAAAAAGTTGATAGGAGGAATGTACTTCAACCACAGGGGGTAGAGTTCCACCAGATGAGTCCACTGGTGCTTGAAGGGAAGGAAAAAAAAAAAAAGAAAATTTGGGGAGTGGAAGGAAAGAAAAAAAGACAAACACCAATACTCCAACATTTTAACAGCCTAGTGACCAAAGGGTATACCAGATATCTTTTCCAGAATCCAAGGGCAAGTAATTACATTTAAGAATCTTTTTTCACTTGGTTTGGCTCAGCGTTACTGAAAAACTTTGTCCAAAAGTTGATGTGCTGAGCCAACATTTATTAGGTTTCAATTTCAAGCTAAAGCTACAACTATGAAAATTAATGTGGCAATTGTAACAGAAAGCAAAGAAATGGAAAAGACTACACTGGTATGTAACAAGTACATTCATTGGCAGCAAGAGTAAAAAATGCATTATTTCAACCTGTGTCATAGACATTTTTCTCTTATTATTAGAAAAACAATGTGCAAATCAAATGTATTGTTTGGCCAGAGGATACTGTATGAATAATAATTATAAATTCCTCATCAACCAACCTCAGTAGATTACTGCCTGTCCTAAAATATGAAGCAGCAATTTAAAGAGTCACCCCTGCAATGTTCATATCAACAAGATTCAATGAAGAATACTGCAAATTGCCAGTCTAGCTAGACAGAAAGCCTGAACTGCTCACATGAAGCATCTTTGCCAAAACCTATGCATCCCTCAAACTTCTGCTGGACTATATGATAAATGTACGTTGACTGAAGAGAATGAAAAATAGACATAGACTAGTTTCACTTCAGCTACAAATTCAAGCAACAGAAGGCATGCGTGCACTGAGAATATAAGGAGAATTATTTAAAACAAATCTGTATCTATGGGAGAAAGTGTTAAAACTTCTGCATTTTGTAGGAGTTTATTGAAATATTGGTTTTGCTAAACTCTTTCCATCACTCTAAAACATAAGAAAAATTGGTTTTACTACATTTAAAAAATAAAAATCAAAATTACTCTCCTATTTCCCAACAGTTATGCATCTCTATTACTATGCAAAAGATCAAATTGCCATCATAAGGAATAGAGATGAGTTTCAAGTCCGCAAACAAATGCACATAGTACTTACAACATGTGTATGGTCACAGGAGAGGACAACTACATCCTGAATTTTATGGAAGTTTCCAACAGACTACATCAGGAGACCTGACTCTTCCCATTTTACTATGAGGCTGACAATGAGCTAGAAGTGAACCACCTCTGAATGGCACCAGTCATCTAATCTCAGACAACACACAAAAATCGCAGCTGAAGGAGGTAGGTCAAAGTGCTGACAGCATCATTTGAGCCTGTTGTCAAACACTGCATATTCTTCCTCTTGTATAACTTCAAAATGTTGGATGTATTTGGTATGGGTTGTCAACTTCATACATTTCCATCAAGGAAAATAAGGTCCACATGGAGCATATCATCCAGGTTCATGCACACTCTCTGATTTCCAAAACATCTCTGGCAAATTAGATAATCTTCAGGCAAGCTTCCTCTGCTGTATTAAGGAATGGGAGTTTAATGCCATCACATCTCCACAATCTGAAGTTCTCTTAGAAGTTACCCATCCTCCCTTTCACTTGAAGCAAGCTCAACAAGAAAAAGAGACAGGTTATTATGTGGGCATCCATGTAGCTGATAAAGAAATTACACTGTCCCTGATTACAGAGTATTTCACAGACAGATTTACACTTCATACGCCAACCATAAATTAGGAATGTACCATAAATCCTTTGAGCTAGACATTTTAAGAACATAGGAGATGATACATACATAATAGATGATACACACTTCAGGCCACAGCTCTTCTTGGAAGTCTTAAATAGAACTATTTATGTGAAAAATAACCTAAGGGTTCCCAGGATAAAGGGATTAAGGACTGGGCAAATACCTTGAAATCACGAGAGCTGTGATAGATAAATACCAAAGAATAAGGTACCAAAGTAGAAGAGGCAAAGAAGTGGAAGAAGTTACAAGGAGAGCTTAACTCAAAGAAATAAAAATCAGAAAGAAAGCAGAAGCAAAAGAGAAAAAACAACACAGCCAGGACACAGATATAGTTTTGTAATAAACCTGTTTGGGAATAATTTGTTTTCTTACTTTCCACCCTCTAACACCTCCCCCCCATTTCTAGCCTGTTTACTGAAGATGATGTTTCACAAACATTTTAAATCAACTTAATTCCATCTGAAAGGGAAAATCTTTCCCCTAAGCATTGATTTGTAGTTCCCACTCCCTCCCTCCCTCCAGCTAGTGCTAACTTCTGTGGAGTTTTGCAGTGCTATTTGACAGTAAAAGGAACACAGCAGAAACAGTAGTAGGAAGACTTATGTCCTCAAATGTGGTAAGAATAGGTCCTTTATCGCATTTGCATAACATATCCAGGTAGCATACTCAGCTTTCTGAAGAACTCCATAGCCTACTCCCTAGAAATGCAGCAAAGTGAGTTCATTTGTACATAAATTAAAACACTTTTCTATAGGGGATCCCCACCAGCAATACCTACAAGTCTTCATCATAATGTGATTTATTGCTGAACAAAAAAACGCCTTGTCCACTAACTTCTCGCAATTAACCTCCCTCTCCAAGTAGGCATTGACAACAAGCCTACTGCAGACAAATCAAATACTCACACTGGAAACCTGCCATTAGGAAAAAGAAATCAATGCATTTTCTAGGGTTTGCAAACAAGAACTTCGTGAATCCCTGTTCACCTTGCTCTTGAGTGCAGGCGTGTGTTTTACAAAGCCACCTGCTCAGCAGCTTAAGAAATCAGTACCTTACTTACTGATGGGCACCATACATGTGGCATCAGCCACTAACACAAGCTAGCCCGGAACACAGAAGTTTCTCTCTGTCAGATTTGAAATGGAGAGAAGAAGAAGCATGCTAGCTATCCCCTGAAGCATAGACTTAGCATTAATATTACTCTTCAATGTTAACAGCGATCAGAAAACAGAGGAAGCTAGTAGGAAAGTTATGACATTATCTTAAATCTCTCTTTTGTGTCTCATACTTGCAATAATGAAAGATCATACCACAAACCCAAATTCTTGCAAACAGCTTGATGCAAAAATGCTGAGCAAAAAACAGCTCTGCAAGTTTGTTACTCTTATTCTATTAATCTCTCTGAAACTATATGCATGCGGTTTATTTAAGTGTAACAAATATATTATCACCTCTTAGATCAGTACTATCAAATGCTTCCAACATTCTGACTTTTGCCAATTGCTTTTAATTTCTCTTTCCTTTTCCGTGTTATATTTGAAGAGAGATGAGAAAAAAGAAAAAAAAAGGTGACTGACTTGAGTAGAAGAAAAATTATTCTAAATCCTTTACAGTTTCTCTGTTAAATTGACACAAGTTTAACAACGTGTACTTGGCACATTCCTCTTGCCACGAATACAAGAAACTTTAAAAAAAAAAAACTCACTCAAAGCAGGGAAATCCATTAAAGATACAGCACATACCTTGCTGAACAGTGATAGCTGTTACAAAGCCATTTGTAGATTCAAGTGTTTGAACAATAACAAAGACAACACAACTCTAAAGGCTTTTTCTTTTTTTTAAAAATCTTCTTTTTAATAGAATGATGACTGAACGGGGAGTCAAAACTGACCCACCCATTCTCACTCAAATTGTACATTCTAGACAGTGCAGAGATACAGCAGATGAGAAGGTCTACTAGACCCAGGTATAACTGTGCATAGGAACAGAACAGAAGAGACAACAGTACTTTTGCTTTATACAAGGGTTTCTAGTTCCCAGGGTCCCCAAAATCCCATCATCTTCTACAAATGAGGAGAGTTCTTTTAATACAAGGACATGCTGGGCATTCACAGCACAGTATGACAAGAAAGCTTGTAAATTCTAAAGAGATTGTTTATTTCAAGGAAACTGACTATCAAATGACAGCAAAATCTCAGCTTGAGAGGAAAATTGTACTTAATGGCCTCATATAAATCCCAGGCAAATCCTTATTTGAGAATCAAAGAATTAGAAACATTGTGGCTGGAAATATATCAAAACTAAACAGCAGCAACAAAAAAGCTTGTTATTGGAACAGGAGAACAATGCATGTTAGTGTGCAGGTGTACTGTAAGAAATCTGGGGAAACCTTTTCCTCGTTACACTTAAATCCAAGGCATTAGCCACTCACTCCATATACAGAAGCCATCTAGGCTAGCAAATGAAGACTGCAATGTGTGGACACGGGAACCCTGCTCCCTGTGTATCAACATGGAAAACATGAGATCAGAGTCCAACACCACTTTGTAGGCTGGACACTCTGAGAACACATGTCTGTGAACCCAAAACTTAAAATCAAAGAGACTTCTACTAGGTAGACAAAAACAAAGAGCGGAAGGAAGGGTGGAACACCACATTACTCTTGATCTGTAATTTGCTACCTCACAGCATTGGTGTCCGGAAGTTCAATGCACACAGTAGTGTTTCAGCAATAGTTACACTTTTACATACCATAATAAGCTTTGCTTGATGAGAACCAGGGAAAAAGGGCATTAAAAACAACTTTGTAGGACAACGCAATATGTTGCACCCCAGCAGCAAGAATACAGAAGTACTTGCTTTTAAGAACACTAATGGTCCGGTTATATAATGACAGCTGCAGAACTACAGATACTTTTGGTTACCTAGACTGCTACAGAGTAAGCAGGTAAGAGTTTTTCCTCTCCCCTCGGCAAAATCTGTCTGAATTGTTCACCTACTAAGTTTTTCCTGGCATATGGAGAATATAAGAAAAAACATCAAAATGGTAAGTATAGAAACCAATTTTCTTTCCTCTACCCCTCCCCGTCCAGCAGCAAATTGTTCATTAGAACAAATCCTCAGACAATGATACTCAAAGAAAAGTTGCAAACTACAGAGAAGGCAGGTGTATTCTAGTGCACAGTAAGTTTCAAAGGGATTACAAAGAGAGAGAAAAGAAAGTCAACTACCCCTATGCAACGTTTCCAGTATGAATAAATTGTGATTCAGGTTTGCCTCTAGACAAGTCAATTCACACACTCAGATCCATAGACTGCACTAACAGCATCTTTTACTAATACCCATTTCACATAATGTTCACATATGTTTTAAGCATACTAATCTTTCTTTTCTCTGACTAGTGAGTTTTGAAAGCTGCTGCAGTACTTTTAACAGCTTTATGATGTGCGTTAACGGATATTTTGCTAACAGTACACACGAAGGACTTTTACCAGCAGGCTATCACCATTGCTGCTACTTCTCCTCATTCCGTTACCGGTCATCAGATTAGATCCCTATCACCTATCTATACAGCTAAAAAAAAAAAAAAAAAAAAAAAAAAGAATGGGAATCAGGGAAAGAAAACCTTCAAAGAAAGCAAACTTCCATCTCAAACTGGAAGAACTTTATGTAAATTTCAGTGTATTTTCTTTCCTCTGCTATGTTCTGCCTAAGCCACTCAATCAAGCAGGAATGACATGGAAAGAATAGGACTAATGCGAGCAATGAATTATCCATAAACGTCTACAAGATTATGTAACTGGAGATGGCATGCATGTGTGCATGCATTTAGGGGAATGGAGGAGAAACAGACAAGGAGAAAGAGGAGGAAACAACATCCCCAGCCACAGATACAGGACTCAGCATAGTTCTTACTCAGTTTCCCTCTCTTCCCAAAAGACAAATATTTTAACCAAGCACAATCAGGCAGCTGAGGGATAAAAGCAAAAGAAAACTCATTTGCTAATGAATACACTTCAAAACATCCCTTGCTGAAATTGCACCATAACTGCAGTATCATGAAACAGCTCATAGACAACCATGTTTATACTAAAGCAATTAACACACGGTACATTTCCTGCACTGTTATTATCATTGGCATTCTCTCTGTGTTTGTTACGCATTTTGAGCCTTGGCAGATTAAGAGTTCTTCTTATAAAGTTAACAACAAAATGTTGCTGATTTGAAACGTACTCACTGTTATTTTTCAGGAACTCTTATATTTACTTGGCACCATTCTCAGAGGAGAGTTGAACAGTTGTATTAGTTCTGCAAGCAAAATATATTCAAAATAAACTTTACAAAGGCTTTGAGCCAAAAAACTTCACAAATGTAACTTTTTAGACCCAGTACCCAATTGCTTTACAAGGCTGCACACTGTGGCTTTGCATAATCACCACCCACATTTCAGAACAATCATTTAATCTGAAATTCATCAGCTGTTTGATCACTTGTGTGAGCATAAACTTAGGAAAAGGAGCACACGCACCCCCTCCCACCCTCTAAGAAGCACTCGGATGCCGGGTCGAAGGGGAGGCATGCCCGCGGAGGCGGTGGCTGGGTACCAATGCCGAGCTCGGAGCTGGCTGCCTGCGGAGATGCACTTGCTTCAAAGTTGAGGCTTCTCCTCCCGAGAGGCACCCGCGGCAGTGCGGACACTTGCTGCGGCCGCAGACTCCATCCGGGCTTGACCCCACGCATTAACCCACGCGGGTCCGGCCGCGGCCGCTGCCCTGCACGCCGCCCCCCCGTCCCCCCGCAGCAACGCGCCGGTCCCGCCGGCTCGGGCGAGGCCCCGCCACCACTCACCCCCCGGGCCCGGAGGTGCGCGCTCCCGTCCGCTCCCCTCGCCAGCGGCCTCCGGCCACCTGGAGCAGCCGGTGGCAGATGGGGTTGCCCAGGTCACGGGAGGGGGCTGAGGCGGGGACGGAGCAGGAGGAGGCGGTAGCGAAGGAGGAGGCGGAGGCGCCGGCGAAGTCGCGGCGGAGGCAACGGGGCGGCTGTGGCAGCAACAGCCGAGGGCCGGTGGAGAGGGCAGGGCGGCGGGAGGAGCCACTGTGCGAGGCGAGGCAAAGCGAGTCGGGCCGTGCCACCGCCCCGCCGGCAGCCACCGTCCGAGGCCCCGCCGCTCTGACAAGCACAGCACTGCGCTTCCTCTTTCTCGTAGCGACGGCGGCCGCCCCCCGCCCGGCACCTCCCGCCACGGGGACCGGCTGCGGCGCTCGCCCGGGCAGGTGCTGGGCTCTCCAGCTGCCTACTCCGTCCTGTTCCTCCTCCTCCCCGGCTGCCTTCCGTGCCTCTCCGCGCTCTCCCGCACCGCCAGGCCAGCGCCGCTGCCGCGTTCCCGCGCCGGACCGAGGCTCTCCTACCTCCGGCGTGGGCAGCGCCCCCCCCCCGCCACAGCGCACAGCGGGCCCTCTCGACCGCCGCCGCGGGAACCTCGCTCCGCTCCCCACCGCCGCCTCGGTGCGGTGCGCTGGGCTGCCTCCGGTGCTATCCCATCCCGGGGCTCGCACAAGCACTCGCCGCTCTCACTTCCTCTTCCTTCCTCCTGCTGGCCGGGCCGCGATGTGCAGCTCCGGCCGCCGCCGAGGGGTCCCGCGGCTCGGCAGCACCTGCGGACGGGGGGCGACACCCGCTCCTGCCTCCGCCCGCTGCCGCTCCGCTTGCCCCGCGCAGGGGTGCGGCTGGCGTTCCTCCTCCTGCAGCTCCTAAATGAGGGATTTGGGGCTACCTCCTTGCCTTTGGAATAGCTATTTATGTTTTGATGCTGCTTCTCTTCCCAGAGAGCCGCTGCCTCTGAGCAGTTCTGCAGCGGGGACGCTGCGGCGCACGTCTGTTCGCCCCCGAAGCGAGCGATCTGCCGAAGGAGCGCAGCCCAGCCCGGCCGCTCCAGGCCGGGGCCCTGCCGGAAGGGGGCGGCCGCAGCCCCACTCCGCAATCCCTGCCCGGCTCCGCCGCCGGGTACCGGCTGCTGCCCCGGCCCTGGCGCTTCAGCATCCCCGCGGCCCGCTAGCGCCGGGGCGAGACGAGTGCCCAATTCGTGGCTTTTGCTCGCTGGAAAAGTCAAATGTCAGAGCTCTGATTTTCTTCTCCGTTTCTCTGAAAAAAAAAATTATCAATAAGCTTTTAAAATTTTTTTTTAATGCCATAACCCACAGTTACTCTGTGAACTACACAGGTCATGTGACCCTGCAAACGATCAAATTATATCTTCTGATACCAGATTGTGAGAGTGGTGGGGGTTTTTTGGTGGGGGAGGGGCGTTGGGTTTTTTTTTTTTTGTTTTGTGGGGTTTTTGTGTTTGTTTGTTTTGGGTTTCTTGGGGGTTTTTATGTTTGTTTGGTTGGGTTTTTTTCCGAAGTCCTGTACATTTCACTTTGGTAGGAACTGATAACCGTGAAGCCTGGCTGTGGTACAAAAACTTTTATTGTATCTTGTAGCAAAATTTACTTATTTTGAACTATCCCATCATACATGAAGACCAAAACCTGCAGAATTACTGATTCTAATAAGAGGATCTTTTTGTAGGATAATAATTCCCAGTGGTTTCCCATAAAACCACTCTCCTGCAACACCCAAGTTCTAAAACCACAATAATTCTGTTATGCGTCAACTGACATTTAAGAGGCTCATTGCTCTAAATGTCCCACAGCTGCTTACTAGGACTTTATACCCAGCAGAATTGCTGTGGGCTTTCCAGAAGAACGGTGCTTCATTCCCTCCTTAGCCTCTAATACACCACGAGAGCAACACATCAGATCTAAGCAAACACTTCCCGTTAAAGCTGAACAAATATATGCCGGTGTGAGGCAATAAATGGCATGACTAATCTGTCACAAATGACTGTATTTATAAGACTAAAGCAGAGATTCCGCTAAGTGACTGGGTCTAAGAGTAGACCCCAAAACCATGGAAGCTCCTTTTCATGCATGTACAAACTGCCTGCCTGGTCCCTTGTCCTCTGGCAGCTTTCAGGCAGGTGTGGCATGGGTGACAGCAATGAATACTGGGAGAGCTGGGGCAGGAAACATCACCATTCCGCATCCTTCTACATTGACGCCGCCCGCCTCAGTCCACTCGTGTCCTGACCGCCTAGCTACCTCTTGAGGCGAGGGGAGCGTCAAGAGTGGCCCTCTCCCAGAGCCTCTTGGAGCCCGGGATGAGGGTAAGGCACAAGCCTTAGTGGCAGTCATCGGCGTCCGGGAGAAGCAGAGACAGGACGATCCTTCCAGGGTTCCAAGGGTTTATTAACGAAGCGTGTACGGGAACAACAGATACCGAGAAGAGGAAACCGAGAAAAGCGCAGAGAAACGATTGACACCAACTTAAATAAATGACCTCCCCCGTGGGAGGGTACTATACAGAGACCAGTGGGGACAACTTAGGGGTGTTACAATGGGAGAGATCCAAGATACAGTAAACCAATAAAGAGGGAACATGGGCAGGGTACAACATACAATATTCAATCATGTAACTGGGAACTAGTAACTGACGACGAACTTGCTAGAACAAAAGGTATGGCCAGGTGGGATTGACAAATTGGAGGGTAGGGACTAGGGTGACTGACAAGGAAAGATCTGGAATAAGGGGTGGGGTTCAGGTTAACTGACAGGGCTAAGGTGGGAAGGGGCAACCTGGAATAGACCAACTAAAGGGGTACAACATATGGAGAAACCATTTTAACGTGTAGGGAAAACAAGGTTATAGTGAAAGAAAATAAAAAACCACTACACTACATGGCAGGAATTCCCTTCAATTAAGGAACATTTCTCTAAAGCCACTGAGTTTTAGGACCTCCGTGAGCACTGAAATTCATGGAGAAGCTGGACTTCGCATACTGAAATGGATATGCTGGTTCCTATGTTAAATATTCATTTTGAAGCACATTTTCATGTTGCTTTATTAAGGTAGAACTCCAACACTGAAAACGTGAGGTCCATATGTAATATATTTCTTATTAAATACACTGAAAACACCAAACTTTTCAAGAGTTTCTTACAGACGCACAAAATTTATTGAAAGAGGGATAATATCCACAGCAAGTAAATGGTGAATCAGTTTGCATTTGAACAGTTTCCATAATCCTGAGAATTTTCCCCTGCATTTGTTACATGCATTTTGGTGCTTCACATAGAAACCAGAGTGTTTGCAACTTAGAAAAGGGCATAGTAAAGATAACATAAGTGTGCAAGAAAATGCTGTTTATTTCATTTTCCAATATTTGCTCAGGCTAGTTTTCCAGTATGGTCACAAGGGAGGTAAACATACAGATATATGTTGTTAGAAAAGATGTTTGGAAGAATATTAACAGTGAACAATATTTAAAATGCAAATTTTCATTCTCCATGTTTCAATTTTCTCTCACTCTCAGTAATAAAAATCATTAAAATTTATTTTAGCTGTATATTACCATAATAGTTGGATTTTGAACAGTGGAGGAGAATGTTAATTTACCAGCACTATTGTGACACAGTTTAGAAGAAAAGTTGTGAAAAAAATTCTACCAGTTTCTGGGAAAAAAAATCAATACAAAATTCTACTGCACAGTTCAAGAGAACAGGCCGGAAAACTGGAGAGTGCATTCCAATCAAACCTTCTCTTTATTCCTATTCCTATCTAATATCCATAGTATAGCAGCCATTGCACTAAAATTGGGATTACTTTTGGTCTCCAAGAGTCCAGAGAACCTCTATTCAAGATAGAAATGCCTGCTATGGTAATTTCCTGATTTATTTAGTAGTAGTCCCTTTTTTGATGTCTGCTATGAAAGTGCACCTTAACTTTACACTTGATGTGTTTACAGACAAAATCAGAGTGGGTCATAAGATACGGGCATAAGATGTTTGCTAGATAATTCTAGAAAGCCAGAAGAGGGAGCGCAGGAACAGAAAACATCACGAATGAAATATTTTAATCTGTGTTGCCTATTTCAGCTACAACCTTAAAGAGACATAGATAGATAGATAGATAGATAGATAGATAGATAGATAGATAGATAGACAGATGGATAGATAGATAAAAGAATTTACAGGAAGAACTGTGGCTGTGCTGACAACAAAGATATTTCAGGTTAGTTGAATAGGTGTTAATTACAAGTAGAAACCCAACCTGTGGAAATCTGCCCTTGACTGATCCCAAAATTGTAGAACTCATCAAAGCCATTAGTCACTTCTGACAGTGAGCACCTTACAACCTGAGAAAAGAGTTCCTGACAATTTTTGAAGAAGTTTTGCTATAGTACTTCCAGCCAAAGCTTTCCTAATGCAAAAATTATCCATGATTGCCTTTACTACATCCATGTATTGGTTTGAAAGTAAAACCAGTGCGAGACTCCAAGTCAGTAATACAATTTAATAGAAGAAAAGAGAAAAAATAAAATACATGCAATAATATAAAAGAAACAACCACCAACACAGTCAGAAATACAACCTGACACCCTGTCAGTCAGGGTGTTGGTAGCAGTCCATATAAATGGTGGCTGCAGTCCTCCTGGATGACAGATGTGGTTCAGTTGAAGCAGTGCTCCTGTAGAAGGTGCAGTTTTCCTCCGAAGATCCAGCGATGATGTGGAAATGATCCGACTTTCCTCTGGGATCCAGTAGAAAGGTCTGCCCTCGTGTCCCAAACCCCAGTTTTTTATCTAGGTAGGAAAGGCTTGGCTCCTGCCCCTGGCTGGGGCATCTCCCAATGGGATGATGTAATCTTATCAGTCACACAATAGGACTTAATGGCCCATTAACGGAATATATCTCCTGGAGGAAGGATGGTTTATGAAAAGATAACGATGATCATCCCCCGATCTTATCAGATGGCACATCAGCAGAGGATATCTCCCACAGAGATAAGGATCACCACCCCTCCCACATTTGAACAGATGGTGATAGAATACACAAATGTTGCATTGTACCCCAGGACAATCCAATAGGAAAGATGGTTGGATTTTAGTGTGCTTATAGACTTTATGAATATCAGTATTTTAATGATGTTTAAGTAATTACCTACATAATCTGGTTCATAACCATTAAAGCATACCACAATGCTGTCTGTGATATAGAAACAAGATAAAGAATAATTGTTAAATTTTTACTTTTTAGAACCCACAGATAAATTTCTCTTTATTTTAACAATACTAACTCTCTATCGTGTCTGAATGAGAATATTTTGTCCATGCATATATTCATTTCTGTGAAGGGTGAATTAAGCCATGGGAACAAAATATGAAAACCATGCTTATTGGGCCATTCCTTCTACTGTTGACAGTGCTATGATAAACCTTCCTCTCTGCAACAGATTAAAGAGTGAACATGAAAAAAACTGAGCATCCAAACTGTGCATGTATAAACTAGTAGAGATTTTTTAATAGGTCATGAAGCTCTGATCAAAATTCATTAAAAAATGACATAAATAAAAATGGACTATATCAGAAGTTTCAAGCTTCTGCATTTTTCTAAAATGCAGTATGCTTGCAGATGTCCTTGCTTGAGTCCTTAAATTATAGCTACTGGTTTGCTTTTTATATGTATGAATTGTATATTCAGCTACACATACATATGTGCATTTAGTGCAGGATAATTGCACAAGGTCAGGATGATGAAAAGGTTATTATGACTCAGTTTTAGCGTGCCTATTCAGACTTTCAAAATCAACTCTTGTATATTCATTTGTATTTAACATATGTTAAGAAAGTGATGACCTTTGCAGAATAGCCAGCTTAATGAAAAAATAAATAAATCTCACATAAGAATGGTTTTAATTAACCTAGGAAGTCTCATTCTAAAAAGTAGTTTTAGTCTGTTTATGGACTTATTTCCATCTCATCTGGTTATATATCTACAATAAGATACTTGTTAGAAGTTAAGACTGTGTAATTATAATACTTATGATCATCACACCAGTTGTGAAATCCAAGCATGGCAAGGCAAGAAAATGAAGAAGTCAAGAATGGCCATTAACCTAATGTACTTCTATGAAGAAAGGCATGCCTCTGCAAACTGTTTTTACTGCCACTTGCTGCTCTTCTATGTTTTAATTTGCCTTCAGGAACCTCTTCATGAGTTAGAATTGTAGATTCGTATAAATTTTTGAGTTGGAAGGGACTTTAAAGATATCTAGTTCCAAGTCTCCTGCCATGGGCATGGATATCTTCCACCAGATCAGGTTGCTCAGACCTTCATCCAGCCTAGCCTTTAACAGGTTTCCAGGATGGGACATCCACAGCTTCTCTGAGCAACCTGTTCCAGTGCCTCACCACCATCACAGCAAAGAACTTCCTCCTCATATATAATCTAAACTTATTCTCCTTCAGTTTGAAGCCTCTTGTCCTGTCATTACACACTCTAATAAAAAGTCCTTCTCCATTATTTTTATAAGACCCCTTTAAATATTGAAGAGTCAATTATGTCACCATGAAGCCTGGTCTTTTCCAGGCTGAACAAATCCAATTCTCTCAGCCTTTCCTTGTATGAGAGATGCTCCATCCATCTGACCATCTTGCTGGCCTCTGGACTCACTCCAACAGGTCAGTGTACTACCTATGCTGGGATCCCAGAGCTGGATGTGGCACTGCAGGTGGGGTCTCACCAGAGCAGAGGGGTGGAATCTCCTCCCTGGCCCTGTTGCCCACGCTGCTTTGGATGGCATCCTGTTGTTCAGATGTGTCAGACTTACCATAGCATAATCAGTTTAGGTGAATACTAGGGTAAAGAAACATAGAATAACCACTTTGTAGGACATGTTTAGTACTACATACTAAACAGCAAGAATACAGAAGTACTTGCATTTAACACTCATGTTCATGAGCGACAAGATCTAGAAGTGATTCAATCACAGTCTGCTTCTATGTGAAGAAGAAAAATTTGTAAAGATCTATAAACATTTAAGAAAAACAAAAAACTAATTTCATGTTGAAGTTCAATAAGTCCTGAACTTCAGAGGAGCTTCTCTTCTGTTGCAGTGGAAACAATTAACCACTGGAGCTGCCCCGTGGTTATCATATGTTCTCCTAACCAGAAAAGTTTAAAACCGACCAGCCATTTTACTGTGACATTTTACTGGTGGAAGCTAAATGTTATTTTTATAATTCCATAGAAGAAAACTCCACATAAGGAATAGTGTGTAGAAGCCAGTAAGTGTGGCTTTCACCCTCCATTCTCAGGGCTTAATTCATCTATCACAGATGTGAGGAGAAATAGCTCTTTAGATAGAAACAGCTTTGGATCATCCTCAAATGATGAAAAAAAGTGCCTAATGCTTGGCCTAGGGAATGGGATGCTGATTATCAGTCATCTTAGGGAATAGACCATAACATGAAGTTATGCACCTTGACAAAAGAAAGCAAACCGGCAGGCTCCCAGCCCTGGCCAGCTGCTGGTTGTGTGGTTGCTGGCAGGTCTTGTCTTCTTGCTCTGTGTAACACTAGCTGTTTATCAAAAGTCCTTGGAGAATGCACTGGAGGAATTTTGTTCACCTTTCCAAGACATAACAGAGTTATTTGCTGCATGCCATGTTTTCTTCTCTACCACACAGTGACATTCCTAATGCCTGTAACATTTTATGATGAAGCCTCCTATGTGTTTCAACCACATTTAAGTATCAATATTTTTTCTACTCATTTTAAACTTCCTTTTTCTCCTTCATTTTGAAAAGATGGAGGTGGGCAGTTGAGCAATGGGGACTCCTGGATTTTGACTCAAGTGTAAGTCCTTAATCTACCACAGAATTTTGGGTGAGCTGCATGAGTTTTAAGAATTAATTTCCTCTCCTGTCTCTTTCTTTTCTTTCCTTTTATTCTGTTGTTGTGGGTTTATTTGTTTACTTATTTGTTTATTTTTTAACTTTGTCAGTTTAAGTTCCAAGTTCTCCAAAACAGATTTTTTTCTTTGTGTGTTTGTAGATACCCAATATATTTCAGCTCCAATTTCATTTGGGGTCTCCTCATATAGCTGCAGCACAGCACAGTTATTGTTAACTAACCTAGCTTTGTGAAGACACTCACTGCATTTTGATTGAGATTTCTACTGCTTTACCCCTCTGCTATCCTTGTATATAACAGCATTACTGGGCAGTACAAAAACTATAGAAAACTTAGACAAGATGAGCTCCAAAACTTAGGGACTAATCAGTCTTTCAACAGGCTGAAAACCTGTAACATTCACCCATTTTCTAGTCACCTTGTCTTCTATACAGATTAATATTTAATAAAAGTGACCTATTTTTATCAATTTAGCATCTGTGTTTTATGCACAGTTGAGGTTTGAAGAGTGCTAAACCACACCACATACTACTACAGATCTTAAATATTGAAGACAAGTTCATAGAATCATAAACTCATAGAACAGTTTGGGTTGTAGGAGACCTCAAAGATCATCCGCCCATGGGCTAGGACACCTTCCACCAGACCAGGTTGTTCATAGCTGAGATGTTGACTGGTGCAGTGCCCGAGACAGAAGACACTACACTCGGTAATCCATGTGACAAAAAGTCTTTATTCCCTTCTGACTTCACCTTAAATCCCCTTTTTAATATTCCCGGGTAAGCACCTGTGATTGGTTCACAGTTCAGCCTGCTCAGCTCTCTGACCAGTAGCTCTCTGCAGCTTAGGCTAGAACTCATTGGGTCACATCCTTGTCTGTCTCCAATTCTGTCCTATCTCTGTTCTCTAGGGGCCTGTCTATTAAGCCAGGCCACTTCTCTCATATGTGGTCAGATTAACTGCCCAGTACAAGCCAGCTAACACTGTGACAATAGCGCTGTCCAGCCTGCCTTGAGCAATTCCAGGGATGGGGCATCCACAGCTTCTCTAGAAACCTGTTTGTCTTGGTTTGAAAGACAGGTATTTGCTAAGAAAAGGCAAGAACGCCTTCCTTGAGACGGAGAGTGCAACTCATCTCTTCCAGCTATTATAGCTTTGGAATCAGGGTCTCTCAGGCAAAAGATATGGGGATAGGAATAACAGGTCTTTACTACTATATCTAACAAGGCAAACAAAAGAAACAACAACAGCTATAAAAATTGACAACAAAACAGAACAGTATAGCTCAGTTCCAGTCCTTTTTGGCCACAGGCTCCACTCCCTGTGCTCAGTTCCCGGTGCTGTGGGCAGGGCAGGTCTCGCTCAGCTGAAGGGGCTGAGTGATGGCGGCGGCGGCCCAGGGGTGAGGGGGATGGAGGAGCGACTTCCCCCTCACGGTGTCGGTCGTGGTGCTCGGCACAGTGCCCGGAGGCAGTAGGATGAAATGGGAAGGCAGCAGAGCGATGTCCGACAGCAGGGAACGTGGCACCCGGCGTTGGGATTGCGGGGAGGGTGCTGGGTAGCAGCACTGGCTGTCTTCCCCAACTCCACGAGCAAGCGAGAGCAAGAGAGTGAGAGCCCAGGCCCCTGTTCCACCTCTCCTTTTCCGATGTTCCCTCTCTACCTACTCCCCTGTGAGGGAAACTGTTGCTAGCTAGGGTGCAGCCACAAATACCTAGCATAACAATTGGAAAAATTCCACAGAAAGAAAAGGGGAAAATTCAACCCCCAACATTGTTCTAGTACCTCACCTCTCTCACAGTACAGTATTTCTTCCTAATGTCTAATCTAAATCTACCAAAAACCTTTGTTCTATCACTACGTGCCCCCATAAAATGTTCCTTTCTTTCTGTGGAGCAGCTGTGCTCAATAGGCGAAAAGGACTTCAACAAGCAAGAAAGATAAGCACTACCCAAACTCATGATAAATGCACCCTTTCCCCAAAATACAGAGTTTAACATGTAGGGAAAACAAGCAGGTACAGACAAAATCGCAGAAGTAGTGCAACGTCTGTTTCCAGCAATGACACAGCACGAATCACTCCCAGTTGAGCTCAGATTCTCCTGTTCCTGGTCACAGCATGACAAATAGGGCTGCACTAGCAAACCCTCCCTCGGACTTACTCACAAGTCTTTTGACTGATTTTTCACTTTCTTGCTGGAAATAACAGACTGTTCTGTCTATCATCTATTCTAATTCCTTCATAATATTATCAAACAGCAACTTCTGGCAGCAGAGTAGCAATAGATGGAGAGTACAAACTCACTGCTCGAAGGTGTGCTGGATGCCCACTTCTCTAATGAGGTGATTAACTCCAACTGCTTCACTGAATTAACCCAGACATACAAATGGCATTCCATCAGCAGCAGAAGCAGCACAAACTTGCCCTATCTCCCTTCTGCATTTATTATTCCATTATTATAGAAAGTAATTTTGCCTATAAAATATTTTGCCCTGTTGTCAACATTTTATTTTGCATATTTCTTGAGGACTGTAATGCTCATGGCTGAAAATGCCTGTCCCTGTCATAAAAATTCATGACACTTCAGAGCTTGTTAAAAAGAACTTTTTAAAGCATCTTAACCTTTGAGAACAAGCTCATTAGATAGCACAGTATCCTACATAATGCCTATTTAGAATAAACATATACAAAAACTGAGTGACAATTTTCTGAACAACACTTCAATGAGTGATTCTCAACTCTCATTTCTTCAGAGAAGTGGAAAGGCTCTAAGTCTTATGTACTATTCACATCTGTGTTGGACTATACTGATTTAGAGGAACTCTGAAAAGTTCAGGCAAAGGTCTTGTAGGTAACACTGTGTCCTGTTATAAACTGATGAAGGTGATTCACTATTCTTACGCCCTCTTGTTTTAATATGGTGTTTTTAAATACTTAGATCTTTCATGCCTCCTATTGTTTTTTCCCTTTTCCATCCTCCTTTTATGTAATAGCTCAAAGCACTCTCTGCTTTTATTGTCAAGGCCTTCATATATATATTTTCATTGCTAATACATGGTGGTCACTGCATTACATCTTTTCTAATTAACATTTTTGTGTACCTATCAACGTTTTTTTATGTTCCTTTCCTGCCTGCTTTACCTGTTCTAAGCAAGGCCATCCTTTGGCAAGGCTTTGGGGCAGGTTTCTTTCCCAGATGACAGTGATAAGGGTAGAGAGAAGGACAAGGAACAGGTAGGGCTTAGTCAGTCACACTGGTTGTCCTGGGTTATAATGCAAAAATGTGTATTCTATCACCATCTGTTGAAATGTGGGAGGGGTGGTGATCCTTATCTCTGTGGAGATATCCTCTGCTGATGTGCCATCTGATAAAATCAGGTGGGACAGTCATCCTTATCTTTTCACAACCCATCCTTCCTCCAGAAGATATCTTCTGTTAATGGGCCATTAAGTCCTACTGTATGACTGATAAAATTACATCATCCCTTTGGGAGATGCTCCAGCCAGGAGGAGGAGCCAAGCCTTTCCTACCTAGATAAAATCTGAGATTTAGAACACCAAGGCAGACCTTTCCACTGGATCCCAGAGGAAAGTTGGACTTTTTCCACATCATTGCTGGATCTTTGGAGGAAAACTGCACCCTTCTACAGGAGCACTGCTTCAACTGAACCACATCTGTCATCCAGGAGGACTGCAGTCACTATTTAATCAGACTGCTACCAACACCCTGACTGACAGGGTGTCAGGTTGTATTCTGACTCTGTCAGTGGTTTTCTTTTGCATTATTTCATGCATTTTATTTTTTCTCTTTTTTCCTATTAAATTGTATTACTGACTTGGAGTCTCTCACTAGTTCTGCTTTCAAACCAGTACACTGGTACAGATAAGGAAGCAGCAGCCTTGGTCCAAAGCCTGGCATTTAAAGATAAACTGCAAATGGATATTTATAATTATTTATGAACTGCTGTAGATATGTAGCAAATTTTCTTTGCTGTGGAGCTCATAATCTCTGGCAAAGGGCAAGGCAGATGACTGGAGGCAGCAGTCCTTCAAATGCCCTGGCCTGGACCAGCAGAGTTTGAATCCAGGGTTTTCATCCAGAGAGTTACCATTACCCTGTGAATGTCACAAGTTCAGTTTCCAAGCCTGAGGTCAGAGACAGGAGAAAGATCTATTTGCTGAAGTGTGGTTTTAAGTTAACTCTTCATATATTCCTATCAAACTTGATGGATACTTTGGGTTAAACCACTTTTTTTTAAAAAAGATAAAATTTTTGATCTGGCACTACTAAATGACAAAACAGGGCAAAGCTTATGACCTTTCAAGACATAAGATATCTAAAATTCCTATTATTTAAAACAATGCAGAAAATTAGGTATTTTATTCATAATAAAATAAAATGGGGTACTAGAAGGTCATTTTGTTATCACAAAGAAGTTTTTAAAAATTAAAATATTTATATAGATATATTTATTAAAATAAATATATTTAAATGTAATTTTAAAAAATTAAAAGAAAATAGTTTTTCAAATCAACACAAAAGCATCCAGAGCATGGAAAATGTTTTCCTGTTCGACTAACAAATGAATGGACTCTTTACTGTGAATGTCTAGCTCACACCCTTCTTAATGGCTTAACAGTAAAGGGATTGAACATCTGCAGCTCCTACTCAAGTTGGACACTTAGTATTTATAAGCCAATAGAATCACCTGGTTGTGCAGCAGTTGTGGGTAAAAAGAAAATCAAGTCCTTAATTTGTCACACGTGCATAAGTGGTGGTAGAAGTGCTTAACTTTTCACACGCCTCCGATTGAAAGCATTGACTACTACAAAAGGATTGCAATTCTCCCACCTTGAAGGGAGCCCCTGGAGATTCTCGCCCCAGGATACAAGATGTCCCTCCTGTCTTCTCAATCTAAATTGGGAGAAAAAATGTGTCCTCTTAGGTCCCAAGGATGCTTGTAAAGCTCTTTGAAAGTGAAAAGTGTATCTAAACTTTACCATGACAGATGGCTATACTTGAATTTTAAAGGTTTTCTTTAAAAAAGCTGTTTTGTGGAAGCACTTTCTCTCTTCACTGTCCACTAGTGCAGATGATTCATTTTGAACTGGTGTACAGATGGGGGAACAGGGTGGCCAAAACCTCTATTCTGGCTGTGAGCATTCAGAGAGAAGAACCATAAATATTGATTGACTTTGTGAACTAGAGTTCCCTACTGTCTTGCGGCAGTGTAAAATATCATAAAATGCTTCCAATTCTGCTTCTCTCTTCCCCTTTCCATCTGTGATAGTTTTACAGAATATCTTTCCAAAAATAAATTAAGTTCGAGATCTCTGGAGAATAGAATGGTCTGTGTGTCACTGAAAGAAGTGTACTACACCATATTCCCACACCTGTCCTCATGCCCTGTTGCAAATTGCATCTTGCACAGATCCTCAAACATATGTTTGCTTTGTTATCCTGTGGAATATTCCACGACACTACACTACAGCAAGCTGTCAAAGTCTTTGCTGAAAGAAATAATGAATAATGATTTATGCTAAAATCAGCACTGAAATCTTCTGCTGCAAAAATTGCTGTGGTGTAAAAACAGCAAGAAGACAGCTCACAAGGTTTTGCTGATTCTTTCCTAAGGAATGGAACAGAATTGATAAGTCATAGTCTCATGCTTACATACAGTGCATATTTTAGGGAAGAATCCAGATAGAGAGAATACGAAAAATGCAGAAGGATTTTGCAGGCTGACCTTGCTAACCATATCAAGCCTGCCCACTAGAACTGCTCAGAACAACAGCACTTTCCAAGGGACAATACTGTAGAGTTCAGATTACTCCTACAAATATCAGTACAGTACCCTCATTGATAAAGAGTAACATAAACCTTCTACAGGAAACTATGATTTAAAAAAACCCAAAACTCATAAATAACTGACCATTCTCCCATAAACATCTTTTCAATGGTGCTGTTTCCTGTGAGATTTTCCCCCTCCCAGATTTTTTAGTTGGCAAAATTCTAGAAAGCTTGATCATGCTGGGGATTATTTGGGTTTTGGTTTGGTTTTCTTCCCTTGTTCCCCACAGTTTTTGTCTAATATATATGCATGTTGGGTACACACATGTTGAGAACAACTCCCAGTCATTTAGACACGTTCCCTGGCATTTGGAGGATATCACTGATTTGAGGTGTGAACCTGACTCCTTTTTTTATTGCCTTTCCATGGGAAAATGAGGCCTTCAGGCCTGATGAGGAGTTCAGCAGAGAAAGGATAAGGAGCTTTCTGCAAGAAGCAAGAAGTCAGCAACTCTACAACATTGGGCCACCAAGTTGGAAAGACTTTAAGTTTCAGTGCTGCTGTGGAGGCTCCCTGCTTTCTTTCAGCAGGAAGCTAGACTCTTCCAACTACTATGTCTCTTTCTGATGAATGTTCACCTGCCTCCTCTGTAGCATGTAGGATCTACCATGCCTCAAAAAGGAGCTTCTCAGATGGCAGTTCCCACACTTCAATATCAAGTCATACTAGAGGCATCAAGTGCTCAAGCCTTAGCCTCAAATGCTTCACAGGACTTAAAATTTTGATGTGGCTGAAGTTTCCTCTGTACCTACCTGCTTCTTTACTGTTCCAAGTAAGGAGCTGGACAAATACTTACTTGGAAAAAACACTGCTGATCAAAAGAAAACTAACTTGCTTTCTGTGATATTAACCAGAATCGAGCTATCACATAAGGCCTCTTAAGGCCTCATAAGGTCCATATCCTATTTGTCCTGATGCTGGTTTAATCATCTACATCTTTCTGTTAGCTCTGACTTCATCAGGCGTCCTGCACCATTAGTCAAATATTTCAGTAATTGCAACTTTTTTATCATTAGAAAGAGATACTAAAGCAAAATCTGTTATCTTTGATGCAGACTTGCCAATTTACTGGCAAGTTATGGTGTAACTAAACTGCATTTCCTTTAATATAACCCAAATCAAGCAACAGAAGTAGACAAGTTGATGGACTATATGACTTTGTTAATCTATACTTAGTCCAAAGGTTTTCTTTGTATGTTTTGCTCAGTGTTCCAACTATGTTGCTTGGGCTTTTCTATCACTATTTTGGTGTGTCCTGCTATTCGTACATTTAACTGTCTTCCAGTGAACATCTCAATGCCACTCCCTCCTCTTCCATTGTTTATCCCTGGAAATCTCCTCAGATGGAAGAGGTAAATGAAGTCAACCCATTTAATGTTGGTCTTCTGAACAGTATTTGGTGCTCACTAATTATTTCCTAACTGTCCTGTAGCTGGTTCTTGGTATTTTTGAGATCTGTTTCATCATGCAGATGAAACCTCTGCTCTTTTTTTTTTTTCTTTCTGGTTTTTTTTGGGTTTTTTTTCCCTTTTCATATCTCCTCTGCTCTGGGTTTCTCTCTTGGCACTGCCTGAGAAGAAAGGCAAAGAACAATATCCAAAGAAACATTTCAATCTTTAATTCATGAAATTAAATCCACTTTGGGAGACTCCATAAATGTTGAACCTCATTCTTGTGCAGTAGATTGGCCCACTGTCTTGATAGAATTATTCTTAATTGTGTGACAGCAATTTTCCCTTTTGCTCGTGCACAAATCGATCATGTTCACATTTGTTTGCATTTTAGAATCATATAGTAAGGGGGCTCATTTTATCTCAGAGAGGCACCAGGTCTGTTGCCCCCTTCCTTCCCATTTTTTGTCACTTATCTCTTCATCAAAGGGTTGTTTTGACAAGAGCCAGGCAGTTTTATTTCTTTGGTTTTTTTCTCCCAGGCTCTTCCTTCCCACGACTTGTCACCATCCCACTACATAAACTCACCGATTCTGACATTGGCAGTCATCAATAAAACAGCAAGATGTGGGCATCACAACACAAAATCCATCTGAGTCATTCTTACACAGCAGATAAAATGCATATTTGTGTTCATCCTACACATTAGTAGGAGCTTTGTGCTCAGTGTTGATGAGTTCTCCAAGCTGCTATTTGAGTATAGCAGAGCAAATACTTTCTTATATGGGAATTCACTGGCAGTTGCTTGCTTATTTGGTGCTCTGGACAGTTCTTCCACTGGAGATAGAACCAGTTATACTAGTCAGGGATGCCTTCTGGCACCAGGCGCTTTATGAAAAATTGCTTATTTGCTTATTTGCTCTCCTGGCCAGCTTGTACACTCACAGACTGCAGTGTCTATATGAAGCAGATAATAGCTTTTAGAGAGCTTTTTTTGCACCGTCAAGCACTGCAAACATTGCTTCCTGGCAGTTAAGGAACACGTGCAGCACAGGTACCATCTCCTCCCACTACCTCATCTTGACATCTTTCCCATGGCAGATCTGAGGGAATCAGCTGCTCTAACCAAAATAGAAGAGCAGCTTACTCTGGAATATATGTGTTGTACACACAGAGAGCTTCATCCCCTCATTCCCTATCATTCTCCACTGGGAATAAACAAAAATTCATGATTTTGTTTTCAGAAAATTCAAGCAATCGCCTCACTAGCATCAACCCCACATACAGTTTAGAATAAGGCCCTAGATACATGAGCAAGAGAAATCAGAAAAACTTTTGTATAACAGAACAAGAAGAGACTTTATATTGTAACTCCTCACTCTCAAGTATGTCTTTTAAGCTTAGACCAAAAAAAGACTATGTCTATGCTTCCCAGCACCAGCTGACAATTCTAAAGACCATCCCTCAGTTCAGTGCCTTCAAAATTTTCCCTTTTTCCCTTTTTAAGCTGTTAATATAGCCTATTACAAGCTGTAGTTTGGAAAGTAAGTTGCTAAAGCACTTTAAAAGTGTTTTTCCAGGGAATGACTCTCTGGCTCTTCTTATTTTCTATAATCATTATATTAAAACAATGTCTGCTAAAAATACAAGCAGCTAAAAAAAGGTGGGAAGAATGGGTTCACATTGATTTGTATCGCACAGTTTGATGCAGTTTTTGCTGCAGAATGAGACCAGCTGTGCTGCAATTGACAGAGTCTGGTACAGACAAGGTGGTCATTTGTTCTTGGAAATCATTGGGGTTTTGGGTTGTTAGGTTTTTTTTCCTTAGAGATGGACTAACCAAACACTTGCTAGACATTCATTCTTTTGTGACGTACCATTATTAGCATGTGTTGTTACAGATTTTCTGTTGGTGTTTAATCTTTTTTCCTCTGCCTTCAGTCAGAGTTGGGATTGAAGCACAAGAGATGTAGTTTCGTGTTCAAACTCAATTGTTTATTATTCTTATCTACAGTACAATGAGTGCTACAGCACTTCTAGTTAACAAACTAAAACTAAAAAAATTGGGGTGTACCTCACTTGTTACAAGGTCTTTTAAGGCCTAACTGTCCAATTAAAAACTAACATCTATATTACTTATACCTTTGGCCCAATGACCAAACACCTGTGACCTGCAGTGCAGCACCTTCTATCCAACCAAAAACTACTACCTAAAACCAAGAAGCAGGAACAAGAAGAAAAAAATCTCTGTCCTAAAACCTCCATCTTATCCCATACCCATTACTATATTCTAAAACCCCAAATTCTAAACCCTTCACCACGTGATATTACACACTTCTATTCAAACTACACACCAGTATTCCAACTCCATCACTCAAATTTGGAAGCCTTCTCCAAGGCCTCAAGTCAAAAGCAGTGTTCCTGTGAGGATCAGTGCCTGACAGCACAGAAAGCCCAAAAGTCCCAGGCTTCAGGGTTCCAACAGTTTTCCACTCATAGCAAGGTAGACCTTCATAAATAAAAAGAGGGACCCTGAAGGCTCTCTGTGAAATATGAAGGTGTTGAAAGATCTACTTTCACCCCATCAGAAGTGTTTACAAATAAGCCAAATAGCTTTTTTAAATTTTTTTTGGACAGATGGTGAGACTGAAAATAAAAGTAACTACTGCTTGTTAGGATTACTAGGATGTAGGGGCTTCTGAAAGATTTTTGAGGGTGCTGACAACTTACTGTGGAATGAGTCATGAATACAGATCACTGAATGGATCTGGTGAAGATGAGGAAACCTCATTATTTGCTGTAATTAGTTGCCTCCCAAGATGAGGAGGCTGTATGCTGGAGCGGCATGGCTCAGCAGCCACCCATTAAAATCAAGAGGCCTGTTGGGGGTTGGGTCTCTCAGTGGAACTGTCCCCATTGTAACGCTAAGAGGTTTGCGGGATACACCCTGGCTGGTGATGGGGGCGGGGGGGAAAGAGGAGGAGCACCGTGAGATCAGGGGGGCAGCTGCGCTCTCTCGCTCATCTGGCTTGGAGAATCACGGTAGCTAGATATTCTGCTGTGCCATCCCGACGTGGGAGAGCTGCCTTCCTTGGGATCCCGTAATCTCCCTGCTCGAACACTCTCTCTCCTACATCTCCTGCCAACTTCAGACATGTTTTTGGAGCATCGGGATCTGTGAGTAGCGTTTCCCCTCCGCCCTTCCCATTTGGGACACAGACGCCATTCACCGCAGCGTCCGTCCCGCCACATGGGATCATCGCATCTCTTCCCTGCTCACTGAGAGCTGGCAGGCAGCGCCCGAACAGTAACTGCAGCACAGAGGAAAGGTGTCCACAACCGAGAGAACTGTTTAGTGGGCTGCCTGCTCTGCTGCTGTTGATCTCACAGTTATTGTTGTTGTGTTTTGTTTCCCTTGTTACATACACACACACACAGAGCCACACACACATGAGAGGAATGTTGAATTTGTGTTTACAAATGAGTTGTGGATCAGCCTGTAGATAAGGCTAGCACTGAGAGATAAAAGAAACAATGGGATGGATTCCATTGATTGATGAATGGAAAGAGATATTTGCCTTTACAAACAAACTGTAGGGCTGCTGATAAATGAAATTGGATATCGAAAGATGAAAGAAGCAACGGGGGGAAAACTATGAATTCTGTAAGAATTAAAAATTAAAAGGAAGGGTTATACATTAGAGGGGAATTTCAGGTATCAGGCGTTCCGGGAAGTCTGTGCCTCTCAAGTACCTAAGCCAATGCGGAAAGAGAGAGAGAAATGCGGCCGGGAAAATAGGATAAAAATGAGGCTGCGTCCTCCAAAAATTTGAGAGATCCCAGGGGAATGTCCCATGGCCTCTCCCTTTATTCGAATAAAGCAAAAAGGACTCCTCTGTCTCCTTTTTGGACATAAACCTCTGGTGTTTGTGGATTAATTTTCCTGACACACACACATATATATATCAGTAAAGAACTGTTATTCCTACCCCCCATATCTTGGCCTGAGAGCCCTTTAATTTCAAAATCATAGTAAAGCGAAGGGAGGGGGGGTTTATACTCTCCTTTTCAACAAGAGGCCCCTGTCTCTTTTAGCAAATGCCTGTCTTTCAAACCATGACAAGGCCTCAAGTGGTTTTATTCCATTTGGGGGTCTGGTTCTTGGGTCTGAAACAGACATGTTTGATGTGGAATGTCATACACACTGTCCTGATTTAACATAGTTTGGTTACACACACTTACACAAAAACCAGAACACCAGTACAGTTCCATAGGATCAGATAAACTTCAACACTGAGCAATGTCTGGGGTCTTTCTAAGGATCAAAGAAATGCGCACTTTAGACCTAAACCATACAGTATGTAATCAAAAGCATCACATTTTTTGCAGCAGTTAATTTCTTGAATTTCTGAAAGCAGTGTATTTTTCCAAACCCAGTATCCTCACAGCAGGTAGTTTGATTAGCTCTACAGACCAATTTTGCTCTACAATTTGCTCTCAAGAATCTTTTCAAATGTTTTCCCTAGGTGATGAACAGTTCAGTACTAGTTTCTTTTGAGGTGTTACATTTAGTCATATCTTTGTGTGAGATAGAAAGGAGACCTTACATGAAATACACTTGAGAAGAATTCTGGAAAAGGCAGGGGAAAAAAAATAATCTGGGTCTGAAAACAAGGGGACATAAAGGCCAGAACTGGCTGTATGGTTTTAGCAAGGTTACTGGGGACAAAAAGACCTAGGCAAGCTTCATTTATTCTGCAAAACAAACTACACAAAAACAATTGTTAGACACAATGTGATTCATAGGACAAGGAATCAGGTTGTATGTCTGCTTAGTTTGGGATGTGAAGTAGCTTCAAAATCTTTTCACCTCGCATTTCAGGCACCTGTTCCCTCACTCCTGCTGCATTTGGTATAAATTTGCGGTGATCTCATAATTGACTCAGTCTCCTAATCACACTTGCCACAGATGGTTGCTGCTGAAAACAGTTAATAATTAATTTACAGAAGATTGGGAATAGTGGAAAAATATTATTCATTCAATTAAAACTACTGGCTTTGCTGGCTCTGCAATCAAAACTGCTTATTAAGCAATAGGAAGGGATCTCTGCCCTGTTTTTTTTACCATTTATTCCCTTAGGTAAGAGCATAAGCTACAAGTGAGATCTATGCTCAGATTTTCAGCCAGCTGAAGGGGGCAAGAATCACTCAGAAAGGCAAAATCTAAGGAAAATATAATCTTTCTCTGAAGCTTCATTGTTTCCCCTGGAGAATGAGCTGTGATGCCGTTAAAATATGGATGAAGGAACCCAGGCTCCCACCAAGTAGAAATCTTGTCACTGACTTTAGCAGGGCCAGGTTTCCATCTTAATGAAAATGCCTTTTCATTCAATAACCTCAACAAGAATTCAGTAACATACTTTAGAGGCCTGCATTTTTAAAAGTTGCTTGTAATTTTTAGCAAAGTTCCAATCATATGTCCTGAGAGTAGAGCAGCCCTTTCTACAATTGACCGGTTTGGGGGCTGCAGTTCAGACAGAATTTAATGTAGTTGTCTTTTGTGCCTTAAAAACAAGAACAAGATAGAACACAGTAGGCTAAATGTGGTGCTGATTGCTCTCGTATAAATCCAGAGTTGCTCCACTGGGAGAGAAGGGTATTTTTCTGAGTATCTCATCTTCACACAGTAGATTTTGGTCTGGTGTCATTGCACATCTCATATGAGCTGTTACAATTTATGAGTACTGGAATTTTTTTCTTTGTTAATGCTTGGATAAGTGCACAATGATGGATTGCACAATGAAAAGTCCTCTTGAGAATGTTCTTGCTGTGTTCCAGAAAAACACAATTTCTCTGGGCAACTCTTGTTTTCATACCATCTTTCACTATAGAACAAACATGATAATAAACCTGTTGGAATAGTAAGTTCCTGGCTGCTGACTAGTAGGCTTTTCCTGAACATGAGTTAGAGGTTTGCTCTGGGCACCAAACCAGAGGGCTATCTACTTTTCCATTCTTTCCCTTTTAGCTTAATTTACCTTAAAATTTTAAGTCTTGTTTTCTTTAAATGAACAAACACAGACATATGCATTACCAAAACACAAACTGGCATTACTCATCCATCATCTTAGGGAATAGGACAGAAAAAATGCACCTTCCTAACATCTTTTTTCAGGTTTGTCTTGGGGAAATTGTCTGAAATTCTCTATTGCTTATTTGATCCTCAAGGATTAGTATGATGTCTCTTCTCTTAAAAAAGGCATGGAGAAATAGCAGGTTTCATATCACACAGAGTTGAGATGCTAAGGGAGACTAATCCACAGTTCTGCCTTAAAGATCATCTGTTTCTTTTGATCTGCAGTGTTTTTAGGGTTTCCCTTATATGCAACCACTAATAGTACACAAAAAGCAATGATTATTTGCCTGTGTCCCAACTAAAGAAATGCTGTTATAAATTACTACATCAGCAGCTTGTCCAAGTCTCATATTATGCCAGTTATGATCTCCAGGATGGTTCATGAGGATCTGAGAAACTCTAGCCCTGGGAAAATGCAGCTGCCTGGAATATGAATAAAATACAGCAGTCTATTTTGTCTCTCTTTATTTTCTTCCCAGGGAAAATCAACTGCAAAGCAGCAACACTTCAGGGCAGTTTCCTCCAGCCGTGCTAGTTTACCAAATGTGTACTGTTTGCCAATTTGTGCTCACATTACAATAATTAGCATAGCTGGAACACCAGAGAGATACTTTCACTTTTGATATTTCATAAAATGAGGTGCTACAACAGATTTTACCACTCCCTTATCCAGTGTCTTCCCCTCAGCACCCTCTAGTACAGGTGCTTTAGTAGAAAATGGCAAAACTACATAATGCTTTGGAGGAAGGAGCAGTGCTTTACCACAGGGAGTAATTTCTTTGTTATACCTGTTACTGATCTTGTACCTCCAAAAATTCAGCTCTTGGTCAACTTAGTTTAGTAATAATTTTCTACTATCCATTTTTCTCATCTGTGGAGCACTTCTCACTTAGCTCAGCAGCATACTGCAGCAGTCACTGGGGTATGGTGCATACTTAGAGGGAATTATTCAACTGAAGTAGAAAGAGCAAGAAATAAATGAAAAAAAAAAAAGGCAACAAAAGAAATAAATAAATAAAGTGGCATGTACTAGTGCTAGAATGAAATTCAGCATCTCTCCTCCTGTTTATTTGAGAACTTGATGGTCCTTTTGCAGGGCAGCTGAAATAGTAATGATTATTCAATACTGAGATAATCTTTGATGAATAAGAAAACTGTTAATCTGTATCCCTGTGTGTTAATATAGAAATGACAAAATATGTGCAGACTGTGGTGTTGTCTAGACCATCTTATTTCCACAGGAGTCAAAGGAAGGAGGGAAAGGAGAGTAAGAGTGAGAATATAATTGGGAAGAATGCTCACTGCATCCTAAAGAGGCCACATCTCAGTTCACAGAGAGTTAAAGTGCACAGTATTTAAGCTATTCAAAAACTACCTCACATCTATAAGATTTTATTTGAGAAATTTAACACCTTAATTTGAGAAATATAACACCTTTAGAATTAAAAAAAAAAATATAAATTTTCAAAAAATGTCAAGCTGTACTTCACGTATTTTCCTATATAATCAGAGTAGCTATGTTTTAAGTACCATTTTAAGACATTCACTGTCTTGGCTGAGGATCTATTGAGAAAAATGAATGCAAATGCTGTATCCCATTGATTTCTTGTGAGACTGCATCAGGCTCTGAATACTGATCCTTTCAGTGGGAAACAGCAATAACTTAATAATAATGTAATTAGTTGTTTTCAGTGACAGAGTGTCTTTCCCTCACACATCTCCAAGTGCTGGCTGGTCACTTCAGACCTCACTGCTGTCCTTATCCACAGGAACCCTTATCACAATGAACAACTTCACCAAAATTAATGCTGAAGGCACAAAGGAATCCGGCAGAGTTAGTGGTTGGCTTTAAGTGTAACAGAAAACTAGTGTGAGCAGAGGGATGTTTATTGTACAAGTTTCAGGGCTGGGAAACAAGGTCCCAGTGTACTTACAGAACTTGCCCAAGGCCACAAAATAACACAGTGGCAGAGAGTACATGGCAGCTCCCACAGTTTGAGCCTGATGTTCATGCTTCATTTTGCTAACAAATATTTTTAGAAACACAAACAATGATAGTCATATCCCAGGGCACACTTAAATTGCAACATATTCAGACTATATGTATGTAAAGATGTTCTTCTATAAGCTCCAATCCAGGACAGTACCAAAGGATACATATTCCTCACGAGGTGCTGCTTTTCATTTCCTTTTCTGCTACAGGTTCTTCTTGAAGAGACATCTTTATTATACAAGTTGTCCATAATAAAATAACCCTTTCCCAACAAGCAGCTTTTCTGAGTCATTCACGCTGTGATTTTGACTGCAATCAGACTTGTTTTAGCATATTTAGCAATGAAATCTTAAACTAATGGAAATAGTGTTATTTTTAATGCAGTGTAAACGAAGATGGAGTGAAGCTTGATAGGAACAAGATCAAAACTTTGGAAGGAGCACCACTTCCAGGTGCTTTTCCGTTCCCATGTACAGAAATAGTATTTCAGCAGTTTCCTAAGGAAAAGCCCTGTAGAATTTTGCTCCAGACTTATCAGAGTGGCATGCCCCAGTATGAGTACACAGTGCTATAGTCTCCACTGACTGTCCCCTCCAGCAGTCACTGTGCTTAGCACTTGGTGGGCAGACTGCGAGCAAGCAAAGGGCCCAGTCCACAGCTTTGGAACCCCTTAGCCAAATATGGGGCATCTAAATCATTTTTCAGACCTTGTGCTTACCAGCAAAAGTAAATATCCAAAGTGTCCAATAAAGATATTGGAAGAAAAATGCATTGTCCCAGTAGCACACCCATCAACATAAAATCACACAGCAATAGAAATCATGCAGACATTTGTGTTACAGTATGAGCATGTGACAGTGTAGGTTGTCAGTTTACTGGACAATGAAGCCTCCTACCTTACAGCCTGAGGCCTGCCAGAAAAGCAGAATTCCTTCTTGTTTTTCAGCAGATGCTACTCTGTGAATTATATGCAGAAAGAGGTGAAATCAGAGACCAATATGTTAAGGATAGGGCCAAAAACATGCTCCACAACAGGATACTGTAAAGGTTAAATCTCCATTATGGGCCCCACCACATCACAATTAGTTCTTCAGGGAGATTTCAAATAATACTCTGCAGAAAAGCATAATAAGGTGCTTACCTAGCAAGCCATCCCACATTCATGCAATTTTTCTCACAGCTTTTCATGAGTCTAAAGTTCAGGTTTAGGAAACACCATGGAGAGGTTTGTTGCAACTTGAAATAAGGATATCTCAAAGTCTATTTTTCAGGTACTGAGTTTAGCCAACTGAGTGTTTCTGTCTCATCTTTCTGTGTTTGGATGATCAGACCTGCAGCCAGTCTTGAAAAAGTTCTTGGACTTTCACCTCTCTAAGTATCCCCTTCTTGCTCAGGCACATGCAACTGTTACGTATATTTTAAAAGTGAGAATAAGTGAGGTTAATCTTGGAGGATGGGGCTTGGGTTGTTCCAGTGGGTGTATGTATGTGGTTGGGTGCAGGTGTGTCTAGTAATCATAGGATCATAGACTGATTTAGATTGGAAGGGACCTCAGAGATCATCTATTTCCAACAGCTCCACCATGGAAAGGGACTTTTCTACTAGACCCAGGTTGCTCAAAGCCTCATCCAGCTTGGTCTGGAACATTGTCAGGGACGAGTCAACCACAACTTCTCTGGGCAATCTGTTCCAATATGTCAGCACTCTCACAGTAATGAATTTCTTCCTAATATCCAATCTAGACCTACTATTAGTTTAAAATCATCCCCTTTCCTTGTTCTCTCACTACATGCCTTCAGAAAAAGTCCGTCTCCAGCTCTATTGTAGGTCCCATTCAGGTACTGGAAGGCTGCTCTAAGCTCCCCCCAGAACTTTCTCTTCTCCAAGCTGAACATCAACTGTCTTGGCCATCCAATGCACAGATGAAGCTCAAAGAATAAAATTTGTCTGCTAAAGAGATAAAAAATGCTAACTTCATTATGGTAGTTGAGAGAAGTGTGAGGTCAGTGTTACAGAATGGAAAAAAACAGAATCAGTCTAGTTGATTCAAGCAGATCATTCCCAAACAGTCTGTAAATAATTGTGTGGTCCACTGAGCTGAATCCTTTGGAAAGTTTCCAAGGAAAACTTTGATGCTATCAGTACATGGTGGACTGTGGCAGTTGTCCATGGAGAAACAGAGTTTGGGAAAGAGCATGAATCCTCGTGAACAATCCTTTGTTTTAGTGAGTGGGAAGTAGGAAAAAGGCCTGTTTCCTTTCCTGTCAGATGGCCTTGCACAACGAAAAGTCATTGAGCTCTCAGTGTTGGCCTGAGCAGCTCTACGCTGTTGTCACCCATGGGGCAGGGGCAAATATAACAGCCCACTCTCCACTGCAAACCCCATGACCACAGCACATCTAGCTTTTGAAAAGAAAAAAAATCCCAGTTAAAATCAGGGATGTAAGGTATACAACGATCCTGGCAGGGGGTTCCCAGTACCTCATGGAAGTGCAAGCCACCTTAACAAGTAAATTTCCCAGGGGGAAAATGCTGGGAAAATTCAATCTAGGATAACATCACCAGTACAGTCTTTACTTGAACCTAGAGAGCAGAGAACTGGCTCTCTCAGAATCTGTGTGCTCGCCTGCCAGAAAGAGAAGGTGCCAAGTATGAGGTGGAAGAGGAAGCAGATGTGGGAGAGGAGACCAAGCATGTAAGTTAGCTGAACCACAGCCAGATAAATCCCCAGGCACCCCACCACAGGCAACTTCCCTTGGAGAGCAAAGCTAGAGTGTTCTTCTAGAAAATAAAGCCTGTTAAAGAGGCTGTTTATTCTGGTTCACTTCCTGTAAGTGACTTGATGACCTTGGAGTGCATGTGTTTGCAGTTTGAGTGGCAGGATGTCGGCATGAACACTCACTCTACTGATACCTGTAGAGCACACATCCCTCAGAAAAGGGGAACACAGCCCGTGTTTTTATCCCACTAAAAATGGTTGAGACAGGCTGCTCTGTTGGACTGTGCTCCTCAAAAGCTGTGCTGAAAGGATATCCTTCACTCCCCGTTGACTCAGTCTGGCAGGTACAGGGATAGAGAGCTCCTTTGCTTGCAGCTGAATGGGATGCTAGAACTCCAGGTCTCAAACAAAACCCAAATGCAGCTGGCAAAGCCTGCCCAAAAACAACCCATGAGTTGGCATGGCTTTTTAGTGAGGGGAAAGTCATCAGTAGGATTTGGTCTTCTGAAAAATTACTATTATCTTCAAAGAAATACTGGAAGTAAATAGAAGACTGCCTTCTGCCAAACTTGTAATCTTCTCCAGAGCAAAACAGGCCTTGAGGAGCAGGACATATTCCTCCAGGAACATTCTGCGTGTTGAAATCACTATGAGACAAATCTATCCTTTCTCATGGCTAAAACATAACAGCAAATTCTTCTCTTTTGATCCTGAATCATGACAGACCTTATAATTTTCCGTTAGTAGGAAAATGGGTCTAGGATCACATTTCCGCTGTTAGTACCCCTATAACTACTATTCATTTACTATCTGACTGTGGTCCCAGTGTTAACAGCACGCCACTTGTTCATTCATGCTTTGGAACAAATCATGCATATCTATGTTCACTATTATTTTAAATTATTGTTCACTTAAAAACAGGCAACCTATTGTTAGCAAACAGAAGTGGTGAAGAGAAGCAGAGTAAGTCTTACAATCCAGCTGCATTCTGAATTCCTTTTCTTTAAAAGGTCAGAATACCCCAAGGAGAAACAAACAGAGTCTGTATGATGTCCTGAAGTGTTCCTTGGAGAAAAGTGTGCAGTCCTTCCTGCCCAGTGGATGAGGAGGATGCACAAAGGAATGATCAAGTAGGCTCTTGTCCAAGATGCTCAGATCTTCTGCCCAGTAAAGGCGTCACAGATGGGAAAGCTGAAAAGAAAGGTGTAGCAAAAATACTATTCTGCAGGTGTCTCTGGCTTTTCACAAGCCATGGAGGCCCTATGAAAACATCAGAAAAGTAATTTACTTCTTTGCCTTCTGAGAAACTCTCTGGTGGTGGATATCCATGCCACATAATAAGACAGCCAAATTTCAGAGACTCAGTGAGTGCATCAAAGGTGTGCTGGAGGATGTGGGGGCCTTAGCAGAACACAGTATTTCTCCTTGGGGGGCTGAAAGCCTTAATACCTGGACTGTAAAGGAGATGTAAAGCTCTTCTGGACTGCTCCTGACATGAAGGACCCAGGGGAGGAAGCTGAGCAATATGGGCACCACACCAAAGAAAGAAGCTGACAGGAAAACGATGTCTCTGAAATTCCTATGGCTGCTTTACATTCCACTTGTTGGGACATAGGCAGAGGATACAGGACTTCAGCTCTTTGCACCAGGAAATGTGGGCAGACTATGAGTAAATCCTGCCAAATGTTCAGTGATATGATCTGCACTTTCCACACTATAGTGACTCTCACCTCTTGTTTCACCTGGTATACATAACCACTGCACAGGGCAGTGGAGGTCATCCTCAGATCACCAATTGTCTGATCCCAAAGGGTAATGGGAGTGGGCCAGCACTTTCAGGTTAGCTTGTTCTCTCAAAATATTTTATCAACACCCATATAAACATCCTTAGCAGCCCCACGCTGGCTTTTGTGGGTGCATTTCAGTGACTCCTAGTACAAATCTCTGAGCAATATTTTTAGAATTACTTTTCTCTCCTGACTTTCTAATTAAAATCACATCGTAAAAGTTGTATATTTCTCTTAAAGCCATAATAATAAATTATCAACATTTCTCATCTCATATTTAATACTCTGCCTGCTTTCCATTCTTTCCGCAGCTTTTGCTGAGCTGCCTGCCTGCTATTTGCATTTGTGCAAGATTGCAATTTTTTTTGCAGTAAACTAAGCAGTAATAAATTCCAGAGGCGTTTGCTGTCCCCACTGCTCAGCTTCCTTTGGCTCTCAGTTACATTATTCTGTCTTGTAGGGACACAGGAACTGCCATCAATGGCTCAGACCCATTTACCTATGGGTTGTATCTTGCCTCCAACACTTGATTACCCTGGATTTATAAGAAGCATCCCCAGAAGAAATATTTTTACTTCTTTTGATGTTACTCTTACAGACTTAGACATTGAATAAAATCACATGTTTAGGTGTAATTCCTTTAAAAATCCTGAGAAAGCCATTGCAGTTGAAAAGTCTTCAAATGATGGAGGCCCATCTTTGCTTTCAGTACCTTCTGCTTTTTGTTGTCTGTCCTGGGGTCTAAAGGAGCCCAGCTGCTTACAAGGACTGTGCCAACAGGTGAGCAGTATCAACAGGAGTAGCCATGGTTGATACACACAGCTTTCCCAAAGTCAGCAAGTCTCAGTCAGCTGGATCCGAATACAAAGCACAAAATCACCCAGTGATGGAAAGGTTTCTATCTTAGATATTAATCTTGTGCCCCTTTCCTCCGTTCTACATGTAGCTCTGCGTGGTGCACCAAATTCCCAGCTGTACCTTCCCCCACCACCAAAGCCCTTGTAGCCCATCTCCTCCTGCTGTGGGATCAGGAAGAGCAAGAGCCGACTTGGGGCATTGGTGGGTGTGGAGGAAGAACATCAGGTATTTCTTCCCATCACTAGTCCTTATATTAGTATATTCAAGCAAGAACAACCTTATATGACTTGGGGTGAGGGTCCTGTAACTTGCCATCTTCCTATGTCAAAACTCTTGACTGTAAAGCTCTGGCATGAACACTTTGCCTTCTGCTACTCTTTCAAGTGTTACGCCGTACCACTGCAACTTCACTGAGCTAAGAGGGATAAGGAAAGTGTGAATACCAGGAGTCAAGCATAAAGTACAAAGCTGTAATCCTCACAGGACAACATAATCCTGGAACATTGTCAAGATGCCATGGATTCATGCCTAGCAAATTAGCCAGACATCCCCATGATGACTGGACTGGGGCTGTACCTCCCCTTTTTTGCTCCCCCACCAAAATTCTCAACTCCTAATTCCCAAACCACTGTTCCTATCTAAACAGGCAGTACTCAGCCTAGACACACTTTGCCTAGTGTATGCAATATGCTATGCAATAACATGCTCTTAGAGGCAGATGGGGTTCCAGACACTTGTTCTCTTCTTCTCTGTTCCCAAGCAGAAATCCATCTTTTAGCATCCAAACATGAGTCAATACCATGTATAGAGCAAGTCCTGAAACCCATTCATAAAAAAAAAAAAAAAAAAAATTACAAAAGCAGTCCACAGCCTCTACAACTCTGAATATACTAGTCCAGAGGAAAGCACTTCCATCCCTGTTAGAGAGGATGCTGTTCAGAATCATGTCCTGCAACGAGCTAATAATATTTCAAGGGATGTGGCAGCAGCTCCACCAATGAAGTAATTCAGAGCAAGGCTCACTGAAGTCCCATTAGGGATACCCTATAACCAGTCTGACACCAGTGTAGTGACTGCGGTACCCCACTCCAAGCAAGGGAGCTTGGGCTTTGTCTGCAAAGAAGGGAGAGAGACATCAGCCCTTTGGGGCCAGCCAACTGAGCCCCAGCTGCTGGTAAAATTCCCTCTGGCAGAGGTCCTCTGACCACAGCCTAACCAGGGATCCATGCTTGTCACTGGCACTGAGTCCACTCTGAGCTTGGCCAGCCAGGGACATGCTTCTCCTGCCACTGCTCCTGTGCAGGAGTGAGAAGGAAAGCATACCAAGTCATGACTCACAAAAGAAAATAACTCAGTGAATATCAACGTTACGGAAGCTTCTGACACTAGAAAAGACTCAGTCATGGCCAAATTGATTTATCACACAATACAGTTGTTTTACAGCTCCTGTTTCACCCACTGACTAGAACCTGTGTGAACTGACATTTCATGGTTAGAAGTGTGTACGTGAATTTGATTTTTCCCTTACAATTCAGCTTGTTTGAGGCTCTTGTGATTTTTCTGTTTTTTCTTCCTGCTAAAAATGTGTGTTTTTAACATGGGCTATATTGCCCCTTGAAGAAACTATCATCACCTTGACTGCAGTCCCATCCATTTTTAAATAACCTTAAATGAAACCAGACAAAAAAAGCTACAAAACCTCTGCTTCTCTTCCCTCAGCTTCTGTTTTCTGAAGATGCATATTCATTATTTTTCTGCTGAAAACATGGAATGCAGGGGATCTTTGTTTTTTTTCTAACCCAAATTGCCTCAGTCTGTAAGCTGAACTGCTTGGCAGCAACAGTTGCTAAAAAATTAGACAATTTGTAAAAGAAAAAATTATCTGTTCTGCTTGCTACCCCGATGGGATTCAAAACATTCACTGCTCTTCAGTGGGCTATGTTTTTTTGTATGGAATAACTCAAAAAAAAAAAAAAAAAAAAAAGGAGGAAACTAAAGTGTTATTTGCCAGGTGTTATTCAGCAGTGTTGGGTAATCAAATCAACTTGGATCCCAAAAAGTGCTGCAGAAACAACCAGTGTGAAAGAGCCCTGAGCATGTCAACCTGCCTCTGGCACTTGTATGGGGGCAAACATTAATGTCTGCCAAAAGCCACATAGGAGCAGTATTTTTACAGCAAAGTAGCAGCAGTCCTCTAAGCCTTTTGCATTCTACACTTCAAAAAAATCAATTTTCTTTGCAAAGTGGTCGAAACCACTCCCCCTCCCCTTGGGTTTTTGTCTGTGGTGGATTTAGCACTACGTTTGTTCCTTGACTAGAAACCCCTGACTTCAAGCACACAGCGGTGGAAAGACCTTTGAAATGCCAGTCCACAGCACTTGAACAGCACTGATGGATCATAGCAAGCCTACAGCAAAAGCACATTCCTCTGCCCTTCGGGACCACCTCTCCTCAGCAAAGCTGGTTGCTTTCCAAGGACTAAATTAAGGCTGCAATTCCCCTGCAAGGCAGATGAAGGTCACTTGGGAAGAAGGGCAACCTAGTTGTTTACTCGTTGCAAATACCTCTTTGTACAAAATTCTTTCTTTGATTACTTATTTGCAGAAGTATCCCAATTTCTTGTGGTTTTATTCCCCTCCTCCTTTTCTTGATTTTTTTTCTTTCTACCCTCAGTTATTTCTGATAGGTGCCAGCCAATATCTGGTTGTACACAGCTCCCACCAGAGTTTCCACTGCCTAGGGAGTCATATGGTGACACACAGCTCATAATACTGTTCTGCAGCCTGAACTTTGGGTGGAAACTTGATCTCAAAAAAGAAAGGAAATAATCAAACTTCAGGATCTTCACATATTTGGGCTCCTGGCTTTCAAAGGCAGCTATTTGGTTTTGGTTGTTGAGCATGCCATACCCTTTCTGACCCATACCTTCCAAAAGTACAGAGCTCCCGACTGCTAGAAAATCATGCTCCTGCATAGCAGCCAGAACCCTGTGCACAAACACTTTGACAGCCTCAGCATTAGATGTTATTTTTAAAAATCTTTTATCTTCATGTGGTCATGTACCATATTCTAGAAAGAAGATTCATGTGGTCAGAACTGAGTGATCTCCCCTGAAGCCCAGGGATAGTTCTGAGCAGGAGGGTTAATCTCACTTCTTCCGTGCAGCAAACACGCCTCTGCTAAGCAGCTGCTGTTTAAAAGCAGCATCCCAGACTTTCCCACCTGGGAGACACACAGGCCAATTCAATTGTTTAATTAAAATGGCTTTAATGCCAAATGGTTTATGCTGGGGGTTTTTAATTTCTTCTTTGTTGTAAAGGGTCATTTTGCACACAAGGAAAAAGTTTTGTAAGGTTTCAGATAAACTCTAGTTGAACCATATGGGAAATATTAAATGACATGTCAAAACATCACTCCTGTTCACTTAAGCAAAGCCTTTAATTTCCTTTATGCCTTAAACCTCTTTCATGATCAGTTTTCCTCAGTGTTCAGACCCTTCTACATATTTACTGAATTTCATATTAACTGAAAAATACTACAGGACAAGATAATGGGTTGTCCTCTGCTCTGTTATATGCTGTTTTATTATTCAGCTCTCAGATAACCAAACATCTATGAACTGCAAGCACTACATTTTAAAAACTGTTTGCAAAATGTCAGTGACAGGACACAGCTGATTGTAATTTAATGACTACAGAGTATTAAGAATAGAAACTCTTTCAGAATGCACCAAAATAGCTAGAAATATAAGACCCTTGGCTGACTTAAAGCCTAGAAGTCTCTGTGTGATTGTGTGAGGGGGATGAACAGAGCAGCTCTCTAAGATCCTTTTATTACAAGCAATTGGCAACCATGCTTTAACCTGCTGATGCACAAGTTTTGGCTTTTATACTGGTTTTTAAGATAGATCTACCCAAAACCTGGCTCACATATGCTTTGCTCCAAGTTTATTTCCTGTAGGGTTTTATTACTGTCAGTTGCTGTTGCTGCTGCTTCAGAGGCAAATTCAGATATTAAACACAGTTCGCTTTAGCTTTGAAGTTGAACAAAGCTCTATGCAGATGTTTGACAGGAAAGAAAGTCTTGGATTCCTAACAATTTTAATTTCTGATGTCTTTCTTGTTTTTCTTGTTGTTTTCTAAAGAAGTTTGTGCACAAATATGAATAGTGCAAATGGAATACAGAAAGGGACAGAAAATTACAAGATAATTCCCTTGGTACTCAAGACTGATATGTATACATCTCCTTTTCAATTTAAGTTTTCCCATCAATAATGCATTTAATATTTTAAATTCCGTATTAAAAAACTTCACAAATAGAAGATTTTGAATACTGAATTCATCTCTGTACTTTCCTTACTGTTTGCACACATTACTTTTTCCAAGAGCACAAAAAAAAAAAAAAAAGAGCTAAAACAGCCCAAACAGCTCCCAGATCCCAAATCCTTACCTATCTGGTAATGAACTTCAGCTTTCTGGCCTTTAGCTGTACATGTTCTGAGTACTAGCCTCTTAGGAAGGTATGGTGTTCCCTTCAAAAATTTGTAACTTAGCTCTCTTAACAGTCAGGCCTGACAGGAAAAAGGGTGTAAAATCCTCCTTCCTCCACTGGGCTACATTTGCCCCAGTGGAGTGCAAGTAGCAACATAATTTTCCCGGGTACAATGTCAAAATGGAGCTCTGGAAATAGCAAAGTGAGTTTGGTTGGCTGAACAGGGTACAGTCACTATCCTAATCTGGCAGTCCCTGCCCGACATATTCACAGACACAACCCAGGGACAGCTGCACATCAGCGTATGCTGGCTGCACAAGGCAAAGCATTTGGTGACCAGGCTTTTGTTTCTGAATTCTGAAGTTTGAAAACGTGGCTTTTACAGACAGATTTGTTTTGTTCTCTTAGCCTTGAGTACTTTCGGTATATCTTCCTCCTCATCTACTCAAACCGGGAGTGATTTAGGCAAACCATGGAGCTGATTTCCTGTGTAAGACGAAGTGGGACAGGTAGAGAAATACGTCAGGGCTCCCTAAACCGTGAAGAAACCTAGAATATTCTCTGGTCTTACCCATGGATCGAGGTGAGCAGCTTCAGGGCAATCCACTTCCACATCATGTTGAAAAAGGGACAAGTTGTTGGGGCTGGAAGTCGGGCCAGAAACACAAACATTTGTAATAAGTATCTTATGGGCTAGAAACCCAAAAGAAAAAGCATTAGTGGAAATCAACAACAACTCATTATTACTTCTACTTTACTGACCTTTCTTTTATGAAAAATATGTGTATTGCCCAGCTGTACAAAAAAAGAAAAAAAACCCAAAAAACTAATCTATGAGCAGTTGTACGGCAGAATAAAATGCTCTGTGGCATTTGTTTCTCAGTGACTTGTCCTGGTGATGTCCCTGCCACCATGGTGCACAGCAGGATCTGTCATGATAGAATCTAACTTCGCTCTTCTCAAAAGAGTCACTAGTTATAACACGCACCTTGGTTTTTTTTCCTGTCAGATCATTTTTTAAAACCTGTTTGCACCCAGGATATATTTACCAACTCCTGTAATTGTCTGAAACCTGCAACTTATGAACTAAAGTGACATTTTTTGTCTGGTAGAAACCATCCCCTTGTGGTCCCCTGTGAAGATGGCAGCAAGACATGGCTCGAAATGGCCAGGTAGCAATGGAGACAGCCCAAGAACAGGTCAGGTCCTGCTGTTTGGGAAATTAGTGTGGGGAGAGCAGGTGAAGATGGATAATTATGAGGAGAATGGTGAAAGACAAAGAGGGTAAGAGAGAAAACAAAGAGAAGTAGATTGAAATTGAGATCAAGTCATGGTGAGGAAGCAGACAGAAGTAAAAGCTAGCAGGGCCAGGTCTGAAAATACCAAGTAAAAAAAGGCTGAAAGACCTCTGAATAATTAGAAAGCTCATTATAACAAGTTATCAATTAATGTACAGAAGTGAGCTCTTACTTCCTGAACTCTGGTCCGCAGCTAGACTATCAATAAATCCAGTGGAACTTTTATTTGTTTCAAAGGTATTAATCTTTCTAATTAAAAAAAAATTCCAACATTGTCTTTCACCTTTACACTTCTGAAATGTTGATTCTTTGGGACTAATAGATGAACTTCTAGAAAAAACCTCCTAGTCTCCTAAAATAGGACTTTTGGACTTCAATTTTGCTTATGGACTTTTGGAAAGAGTTACCATACCTATTTTTCAGGAGGATAAGACCTGGCATAGCTGTGGGAGCATGGCTAATGAACAGCCACCTATGAGGGTTCCTGTCCTACAGTCTTTGACCTATGGCCAGAGCAGAAGTGAGAGTGTCAGAGGCGGTTTAATTTTTACACCTTCTGAAATTTGCAAAGGTATACCATCTATTCTAGAAAGCAATTGTCTTCTTCTCTGAGTTCCTGTTGTTGTCAGTGACAAGCTTTCAAATAAGTCTAAAGATATCTGAATTTAATTTTTAAAGTGTGTGGCGAGGCTATTTATATATAAAATGTATGTGAGGTTTCTTAGTCCACTGTCACTCCAGAAGAGAGGTCCCTGCTGAGCTAGGCAGTTTTCAGCTATATGATATTGTTCATGCTCTCAAGAATTTAGATCTGTATAAAGAAGAGAGGCAAATTAAGGAAGATTCTTTTGGGTTTCAGATTTCTCATCCCTAAGAGAAGAGTAAGCTCCAGTTCATCTCCCTGAGCCCTACAGGTGACAGCAGCTGTACCAAGTCCAGCTATCGTCCCTTTACATTTTTATTGTGAGCATTTCCAGTCCAGAAAACATCTCAGAATAAGGCTTCATTTTGCCCTGGGTGGAAGGAGAATCTGGCATGACCACTAGAGGTGGTGTAAGTGCTGATATTTACTGGGCAGGGGTGTAAATGTACATGGAGGAGGCAAAGCCCTTGCAGGGGCTCATGAACAGTCCTTGCCTGGGGCAATGATGGTCTTTGGCCTCCTGAGCCCTGGTGAGCAGTGCTGAGGCTAATGCATAGTGCTCTCAAGTCATATTGCCCACGTGGTAGGAGACAGTGTTATGACAGGATGCTTCTGTAAGGAGCTGAGATAAGAGGGTGGTAAAATGTGCCTGAAAGGAGATACTATGCTAAAATGGATGGAGCAAAGTGCTGCAATACCATGTGCCAGTCCAGAGTTTCCAGGGCTGTAAAATTATTTGCTGGAAAGAGTCAGAGTGGCTTGCTGGCTCAGAGCAGTTCCTGCACTGGGCTAGCAATCCATCCTCAGCTCTGACCAGTATGGCAAAGGCAATTGCTGTCAGTCTCTGCTTTGGCTGGAAGCTGTGGGCCTGGGCCTGGCAAACAGGAATAAAAACAACAGGAAGTCTTAGGATATTTGGAGTGGTCTTAATTTTTCAAGGGGACATTTTTCTTTTCCTAGAAATTCCTTAAGATGCTGATTTCTCCTACTGGATATCACAAAAGTGTGGTCATACTGTTTTTCTCCTGCTTCACAAGTGGAAAAGAAAACATTCTCGATTGTTTTCCTCGATGGAACTGAAACAATACAGCCTTGTTTGCCTTTGTTTTGGTAGCTCCCATGTTGATGCACCAGCATCTCCCCTTGTGCCAGCACAGCTGTGGGAATACATATAATCCCTCTCTCTCTCCAGCAATCATATGTTTTCATAAGCAGAACTCAAAACAATGTGGGCTCTATACCAACAATAGTATTTGGGTACAAATACAGGACAAGAGGAAGAAGAGAGAACAGCAGAAAAGTTGTTCTTGCACAGCATACCTCCTAATATGAAAACTCACCCTCTTCCCCAAATAACTTCAGACCATAAATTATTTGAGTTTATTTTATTTTGAGTATAAAAATGAAATATCTAAAGACGGATGGAGAGGAGGAAAAGGAACAAATATCAGGATATGAATGGAATCATTTACGCAGGAAAGTATAGCTTTGTGGATTTCCCCCATCTCTTCTGTTATATAAAACCAAATTGGAGTTAAATGTGCTTTTAGAATAAATCATTATGGCCTTACTTGAACATGTTTTACAGGGAAAATAAAGCCATGTGCGTTACATTAGTTTCTCATTTTTGCTCCGTCCCACTTCCACTTGGTTGGATACATGTCATGCTCTGTTCCTAAATGGTGTCACTGATTCTAAAAGTAGAAGGTGACACTCCATTTTCCGAAGCAGGCTCAATCTTTCAGCCATCTTTCTAATAGCGGGGAAAGTGTCCATGGCTCTCAGAGTTTACAAAGGACATTCTCATAAAAACTTCTTCGAACTGGAGGAAAATACAAATAAGGTAATCAAAGCACAGCAGAGTAGCTCTCAGAGCAGAAGGTGAGAAAAGGAATGGGACTAAAGGAAATGAAGACCCTCTTGCCCCTGCATGGGGCGTTATTAGACAAGCATATCAAAAGGGGTGTTGTACTAAACCTGCAGGGACGGGGTGTACATCACCATTGCAAACTATAGGTTAGGCTTGTGGAAGGCAGAGTGGTAAGAGTGAGCAGTGTACCTGGAGGAACATTTTCTGATTAAATGTTTCTTAACTGAAGAACAACAAGCTTTTCAGAAAAGATTAAAACAGCAGGAAAAGTCCCTACAGACTTTGCTGCTGAATATTTACTTGGTGAATAAATATTACATGGAATCCTGTTAAGGGTCTTTTGCAGAGTACTCAGGCAATTTTTAAGCCATTGTATTCTCTAAAATGGGCAAGATAAGTGCTTGAGATAAATTCCCCCCCTTTTTACATCCCAACTTCCACTACATAAAGACATATGCTGAAGATATATTTTTGATATTTCTGGAAAAAATCTTTGTATTGATTGTATCCCCTCTGGAAGCTGATATACCTGAGTTTTGTATCTGTTTGTAGATCATGAGGAGAAAAGAAGAAATAGTCATGTTTATAGAGTGCACAAAGACATTACTTTGCATTTTGTTGAGGGATGACAGCAAACAGTTCTCTCAGTTTTCTTCTAGCTACAGTGAGCTCTCAAATATTTTGTTACTTTCACTGATTTTGTCTCCTACGTCCCTGTACTGTTTTTCTCTTGTGTGTTGAAAGGTTGACAGAAACCATGTCTCTGACTTGAAGGTTTATACCCACAGCTCTATCAGCCACACTGTGAAGCAGAGATCACTCGACTGTCTTTCACCTAACTAGCTCCAGGACTGTCACGGTTGGGGCAGACACAACATATGAAAGGACGCCCTACATCTCAGAAGGCTAAATCCCATTCATTACAACAGCCAGATGTCTTTTATACACTCGACAAAATTTACACTTTATTCATTGGTTACACTAGAGCAACATAATGTTCATCATTGTAAAACCATCTCCACCTCTGTTTTTCACAAAACTTTTCTAAAAATAGTTTTCCCAGCTGCAGGTTTTTTCTCACTTATCTCCTTCTCCTTCTTTTCTTCTCGGTCTCCATACCAACGGCCTTGGTAAAATTCCTGTCAGAAATAAACCTTATCCATTAACCCCCTCTGGCCCACAGGCCAGCTGTAAGCCCCCTTCCATACAGGACAGCCAGCACTCTGTCTGCTGCAGGCTCTGGAAAAGTGACTGGCTACTCTATGGAGATACCCACAGTATTTCCAGTCACATTTCAACATACCTTTCCAAAATGCTTCTCAATTCCAGGATGAATATTTGCTTTGGTCCTCTGAAATCAGCTTCTTCTAGAATACACCTGTCTGTCCCATTTAGGTCAGTGCCAAATGACCTGGTCAAAGAAAAGAATTGCAGGCAATAAAGAAATTTTACAGGGAACATGTCTGGTGACAGTGTGATGGATGGATAGGCAAGTGGGAAAAGTATCACACATAGGAGAGCATTGAACATTTGTGCCAGGATTTTCTAGCAAGCATCTTCCTGTATCATGTAGCTGTGCCCTGATGGCTTGGAGAAACTACCTGTAAACTGTCTTCTCGCTCAGGTTGTAGGTTTCTCCTGTTGGTTCCCATCCTTCATTTGGCATTGCCTCATGCTCATCCACTAATTTTACATGTCTCCAGGGACCCAGTGGGTACATTTCCCACCAAGTAACTTGCATGAAACAGGCAATTTTGCATTTTACAGTATTTTTAAACTTGTGTTGGTTGGCTTCTTTTAGCTTTTGGCTGCATATTCAGTGATAAAGGAAGTTGGTGCTAACCATTTTTTTCTTGGCTCATACTACACTGAGCAAAATATAATATACTAGATAAAAACACCACTTTTATGAAATGTCACAGAGCATTTGATTTATTTATTCCTAAACAATTTCCCAATCCAAAATAGTGCAAATACACAAAGTTCTACCAGTTGGTATAGCAGCTACATGAGTTTAAGCAAACACAAGTAGCCAGTGCAGCATTAGACGCTGATGGCAAAGGTGAACTCTTCAGTCTGCTGCTTCCCAGCCTCTCTTCCATCATTGCTCATGAGCAAATGAGGTGCACAAACTCTCTGATTGGGTTCACACACCTGCTGTTGATGGTATTAGTGAGGCTGGATTGCAGAATTCATCTGTTTGGATGCAGATAATTCACAGTCTCTTAACACCACAGACTGTTGAATGCCTGTTCTGGGCTTCCACTGAGCAGCTTCTGCCTACTGTGATCATGTTTTCTCTGTTACAGAGAAAGTACCTCCATTATCTTGAGAAAAGTTCTTACTTTGTTATAACCTGTGATGTACTTCTGTAACATGGGATGAGCTATTTGAAGTGACCAACCCAGCACATTGCAGGAATTCCTGCTGACCTGGGGTGGATGAAAGGCCATCAGAGCTGCCAGAAGTCCGCCTTGTTCTCTGGCTCCAGTGCAGATATTCTGCAAGTGGAGAATTAAGGAGGGTGCCTTTCTTCATCTCATATACAGGTAGGTATGGACAGATGGCTAAATATTCCTTGCCCTTCTCCCTGTTCAGTTGGAAGCTCTGGTTCAGAAATGCTGTACCACTGCATAGATAGCTCTTTCTGGACTTTCTGTCCTTCACGTAAATCACTGCTTTATTTTGCTGCGTAATAGAAATCTGTGAAGCTGAGCAGGCAGGAGCTGACAGAGGAGGGATGTGATTGCAGAGGAATGATTCTTCTAAGGAGAGGTGAGGGTGAACCCATAGGGAAAATGCTACATCATCTGTGGCCTGCTACCTCATATAACAAGGGTATGAATTGCTAGGAGAGGCACAGAGAAGTCATAACATTCTCGTTACAAAACCAAATGTTCTCCTTCTCTGTGGCAGTGATAGTGTCAAGAGCAAAAACACAGTAAATATTATCTCCTCAAATATAGATGCAGTAATGCTTAGGCACTTCTGTAAGAGGAATGCATAAACAGATTCACAGAAAAATAAAAGACAGGCAGTTCAGTCTTTCTATCAATATTCATTGGAAAGCACAATAAGGCTGGATACCTAGTCTGTACTCTCCAATATCTCACCTCTCTGCTGCACACTATTTTCTGTGGCAAACAGGACAGTGCTAGAGATTTGGCTACCTCAAATTAGGCACAAACATAGTAATGACCTACTTTCCAAAGACATCAAGTGCATGCAGCTCCCAATAGATCTGTGTGAACTTGTTCCTTTCTCACATGCTTCTTTACAATCACATGTGAAAATATAGCTGCAGTTGTTTAACTAGGCCACAATATTTTCTCCCAGGTGAAGTCCACAAAAAGCCAGGCTTCCATCTTCAGTTTTATGAAATCTCTGGGTTTTACCTACTGCTTGCCTAGCATTAGGAGTACTGTGAGTAACCCATACCCACTGCTGTTTGGCTCTGCACATGAAATGCAATATGTAAAACACCAGTGTTAACAACAGATGAAGGATTGTACTGTAGAGATAGGAGGTTTGGTATCCGCTTCTATCACTTGAAAACACGAGCTTTACCAACAAATCCTGGTTGCTTTTCAACATTTAAATTTCACAGCACACTTGTATCTCAGCTAATGAAACTTGCTTTTTTGAGAAATGTGCTCATGTCTAGGTCACTACTGTGAGTACATCTGTTAAGGGCTAAATTAAGAAAGAGTTCTAAGGCTATTGATTCACATTCTCACAAACAATGCTTGATTTTTCTGATTGTGTTTACTATTGGAGTTACAGTCAAATGGGAAGGAGAGAGGGAATAATAACAAGAGTTCTGCCACTTTGTGAGAAACCAGTCTGTGGCATCCCAATTATGAGACTAAAATGGTTGCTATATTACTTTCCTCTTGCTTTATTGTTAGTTGGTTTTAAAAAAAAACAGAAACCCCTAGAGGGAACACTTTGTTAAGTCATATCACAATTAACACTACCTAAAGAGTATTTTTGTATGAGTGTGTGGAAAATAGCTAGAGACTGAAGAGCTATAGAGGGAAACTGTTGGAAGATGAACCAGTGATATGGTCAAACAACAAAAGAAAAAGACCATGATTAGATCTGGTGAATAAGTAACTTGTCTCTATATTGAGACATAAGTCTCTATTGGTTCCTTTCTACTGGTTGTGGTTAAGCATCTGGAAAGGAAACAGAAATCCCTAAGACAGCACATTGTCAAGCCTCAAGAAGTTTAAAGTAGATTCAGTCGTGTCTGTGCCCTTCCTACTGTGCATCTTCCAGCATTACTACCTAGTTACACGAGCAGAGATTTATGCACCACTGTTTTTTTTTACAGCTGACAAGGCCAAAGAGAATGGCAATGGAGAAATGAAATGTAAAATGTTACCTTGACTGCATCTTTAAAAGAATCACTCCACTAACAGTACCAAATTAACTACTGCAGAAATAATAGCTCAAAGGCCCTTGGGTATCCATAACATTTTGTATCACAGTATGCCATGGTAACTTTTATGTCTTATTGTATACATGTACTGTGACTGAAATATAGTTACTGAGGCAACCATAACCTTGTATTATCCTGAATTATTTCAGCATGCCAACCCCCAGCCACAGGATTGCTAGTGCATGGGCTTTCCTATATATAGTGACAAGGAATATGCCCTGCTGTTTTCTATTGGCCAAGCCTTATGCTAATAGTAGAGTCATCTTGTGGGGCAGTGGAAAAAATCAGCATATTCAGTTTCAGGAATTCAGATTGCAAGCACTCCATAAAATACTTATGCTTTAGATTTGGACATATCGTTGTTTTACAAGATTGGTTTTAAATATCAACATTCTCAATGTGTTTTGACTGGTAATACAGCTAAAGAATAGATTCTTGTTGTCAAATGTACCAAACCACTCATAGTAGATGCTGAAGGATAGAAATTAGTTCAATTCTCATTGCTCGGCTGGAGAAAAACTAGTAATAATTACAGTAATAACAGCTATGATCACACAATGTGGTCTCCTACTGTTTAAGCTGCCTTGCTAACTGCAATTGCTTCAGCAAAGAGGTTCTGGCCTCCAGGTCAGGTGGAGCAGATGTATCCTTCAGAGCAGGCAGCACTGTCCACAGGGGTATCTGCCTCAGTTTGAAAGATAGCTGTCTTCTAGGCAAGGCAGAAACCTCCCCTGGACTGGAGAATGTAAAGCCCCTCCCTCAGATTATTATGATTTTGAAATTAAGGGGCTGTCAGGCAAAGATATGTGGATAAGAATAACATTTATTTACTGTATGTATATAACGCAAACAAAACAACAGCAACTATGGAATCAATAACAAACAGAACAGGAACCCAGTAACAGTTGTCTCGGCCGCAGGCACTTTCCCCCGGTGCAGTTACAGTCACAGCCGGCAGGGGGCGCTGGTCGCTCCCGGTGGGCGGGGCAGGTGCGATGATTCCCCGCGCCTGCAGGGGGCGCTGTGGCACGAGCTCGGGAGCACGCGGCAGTGGTGGCTGTGTCCCGGATGGGAAGGGATGGAAAAGAGAGACTTTGCTTCACAAACCCTGGGGCAGTGTCAGTCCCGGTGCTCCAGCAGGACTCTAGGATAAAGAGCAAGCTGAAACAGCAGGGTGTCCTGGCAGGGCAGGGATGCAGGGTCCAGCAGCAGCAGAAGAGTCAGCTCCTAGCTGAGTTATGGAGGTGGCAGGGGCGACCCTCCTCTGCTAAAGCCAAGAGCAAGTGAGAGAGCACAACTGCTCCCTCTCTCCTTTTACCTGCTTCTAATCTCATGGTGTCTCTGTCCCTCCAAGAGAAACTCCCAAAATCCAGAGGAGTTCACCCTCCCCCATCTCAAGTACTCAGCCATGAGTGCTTCTTTAGCAACTCAAATCCACAGGTAACAAGGAAAAGAAAATCCAATCCCCAACAGTATCGTTTACCACTTGATAAAAACCATGCAACTCCTCTGGGCCCCATATGATACCCTTGTATCTCTAAGGCACAATTGTTATTTTAGTTCTAGAGTTCTCTACCAGTTTGAAATGTCTGTAAGAGTACGAGGGCTATGCTGTCACTTACCAAAGAGAATTTTACAGTATGAAACTAAGGTTAGCTATTGCTTGTCTGTGAGAAGTTTGCTGGGGTTAGCCTAGGGGCAGTGTAAAAAAGCAGGGAGTCAATTCTAGCACAAATGTTTCTATGCTGCCTTGTAGGAGATATCCCCAGGGAAATGTATCCTCAGCACAGCTCATTTAATTTTGAATGGGACTAATCAAAGTGAGACACTGAGGTGAGCAAGCAGTTGGACTGTGTGGCATGTCAAGGGAGGAGGTGCTACAGGTGGATGAGGGTGTTACTGGTGCCAGTAGCCTAGACTAAAACAGGGCCTGTGCTTGGTGTCAGAGAAGGAAGCAGCTCCTTCTACTTAGGCCTTCTCCTCATGAATCCCAGTGGCCACCCAGACAGAAAGCAGCTTGGCAGAAAAAATATTTGAAATTTCCAGTGTACTGCTGAAAACCTGAAAAACTGCCCTGGAAGAAATTAATTTTTTTAAAAGATATATATATATATATATATATATATATATATATATTCTTAAAATATTAAATTTTTTACATGCTGTACAGTACCCCATATGAATCCAGTACTGCCTATTCAATGGGAAACTCAAATGTCTAACAATGGGTGAATAACGCAGTGAAGGTGTTTCTTTCATCTACCTTTCCTCTGTGTGCTAGAAAGACTCTTGTCTATTGGTTAACTGGCAAATTCTTACTAAAATCTCCTGTGCTTCACAGTATGCCAAAAACCAGATTCCTTCCCCCAAAACAAAATAATCCCTCCCCAGTATTAACCATCCAAAGCCAAAATACTGTGGAAAACAGGTCTCTGCTCTTTCAGACACATGAATGTACAAGATCCTATGACTCCCAGACAAAACCAGAAAGTGGAATTTGAAGTAGCTTTCCCCCACTTTTGTTTTTCTTTCTTATTTAACACATGCATTTCTTTAACTTGTAATACATTAGCTTCAATTAATTTGAACTTTTTCTTCACTTTGTGGGGATGAACATAAAGCAGCTCTGACACATGTGCTTGCTAAGGTTATAGTTTCATTGAAGTGAAATCATCCAATCAAGCCAATACTAGAGTGACTTTGGTTTTACTTTAAATGACTGCAATATTATATGAATGAAAGCCCTACAGAAAACAATCACTTTTTTGATTGTTCTCTCAAGAAATACCGCAAGATTATCTTGCCCCTAATGTCACCTTTTCTAGTGTGACATGGGGAGGAAAGCCAGTAATTTGGGCTCATGGACTCCAGAAGCAGCTGCTGTCCTGTGCTTATACTGCAGCACGTGCAAGAACAGCCTAGGTTTCCATGGCTAACCTAAATATGGGTGCTTGGGAAAAGCTGAAATGAGTGAGCACCTTTCAGGGGACAGTGCTTATGCTGTGCCACCTTGGCATAATTAGTGGAACAGAAAACGGCACTAGGCAGAATCTTTGGCTGATGCAAACTGCCTTAATTTCAGGAACACAAGCCTTTATTTTACACTGTCAAAAATCATCCATCAGAGCAATACAAAATGCCAACCAAACCATGGAAAAACAAGTCCATGTACAGTCTGTGAGAAAGAAGCAAAAATTTCTCCCAGAATCAGTCTTTGCATACAGATTTCTCATTTTTACAGGTAAAATATTTTCAGCTCATAGATATAAGTCATAGTTATCAGCCATGATATTTGCTTACTGATGGAAGAAGCAAAATTGCCTGATATATTTGAAATCCCCCTCCAAACATAAGTAAATGTAAGAAAAAGTGACAAGAATTTGAACACCTGAACCTTTAAAGAACTAAAATCAATCAAGTCTAACAAACTGATATTACTTACTACAATCCTTCTGTTCTTCCAAAATTTCAATGTTACTAACTGTAGCTGTTGTATAGCTTAATTTTGAAGTAAGAATAACAGTGTACTGCTAGTAACTTCTTTACCCTGGATTTCATATGTGTGCTGGTTTCACCTGGGGAGGGCAGAGTCAGAGAGGCTTTTCTCTATGAGAAAACCTCCGTGAGTTGATGGGACCAATTGGTGGCTGGTTTGGTTATTGACCGTGTAAAAAACCAATTGGAGAAAGTTAGTTCGCTCCGTGAACACACATTTTGAAGGAGGTAACCCGGAAAAGAGCTCTTTTTCTCTTCCAGCAGGAGTGCAGGTAACTGGACCCGGGCCTGGCTCCACTGCAGGCCTGGCAGGGGAGCAGGGCCGGGCCCCCCTGTGTGGGGAGCTGCATGGCCCGGCAGGGAGGAGGGGTGGCCATGGGCAGTGGGTGCTGTAGCTGAGACCCAGGGAGGCTCACTGAGGTCTCAGCCATTCCCTCCTCCTCCCCCTTTCCAGCACAGCCTGAGTCTCCTGAGATCCTGGCACAGCTCCAGCATTGCAGCCTTGCATTCCTCGTGTGAAACCTTAACTCTTTTCAATGCTCAGATAAGACTTCCAGACTTTTCAATCCTCCCTGGAGTGAGAAAGGAAAAATAAAAGAGCTAAGTTTCTATAGATGGAAGGAGAATGAGGAGATGCTGTGAAGATGGCTGAAAATCCTTTTGCAAGATTGTAGGGATGAACTGATATCGCATTGAAAAATCCTATAAACCGTGGCGAAAAGACATGGGGGGTTGGAGTGTTCCATTTGATAGATCACTTGACCAAAAGCACCTTTGTTGAGAATCTTTGCCCCAAGGAAAGAAGGGGATTTCGGTTTTCTGGCGACAAAGTATGAATGGAAGGAAAAGAGATGAAGAGAACTTTTCCTTTGGAACAGCCCATTCTTAAAAGTAATACCTCATGAGTTTAACATGGCCCATAAGCACAGTCTTGGGAAAGCTGTGAAGATGGGAGCAGCTTCACGATTTGCAAGTTTTTTTCCCAGGTGGCTGTGATTCATGAAAAGTGAAGCCATGAGAGAACTGGTTTTTTCTCTCCTTGTAGAGAAGTCCCTATGGCCTGACAAGAAGAAACTTCTCTCTCTGAAGTGAACTGAAAAGGACTACTTAAGTTGGGAACTGACTGAAGTAGTTTTTTGTATGTTTGTTTTGTTGTTATGAAGTTTGGGAGAGGGGAGGAGGGAGTGGTCTGAAAATCTTATTCTGAATTTGTTTGTTTCTTTCTTTGTGTAGTTAATACATTTCTTTTTATACGCTTTTAAGTTTTAGGCCTGCCTTGCTCTTTTGTTCCTAGTTCTGTCTCACAACAGAAAATGAGTATATTTAAATTGGCAAATCAAAATTATAACATTTTTGGTGCGTTTGCCAGGAAATTAAAATTAAACCAAGACAATATGTTAGCTTCAGTCATGATAAAGCATTTTACTGAATAACAGCAAACCTATCACCAGGTTGAAACCTTTGTTTCCTATGTTGTTTTCACCATTCAGATACTTCTGGATTTGATTTGCCAAAACATTCCTGAACTAAGGCTTTGAAACACAACCTGAAACTTTGCATAAAATTTTTCTTCCAATCTCTACAAATCTTTGCTTACAGTCGAGCCAAAAATCCCTATCCAAAGATCTGCAAATGCTGGGAAGTATTACCTCTAATCCTCACTTTTCAGACCCATCTCTAGTAGTACTAAAAATAGGAGAGCTGGGTGGCTTGACATCAAGTGTCAGACTATGTAAACTACTCTGAAATTGCTTGGGATGATTCATTCTCCTACTCTTCTCTCACTTCTCAAAGCCAGCATTTATGAAATCTTATTTAAAGTCAAACCCATACCATTTTTCATCAAGTGGCACTTGCCCTACATTATTTCCAATCACCTTGCATCCAGAATAGTCCACTAATACTGAGAATATTCTTTGTATGTTGTTGCTGTTCTCTTCCAGAATTTGCTTTCTCTTTGCCCTGATTTTCTACAACTATTGAAAAACTTCAGTCAGTACAGGATAAAAAGCTCTCAGTTTGCAAGATGATTAATTTTTGCTTGAGCAGGCCAAGAAGCAAGAAGCAGACCTGAGTACTAGTCTCTCTGCTTCTCTCTATCCTTGAGAACTGGCTTCCAGTTGGAAACACTCCTTTGCAAGGGCATCGTATCTGAGGGGGGAAATAGTTGGGAGGATCTGGAGGATTAAGTCTCTAATTTCATGAAGCCATGAGTCCCGTACTCCTATCCTGACTCTTGTGAAGGTAATTATGATGAGACAGGGCATAGGTACTTGTTGGCTCTTACTGAGATGAAACATCAATATCCCAGTATCAGGACAGGGATGATTTTAGCAGGGTAATATTATGAAGCAAGGCCACAACCTGGGTGTCTGCAGACAAAAGACAAACCAGTACCCTAACCTCTATAGGTCCTTTGAAAATTGTATGCTGGCCCTGCATACAATGTATTCTTATCTCATGTCCTCTCAGCCAACTTTTGTCTCATCCCTGGTTATTTCTTTGTGCCTGCTGGGACTGGGGTTGAGCCTTAGGACATACAGGTATCCTCTGGACTGAGAGTATAAAATGGGTACAGGAAGTGGGAGAAAAGGGAAAGAAGTTTAATCAACCTGGCAAACCAGTTTCTCCTCTGACCACCTCAGTTAGGAACTGGCTTGTTTGTCCATTCAGGGAAGGTAGCTGTGGATCTAACTCTCTCTTTACTTGTGCTGTCCTGATTCAGGGTTACCAACATTAGAGTGAGTGAGGGGGATGTAACAAGTCCTGAGGGAGGAGAATTGAAATTCCATGTTCTCTTTCTTTAAAACAAGTGAAAGCTGTCAGCATAGAATAACTAATGATAAAAATGGATAGCTATTAAAATAATACTATTTAAAGCAACTTTGGAGAAGTCACTACACTATCCTTGTTCTCACCTTTAGACATCTCGTTTTGCATGCAAGCCACTTAAACAGCATGGAAGGAACCAACTGTAGACAGCTTCAAAGATTTTGAGAGAACAAGGAAATGTATTGGGAAGTTTTTACCACTGCAAGTATCACAAACGACCTTACAAAATACAAAGGAGCAAGCCTGCAAGAAAACTGCCCCAGGCGCTATGAATGTAGAGCACCTTGCAGAGTAGGTCCTGCTCTGGTGAGACTCTCCTCCATGGCAATCCAAGATGCGTTTGCATGGCTTGAATTGAACAGGTGGATAAAGAAGAAGATTAAAATCTGATGGTTTGGATAAGAGTTCAGAAAATGCAAATTCAAGAGTGGTCCTTAAATGTTCAGAATCTTGTTTGATTGTTGTTAGATTTTGGGGTTTTTTATAATCACTGAAGAAATGCTAAAGATTTAATCATAGAGAAAAAATTCTTTCTATTGACGTCTGTGCCTCTGCAGTATTCCTTCCTCTGAAAAGAAAGATAATGGTTTAGAGTGGAGGAAGAACAAACAACTGAGTACAAGGAAATTTCCAGAGTACTTTTTTAGCAACATTGCCAAGTGGCTTTGAAGATTTAGACCGTATCGCTATCCATTATTTTGGAATTAACTTCTGAGAAAGCCAAAGACAAATTTCATCTCATTACAATAACTGCAGCTATAGTCAGTCCAAACAATTCTCAAACGTTTATCTGTCAGCACCATCCACTTAGTCCCTGACACTGTGGCCAGCTGGAAAACTACTGCAGCTAAACAACATGCTATATGCAGATCACTTTGATTTCTTCAAATACTTGCCGCAATGCAGAGGCAGTTTCTCTACAGTTTCTACAGTTTTTGGTGTACTCATGAGAACACTGGCCATGGAGCTCCAAACAAAACCATTCCCAGGGACAAACAGCCTCCTGTGCTGGCTTATAGAAGGAAATTTTTTTCATTTATTGTTTTTTAGATTTATTTGTACCTGAGTGGAAGCCTGACTTGCTAGGAGAATCAGGGGGCTGCCAGAACAGAGGTGATCAATGCTATAAAAATTGTAACATAATATAATGGGCCTGAGCCTACACCTTTAAATTAGTGGTGATTTTCCCTGTGACTTCCATTAAAAAAGTGGGCCAATTTACTCAGTATTTATATGCCCATGAGAGTGCTGAGAATGAGGTCCAGCACAGTGAGATGCAGTCTGCAATAAACCAAGTGCCACATCCATGGCAACTCACAGCACAGTTAATAAATTTTCAACATAAAAAAAATGTATATGTATTTTTCAGGGCCACCAAAGGAGAAGCAAATTTACAAAACTGACTGAAGGCATTTCACATCTGCTGTGTTTTTCATGGCTTTTGTCTTTTGTTGGAACCTCACTTGCTCACTCGGATGCTCAGAGAGTGAGGATAGCCCCCAGCAAGCATTTTGCTATCCCTGGGCAGCTGATAGAATGAAGTGACCTATAGAAGTCACTCCCCGTCTTTGCTCTACAGACAGACATCCCTCTGCTGGGTTGCAGTAATGTTGGGCACTCTTGAATATATGGTGATTCTTTTGTGGACTTGTGCATATTGGGCTTTGAAAATCCTGCCCACTTCAAAAGATAGAGCAGAACAAATAATTAGGGTCTGAATTTTACAGATATGAAACTGTATCTGGCAGATACTAAATGCTTCCCCATGGCACTGGGCAGAGCTAGGAAAAACACTCAACCTACCCCAAATGTCAAGTCAAAGCCCAGACTTAAACACCATCTTTCCTTCAAATAATAAATTGTAATAGTTGTATTTAAAACACCATTTCCCATACCAGGGAGATAAAATATACCTGGCTGATATGTTGGTCATGCTGTTCCATACTGTGTGCAAAACACTCCATATGTATTATGCACTAGTGTCCATAGTTTACCAGTAACATTCAGCTTTCCCTACTCCGCTGGTGAAAGGCAGCACAATTGCTCCCCTCCCTGAAAGTAGTAGGCTGTATCCATAGTGTTCCCACTGAGCAGTTATATTGTAGTTTCTTTCCAAGCTGGAGTGGTTTATTTCTCTTCCAAATCACTACTGTTGGATTGTGTCACTAGTGGAACTCAAATGGAAACATCAGGTCCCTACCATATGTTGGTGTATTTGTTATTTTATGAAACCTTGCTGCATCTGGATAAGTCAGTCAAGGTTAAAGATCCTTTTATTAAGAAGTTCTGTTAAGGACATTGGCACATCTCTTTCTCCACACACTGCTGATTTTTGTGGGCTGTGTTAGTTAGCACTAAAACTGAGATACCACCACAGCAACTCCCTTGAAGCAAAAACAATGATCTTAATTCCATCCCTGATTTTGGACAAATCATGGTACTAAAGGCTACAATGAGCTATACAAAGGAAGTCCTTCTTGTTTTCCTCAAAAATCATATATAGAAAGAGAACTGAGAATGTTCAATTACTGTTGGAGAGATGGTTATATAGGACCTGGCTGTCTCCTTGCAAATGAACTGCTTTCCACAGAAGCACAACAATCTGGTAATAGCCCTGCACTGGTCTGTCTCTGTGGGCATTAATTCTGCAGTGTATGTGGAAACAGCCGTGATCAATGCCCAGCAGACCTACATTGGAAAAATACCTTGAGGCTGTGATTCCTCAAGGTTTGGACACAAACCTAGATGGAATGGCTCAAGGGAGTCAGAAATATTAACTAAATCTGATGCTAGGTGAGATATTTGCAGAATGTAAGTTCAGGGAAGAGGTTCAATAGAAGAAGGTGTTGCACAGTGCAGGCAGTATTTTCTTCACTACAATCATCACAAAAATAAGAAAGCTAGACCTTCATTTCTTTGCAGCTTGAGGTGTTTTCCACAGACAGAAAAACACCACTGCGGTCAGACTGCCTAGAGGCAAGGATGGGTGAAGCCATATCTTCTTCTTGCTAAAGTTAATATATATGCATAAAACAGGGAAATATGACCACTAGGGATCCACACCTGAAGGCCCACATAACTAACAGAGTTTTAGCAAAAAATATGCTCTTCAAAGTACTTTTCAAGTTATTTAGTATGAAAAGGATCTTATTCAAGGAGTTTCACTCAAGTGAAGAGACATCTAGTTTAAAAAATCTATAATACATAAACACTCAAAACCATCTCTATCAGCAGACCGTAGTTTTACCTTATTACCACAATTTCTCTCAACATGGCAGTTTGAAAACAGAAGAGTGAATTGACATGAAAACAGCCTTTGGTGACAAGAAAGAGGCAGTAATGTGACACAAATAACATCTTTACCCTGTATATAATGATTTAGGGGAATGAATAGGCATTAATGTGAATAATTTTTCTGACAAGGCAAATTGTGGAGTTGCCAGTCCAGCCTGAATGATGTTCAGAATCATGCAGCTATATTAAGAGAGAAGGCAAATGAATGGTTTATGCATATAAATTCAGTGTAAGGAAATCTAAGGTAATGGGGCTAGGCAGAATGAAAAAAGAGACAGGAGAGAAGGGAAAAGGAAATATGCTCTCTCTGACCATATGCTTAGGGCACTGAGCAGGGAGACAACCAGATGGTGTGGCTCAGACTTTAAAGTGTAGTTCTCTGACTTTTAACTGATATATTAATGCACACTGGAGATATAAGATATAAGATATTTTAGAAGACATTGGGCACTTCTTTCCATTAAAAGGACAAAAATTATTTAATCTTCTTCTTTTTCTGAATCTACATGTTTCTTGCTTAAGGTTGTCCATCTATGGATATGTTATGAACCTCACTCCAGAACCAGATTTTGGCCTTATCAAGGCTTCTTTTAAAAGATTAAGTTATTACTCCTTCTGATCTTTGGAAAGAGAAAAAAAAAAATAAACAACAAACCAAAGAAAACAAAAACCTAAAACAAAACAAAAAACAACAACAACAACAAAAAAAAAACCAAACAAAAAACCCCAAACAAAACAAAAAAAACCCCAAAACACTCAAGAGGGAATTGTCTGTTCTGGTACTTATTCAGAAAGCCCTTTGATATGGAAATCATTGGCATTAATTCCTGTGCCTCTAGCTGGTACCTCAGATAATGTCTGAAAATGCCTAGACCTGTCACCCACTGCCTCTGCGATCAAGGACTAATGCGCTTCCTGTTCGTCTTCGGACCCATCTTTTCCCTCTTCTCCCTGGCAATAGCTGAGCCTGCCCACCAGCACAAGGACTGTATCTGTATGAGACCCGATGAATGCCCATTCTCCCAGGAAGGACTACTGTGCAAGTACCTCTACAGAGAATAGATGTGAATGTCTGAGCCAGAGGCTGTCAGCACCATCAGCATATCTGCTTAGACACACCGTAATAAATGGAAATGCCACATTACCAGCAGATGACCTCTCAGCAGGCTAACCTCCTGACCCAAGGGACACCTTCGTTTGTCTGCCATCACTAATGCTCCAAGATCGAGTAAAAGGAGCTGTGGTGAGACTACCACTTCTTACACAGGTACCTCTAGCAGTGTGTATGAGCCACCCTGAAAGGTCAGACAAAGGCTTCCCAAAGCCCTCTTGGGGCTGACAAGCAGCACCTCCCAATAAGGTTGATTACACTGTCCTACTGCTGCATCATTGCATTGTTGCAGGTCCTGCTCTGGACCTTTGTTTATTCTGAGGATTTATTTTCTCTTTACAGAGGGTGGCTTGTACACTCCTATTTGATGCTCCGTCTCTTGTGACTGTTCTTGTTACATAAAGCAACAGTCAGACTCTATTCTTCCCTTTCAGACCAGTGGGGCTAGGTAGACCCAAACCACTTTGGTTTTGAGTACTAGGCTTTCACTTTTCTTGATTTGTCCTATTGCCCCCCTTCCCACACATACACTTCTATATATTTTTTCTGTGGGACCTGAATATTTTGGGATCAAAGGGAAATGTATTTAATTTCATTAGGACCAGGTTGATAAATATATCTAATATGAAAAATGTATAATAATGGTGCCCAAAGTCAGACATTCAGAGAAAATTAAGAAAAGGGCAAAGATGTATATAGTATATCCCCTGAGCGCTATCCCCACCTTCACCTATTTTCCACTCAGAGGATTTCCTGAGCCTAAGGCAATTTGCCTATTTAGTCACCATCAGGAGATTTCTCTTCCAACTACTTATTCAGGCTTTCAGATGTGCATCCACCTAAACTTTTTTGCATCCACATCACTCAGTCCTTTGTGGGATGCAGAATAGCAAGGCTGCTATTTGGTGAGGCAGTGTTGTACTGGGGAACAGGTTATGCAAGCATATGAGCTACGCGTTTACTTACCTAGGGTGATGAATTTCAATTCATTGGAAGTTTTTAAACCAGTCTAGAGCAACAGCAAGCTGCTTCAGTCAGAGTCTGCAAAAGTGAAGAAAGGGTCTCCCAGATGTCAGAGACATCTGACATGCTCTGCATGCAGGCAAGGTTGCCCTGTTTTGCAGTGTGCCCAGTTATACCTGTACCTTTTCTTCACCTCCTCCAGGCACTTGCAGGACAGACTGTGAGTATTCAACACTACTGTGTTTCAAGCCCTCACACCCCTTAAATAGCTTTTTGTGGTTCAGAGAGAAACAGCTACAGAACTTTTGAAGGATTTCTCAAGCAAGTCAGTCCGAACCAAAATGACCACATAGTTCCTCAAGATACTGCAGTCAGATTTCAGCAATCATCTTTTTTCCATCTAAGTGAGGAAGAAGTGGAGAGGAGACAAACCTTAGAATGGAAATAAAAACTTCAGTGATGCCAAACCCTCAGAGCATGCTGGACACACAGGTCATGCTCCAGAGCCCTCAAAACAAAGCTGCTTCTGACACCAATGGAAGCAGGCTTACACCAGGAGCTCACCTGAAAATCCCGTCTAGCATTAAAATGATAACATATATAAAATGACAGCTCTACATGTTGCAGTCAATTAATCATTCTTGGAACATCCAAGTAAATCAAGATAGATGCAAGAAAACTTGGATTAGCTGTAGCAAGACCACTCTAAGTCACCAACGTGATGGGTCTGATGAAGGGACGTACTGTCCTGTGGCTTCCCTCTGCTCCAAGGAGGATGAGGAGGGACATGTGGCTCAGCTGCACCAAAACAGTGCCTTTCATCAAGTCAAAGTAAGAAAAGCTGCATGAGAAAACTATTGCATATAATTAAAACTTGGACACTTTTCCTCCTGAAATTGAAGAGTCGAGGAGTGAAGAGCTGACATGGAAGTTAATTAACTTCCTTTTCAAATGTAATGATTTAATGTAGTCCCACCAGAGGAGAAGGTGCTGGTCAGATAAACCCATCTGGGAAAAAACGTAGACAGAAATCTGTAGCAAACCCGACATCACAATTCCACAATCAAACTTCACTGAACAGTATGCTTGGGGCATATAAACTGACTAGCAACTAAAAAAGCAAAATTCAGGATGTGCAAAGGAAGCAAAGAGATAAGCAATGATATTATCTCCCTTTTTAAGTCTTGCACAGTATGTGTTTGGTAATGCATCCGTGGCTGGATGCAGGGGTTTGACAGACTGCAGGCTGCTCCCAGCAGCACCTTTGCCATCACTTCCACTGCAGTTTCCTTCAAGACTCCCTCTTACACATCACCAGGGGTCTGAAAAATGCCCTTCCTCCTGCCTAGAGTGAGGTGGGAAGAGGAGGAGCTATCAGCTGACAAGATTGAGGGAAATTGCTTTGGCTTTATGCAGGAAACAGGTAGTGCTCTCTCTGTAACACCTCCTGTCTCTCTCACATGCCCTTCCTACAGCAGCTCCCACCCACTCCACCAGGCACAGCTGTAAACTGGGCCGTCCAATCAAGTTTTTTTCTTTTGTGTGTGCCACGATCAAGTGGCCCACTGCTTTATCCTGTATTTTAAACTCTGTGGTCTAAATGTCCACAAAAATTTGCACTCACAGAGCTGGACAACAGTACTAAAATCACTCCCCACCACATTGTTTTCTGCTAAAACAGAAAAACAGGAGCTAAAAAGGCTCCTGTCACAAGGATCACAACCTGTATGTTATGGCAATTACAAGGAATAATGGAGATGGCTTAGGATTTTTTTTATTTTTTCGGTTTTTTAATGTAGACAGAGCAGTAAGCAGAGATGTTCATCTTGGATCATACTCCCAAATTTTCCCCTGAGCAACATGAGCCTTGACTCGCAAGCATCGTGGGGAGTTGGATGTGGAGTGCCAGTGTTAGAAGCATGCCCTGAGCTGGATGCAGGAAAGCAGACAGCAGCTGGAGCTGTACCATGTAACAACTCACATAAGTTAGATAATACTTTTGCAGGTTTTCACTTGTTTGTTTACTTGTTTGTAATATGCCAAAACCTTTTTTCTGTGAATACCTACAAGTGTTCCGTCAACTGTATCATCCCTTCTTCATAGTTTTTAGTGAATTTTCTTTTTTTAATTTTCTACATAGAGACAGGACATTTTGCTACAGTGTTCTGATCTCACCACACTTCCACTCAATCACAGATGTTTCATGTGCATTTGCTTTCCCAGCTTTGATTGTTTAGGCTCCTTTCTCCATCAGGTGATGCAATCATCCATCACCTTTCCTTTACCATGAGAAGCAATTTGGTATATGACAAGACAGCCTTGTGAGATACTGTGTCATAAGAAAGTGCTTTTCATGCTCTTCCCAGTCTTTGAAAAAGAGCAAAATCCAGAAGAAGGAGAAGAAGATAACATGAGAAGGAAGTTAAAACAATTTTCTGGGTTATTTTGCTTTTCTACAGCTCTAATTCATTGCTGCACGATCAGGAAAAACTAGGCAGGGCCAATGAGCAGTGAATTTGGAAGACCCAGGAATAAACATGATATTTGCGATGCTTAGAAATGCAGATAACCGATTATACTTGGAAAAGCACTGAGATACTTTTTTTAAGCTCAGAAGTAGACATGGACTCTGTATGGAAACCATCCTGCTCTCCTTTCAGAGATGAGGCACAGAAATTTGCAACTGAGGCAAGCAATATGGGTGTCCTTTAACACTTAGGTGTCACATTGTAAGGTAGCATGTTTTCCATCATGATCACAGACAGTCTACTTCCAAAAATTAATCAGGACAGAGGGAGCACAGTGCCCTTCTGGAAGGTAGAAAATGAGGACATGGAGGTCTCTCAGGACAGCCAAGCCCAGAAGGCAGGTTGCACTGAAGCCTTCTCAGGCATCCACAAAGTCCTGTTCTGTGGGGCCAGTGAGAGTTCAGTCAAGGTTTCATGCATACTGAGGTGACTGGGGAAGGCTTGACTGCTCAGTAAAGCACACAGAAGACATATTGATAATCTCTGCCTATGCAGGATGTTTGAAATCTACACCCTGCCATACTAGTGCATTACAGGCTCCTCCAAGGTAAACCTGGGCTTGACACAGCCTGCAAGTAATCCCTGTGTTGTGATCAAAAGGGGAAACTTCATATTCTTCATGAGAGGCTTGCTATGGGTATGCAATAGTGTGCACAAGAGAGACCATTTGCAGGACTTCTGTCGTTATGTAGCAAGGTGGCTGACTAACATGCAGATCCACAGAGCTGACTGGGCCTTAGTTGACCACCAAGCATTTTCAAGACAAAGTTTCAGGTCCTGTCGGCTATCACTACTCTACTGATAATGGGGTCATTTCCATTTGCACTAACAGAAGATCCTATTTAGATTTAATTACAGATTTGCTACATTCATGCCTGTGGTGATGGGGATAGGACATTCAGGGATTTGGGGCATAGATCAGAATGTGGATGTTGAAGCAATTTTTGCATCTCAGACCCACCTCTTACAGCAAACAACTAAATACTCTTGAGCATGCTCACTCTTGCTGAGATAAACAGACTTTAGTTTCTTCCTCTGAGGATCTAATTAATTTCTCACAGAAAAGACAGATATTATCATGTATTTTTAGCATTTATGGATGCTTTATTTTAGAGTGCTGGTCTTCCTAGAAGCAATACAGCAACCTTACAGAAATCCAGCGTGGAGTCTTTAAAATATTCTAGGCTTAGTGTGTCCATGGCTGATGGCAGATACTGTCTGGTATGTCCAGCTCATATGCCCAGGTAGGATTAGGAAGGTGTTTATAAACCAAGAAAAGTGTTAAGCACAAGCAGACACAGTACAGTAAGAACCTGACAAAGAGCCACACAGAATTCCTGCAACAAGAGAGAAAGATAGATACACCAAAAAAAATTACAGACAATGTAAAAAAGCTCTATTAATATTAAAAAGTATAAGAGCATATAATCTTAAAATTTTTTGCTCTGGTCAAAGCAGAATCCTTCCTACCTGTTGCTGGTAATATTGAGTCCATCCTTGGCAAGCGTTTAACACTTAACGATGGCTCTTGCCATCAAAGGTTTAGTGGTGTAAACACATAAGGACACAGAGCAGAGAAAATGAATACTATCATCACTTTACAGGTGGGCAACTGAAGCCTGAAGGGAAGAAATTTGCCTGAGGTCACTGCTAGTCCTATCAGTGCTCTTGGTCCACATGACTTCTTCATTGTTCTGTTCTGACAAACCCTGCAGTGCTTGTATGTGCTCCTTTTGGAATATTCCCACAGATGAATGCTCCATGTTGGCATGAACCTCCTCCTGATGTGAAAATGCTCGAATTTAAATGGAAATGAAGCCTCACAAATTTAAAAAAGTCATAAGCACTTCGTAATTGTGTTTGGCTGTGCAACAGTGAAAAAATGCTTCTCTCTCCTCAGAAAGGAAAAAAACAATTGATCAATTTTCTGGACAGCTACCTGCAAGATCCATCTTATTGCTTCTTACCATATAGAAGCAAACTGAAGCTTGCTTTCCTTTTACAAAGGCACTACAAAACTAGTGTAGAAAGGACAATGTGTCCTGGTAGACACTCCTGCCAGTGCTAGTGGAAAGAGACAAAGAAAATGAGCAACAGTTGGTGATTCTCACACCATCAGTCTTCACCAGATAATCTATAAATAACTTCAGAAACAGCTGTTCCCTCTCCACAAAGTGACTAACTGAAGAATTCACTCATTAAATATCTTCTTTTCCTCAAACCTTTAGCCAAAAATAGGGAAACAGAGAAATGCCATCACTTGCCCTGAGGCTCAGGGAGTCCACATTACTTTGTCCAGGCAGCTGAAAATCCACCAGCAAAAACACTCAATATCCGTCTGGTGAGGGGAGTATGGCAGAGAAGTGGTTCAATGAAGTGCTGGTGATGGAGTACCCAGGGGGACCAAAACAGATGGTTAAACTTTCAGCCTTCCTCCCTTTCTTCTTCAGGAGGAGGGAAGGAGATATTTGCCAGCATGCACATAATTGCTGCTTTCTCAGAGATGACAAGTGAGCAGATACATAAGGAAATGTACCCAAGGCCAGGACAGTGTTTGCACCCAGAATACTTCAACCTGCTGTTCCACTAAGTTAGCATACACACTTCTACACTTGCAGCACCTTTCTCTTTTTTGCTTACACTCCCATGATGCTCAGGCACTAGTCAGAATTATCTTATCTTGTGGTGCTCCAGGTGTAACTAACTAAGTGTGCCTGCAAAGAGAACATTCAACCTACCCAAGAGAGAAGCAGAATTTTTTTAGGTAGCCAGATTTCCGGGTCTAGAAAGGAAAAAAAAGGGGCACGAATCACTTTGAAGGTCAGTTTTCTGACTTCTAGGACAACAAACATTGAACAACTTATAAGGGTTTGCACACTAACAAAACTGAGCAAGAAGTTGGAGACCCTGAGACACAAGAACTGTGATACGAGGAGCCACTGGGGCTAAAAAACTCAAAAATTAATCTAATGAAACAAGGAGATTTCCAGCTTGGAATAAAGAGAGATGGAGTGTGCCCTCCAAGTGCAGATGTAATGAGAGCAATGCAGTTCTCTCTTACCTGTTTCACCATATCTATCTTCTGGGTGGGAGAGCTGAGGCAGTTGTAGATCTTCTCTCTTTCTTGGCTGTGGAGGAAAAAGAAACATCAACAAAGATTGCATCTAACTTGGCTCATTGCAAGTGCTTGTTAACAAAAACGATAAAGCTCCAGCATGAGGAGGAGCTGCAACCAGCCTGGGTTGTGGAGAAGAGTTTCTTACTGCTTCCCATTACAAAGGCAATTGCGTTAAAAAGTATCTCACAGCAGCAGCATAAAAGGTAAAGACTAGATTGATGGCAAAGCCAAGCAGTTTCTTTGAGAACTTTGTAAGAAATATTTAATCCCTCCTTCTCAATTCCCTTAATCTTAAATCTGATTTTACTAGACTGAATATATTTTGGTTTCATCTCCCTAAAAGTACATGTTACTACATTTCATTTTGAACCTCTCTTTACTTTGCTTTGATTGGGCAGGAGCAAGGACCTCTAGAGCATGGTGTCTGGGGACAGCTTTCAAAATGCATCTGTTTCCAGCAGCCCCCTAGTCATTGGAAAACAAATAAGGATTCCCAAAATGCAGTCAGCCTTCAGGAGCAATAGCAAGGACAAGGAGAGGCACACACTGAATTTTGTGGCAAAGCAAAATTTGATTTCATTTGACTGTCTTAACAAGATCAGGATATTGTTTCCTGACAGCTTTTACTGCCAGGCTGCTCAAATTCCCTCTTCCACCACATGCCTTTTATCTTGTGCATTCTTTTTCATCTTGTCATTTTACCTGCTTCCTGCTCCCAAGGCTCTATTGGAATCTGCAATTCCTTTGAGTTTTTTCTGTTAGCAAAAAGAGTGATTTCCATCATGATCATTTCAGGGCTGGTATGCTTATATATCCCTCTGCTGCATGTTATCCAGCCATCTACAGAAAGCCTCAAAATTCTTGTGGTAGGATATTGTACCTTTTCATGTGTCTGTAAGCACCTAATTTGGGAACCCTTTTTACTTGGTCCACTTTCATAAGAATTACAGCATGGAACAACTAGATTCATGGGTTTATCCAGTCTTGGATAATAGACAAAACTAAGCAATCCTGAAGTTACCACACAGTGGTAAGAGAATATACCAACAGCATAGAGCTTACACTATGTAGATTGTTTTCTCGCAGGAAAGTGTTAGTATTACTAGGTTCTCCTCATCAAATGTGCTACCATGGTGGCAAGATAAGATCTGGTATTGTCTTCTCTGATGACTTTGCCTGTCGGAAGCACCACAGTAATTAAAACAGATCTGTAGTGCCCCTCAGGTGTGGGGATAGCTGTACTATTGCAAGCAGTAGACTTACTTCAAAATGCTTGTTTTAACCTTTGTATTATAATGCAGCCTCTGTTCTTACAGTTAATGCAGTGCATACATAATATCATTGCACAGCTCTTCTCTGCAAAACACAGAGCACAAAATTGAATCTCAAACCACTTTAGAGAACTGAAAGAGGGGCTTTTAAACTGGGCTCATAGTTCCTGCTGGCACATTGTACTTGGAGCTTAATTTGAGAGTGATCGCTAGAAGGAATACTTAACCCTTCACGTTTTCTGGAGTTGGAGGATTTCTGCATTGCGGTGCAGTTGGGAAAGTTAGAGTGAGAGGCCCATTGCTGGGCTCTGTACTTAGATGTGGTGTTTTGAAATTCAAAAATCCTGTGTAACTTTGGTACTTAAAGGAAACTACAGTCTAATAGTGAGGTGGAGAGGGAGCATGGTTTAAGTGTCACTTGAACTCTGGCCATGAAGAGAGAGCACTTCCTCTGAACATAACCATGTAGCTGCAGGCTTTACTGCTGCTGTCAGGCTGCTGCTTTTGCTTCTTACTCTGCAAAGTAATGCTATGAACCTTCTTACAGGTTATTAGGAAAGAACATTCAAAATAATATCGAGGGTATGCCCTACAACTTTGGTCTACTGAGTTAAAGATCAGCTATTCCTGGAATCTGCTGAAAAATGAGATGGGACTTTCCAAATCTAAATGTTATTTACATTTCTGTGCTTGGATGATTATGTGACAAAAAAAGAAGTTGTTCTACATGAATATGAGGTGCTTGTTTGATGCTGCATAAACCATATTAACTTAAAATCAATAGCATGTGCTTCGCATATGGCAAATGTGGAAACATTCTGGATACTATAAAAAAGAAACACAAAATAGAGAGCATTGCTAATACTTACGACCCAGTTACTTCAGGGTGCTTGAGCTTCTTGTGCAAGTGGTTTATTTTTGTCTGCATGTCCTTAAAAGTTCAAAGGAAAAGCAAACAATCTTAGTCTGTCAGTCTGGTGTGTAATAAAAGTCAAGTCGGAGCTTATTAGCATGAGATCATCACCAGTGTTGCCTTTGCAGGTATTATATCCTGCTCTCCCAAATTGCGTCTGATAGAAATGTACAGGAATCTGCTCTCCTGGTATTAGTTTTATATTGCAGTAACTTTCTGGATGACTTATGTTCCAAATAATACATGGTTAGTTGTTTTAAAAATACTCTTGCTGGTTTGCAGACTATGGTCTGAAAAACTTGTAACCTGAAACATCTCAGTGTTGAATTATTTTTGTATCTTGGAGACTAATGGCAGGCCTACTCTCCACACTCTTACCTGTGCTAGATTTGACTCTATTGCATCTCTATTTAATGCTCTTGCAATTACTTTTGCAAAAAATATTCTAGAATGGTGATGGTCTAAACAAAGAAAGAGCACATACTGTTATAATCAATAAAATGTCATACCTTTAAGATTTTTTCCTGTTGTATGATTAATTCTCTTCCTTCCAATATATTTTTTTTTTCCTAAAAGCCAATAAAAAATTATAACTTGTTAAGGGAAAAATTTTAATATTAAAATGACTCTTGGTTACTTACATTTTACATGTAAATACACTACTAAAAAGCTATAAACCAGCACTTTATATCCATCAAACATTTATCAGAAGTGAGGATTATGTGATCATACTGTGTGTTTGACAGTCTTTCTAGCCCCAGAAATTGTAATTGGTCTCAGCAGTGAAGGAAAATCTTACAGAAGTAAAATTCCTATTTGTTTGGTAAAAATAGGTAGCAAGATAGGAGACAGAAGCTGAAATTGGTGTCGATGCTGAGATAAATGCTTTGAGGGAGGCTAAAACTTTTATCAGACCAAGAGCATCTACAGAGGCAATCTGCTTGTGACCACTGGGAAGGCATTTTTCCATTATCAGCAGGAGCTAATGCTCTGCAGTGCCCGCATTAAGTGTCAGACTGGAGTGACAGGCATCTCACTGGGGATCAGTGGTGCTGCAGAGTCACCTGTAGCCCTGCTTAGCCATGCTTGTGTGAGCTAATGTTGAAGGGATGCTGGCAGGGGATGGTGACAGCCTGTGCACTCATGGACTTGGATAAGATGCCACACATGAACCAAGTTCCTGGCTCTTCTATCACTGCAAACTGTGCACAGGGCTCAGTAACTTGTAAGGTGCAGAACACCATGAGCAGAAAAAAAAAATCCTCAGGAGCTAGGGAGTGCAGGAAAGGCCTGGAGGTTGGTGGGAGAGGAGCTGAGTGTGAGCCCCCAGGATACTCTGGCAGCAAAGAAGAACAGTGCCTCCCACCCCTGTGGGCAGAAGCATGGCCTGAGGGAAGGGGTTCTCTTCCTCCCCTTGGCACTATTTATTTTGAATATGTGGATGACACATTCCCCATGGTACCTGATGGGTGTCAATGAACTCTGGTAAGGCCATGGAGTGGCCAGGAGGATGGAAAGGCTCTGCCCCTGGGGTTTTTACAGGCCAGCTGGATGTAGCCTTGAAGGCCATTCTCTGAGCTTTGTGTGGGAGGTCAGACCAAACACCCCTACCTCCAATCCCTTCCCGCCTGAAATATTCTGTGATCTAATGACTCTGCTGACTCATAAATCAAGATGGCTTGGTTTATGGAGGCCTTTCCTATATAAAAGTGTTGCTTTTATGTAGCTTTGCACGAAATCGCAGACATAAGCATCATTTCAAAACTTTGCTGTAGTTTTTGTTATGACAAATACTTGCCTTTAATGGTTTTGTTGCGAAAAAGATCAACTGTTCCTACTACACAGAAAGAAACAGTCAGCCACTCAAGAGGAGGGGAGGAGACAGGAAAATTAATTTATAAGTCAAAACACTGGTTTTTTTATCACTACACTTTTTCAAAATCATATGATAGTTGAAGGAATATGGAAGATTTTAGTTCTAGAAGGCTAATTTAATTCCCAGCTGTGTGTTTAGAAACCAAAGGCACCTTCCACTGGAGGGAGAAATTAAGGTGCCAGCTACCCTCATGCTTGTATTGGTTCCTATGGTAAAACATGAGAAGAAAGCCTCTTGTCAGGAAGCCATGCTTATGTCCACAAAACTGGAGTTTAGGAAAATGTACATTTGAAAACTGTTCAGTTACCAGCTGATATTTGTTAAAGAAATGTGGACTGTGTAAATCTCTTTGTGGATAACTGCATGCCTTGGGACCAAATAATTTGGGATCCATCTTCATCAGTTAGAAGAATCCCCAAAGACTCAGTAAGCCACAAATTTGAATCTCCCATGACTCATCCAAAAGTCTGTTCTCAAGACATCCTTGCACTCAGAGACAGCACGACAGGGGAGTTTTGTTATTGCAGTGATAGCCAGCAAAATCTTTGCTGTGCCATTGTCTGGACAGAGTTGCACATCACAAAGCTACCTGGACATGATCTTCATTTTTCCAGGGAAAGTCCAAACTTACAATCTGTTTTTAATAATTTTATGGTTGATCTTCACACTCTTTCATCACATATCATACCTATTTCTTTCTTCACAAGAACATTTTCATACCTTTATAAGTTTCTCATTCTTTTCTTCCAGTCTTCTCAATGGCTCCTGCAAACACACCTGTGAATAAAAAGGATTAGCAGTGGCTGAAGGTGGACAGAATGAGACACAAGGCAATCACAGTGTTAGTGAGATAGGAGACACAAATCTCAGTGTAAGTTTTGCATGTCTCAATACCTAACTATAGATATAATTAATGTTAATTATGCTATTTGGTTTCATTCCTTTCAGGAAAAAAAAAAACCAAAACAACCCAAATAAAATCCTTCCTATGCCAGTTATTTGGATTTGCTTTACAAACAAGAAGATGGGGGAAATGTGTGTATGTTTGTGTGTGTTCATTAATTCAGCCTACAACCCATTCCTTACTGCAGTTATACATAAAAACCAGTGGAAGAGCCAGCTGACCAAGAAAAAAAAACACCCTCCTGCTTGTTTTTTACCAATAACAGCAGCTCTAACCTCTGGCGTTCTTATACTTGTGTCTAAACTTTTCAGCTTATAAATGAGGAACTGGCTTTTTCCTTATGCGTGTAAAACATCTGGTGTAGCCAATGCTATCCCTGGTCGAGGATCCTGCATACCACAAGTTGGTTCTGGTTCTATAACCAGCTAGTGTGGTTTCTACCTGCATTCTTCCCCAGAAAAATGTTGTTGCTCAGGTTAACCAACCCTTGAGAAAAAGGGGTGTAGGGACATTTCTGGGCACCAAGTAAAAATGTGCAAAATATGTGTGCTACAGTATTTGTCAAATCATTAGTAGCAGGTTAAGTTATAATTTGACCACTTCCCTGCAAATTTTTTATGTCCTCTGAAAACATAACCTGTTGATGCTTAAGAAATTTGTGTTCATGAAATACAGCAATCTAAAAATTGAAATCAAATATATGTAATGAAAAGATTTTTAAAATACACATTATTAAGAACAAAAAATGCAGTGAAGAGTAGTGTTTTCCCTCCATTGTCTTTATATAAGGATTCTTGATTCTTTAGATCTGTGCATTTTGTTTAGAAGAAGTGACAGAAAGTTCCCTTGTGAAACCTAGTCATGAAATCAACTTGCACAAAAATGCAAAAATTTCTAATTGTCTTTGCAGAACAGCCATTTTAGTTATGCTTCCCATCAAGGACATGATTTTCAAAACATGCTTGAAACGTTAGGATAACAATAGGTGTCACTTAAGAACACTGGAAAAATGAAGGCTGTTCTCAAGGTAAATCTTTAAATACTTTAAAACATAATTGGCATTATTTTCCAGTTCTCTTTAATTTTCAGGAAATTCACAGCATTTGGAAAGTACATAATGTACATACATTCCTTTTTTGCAATTAGCTGAAGTAGAATATTGCCTGCTAAGTTTTGACATGTTGCTGTTGGTAAATATATTTGTGTATGATTGTATGCATGCTCTGCCTCCTTCTCTGCCCAAAAGTACATGAAACAGAGGGTGAATGGTATTTTGTATCACCTGGAAAAATTCTGCCAACTACAGTGAAACCAAGGCAGTATAAATGACTTGCTCACATTTTCACCATGAATCAGCTGCAGGTATTACAAGATGGTTTGGGGTCCTTGGCCCACGACCCACTAGAAGTCTCCATCCTACCTCCTTCATCTGCCTATCCAATTCTTTCTTGCCCATTGGAGAAGTGAAGCCTGCAACATCTTTCTGTCCTGTGTTGGTCCTTGGGGACACAGATGATGTCTGAAAACTACAGAATTAGAGTGCCAGGTGAAGGATTACAGCTTGGGCCACTATTCCAGTTGGATAAAAACAGGCAAGGAAGGAGCAAGAGCATTAAAAGAGAAATCCAAATTTCACCATACCTTTTGCATTTCATTCCTGCTCCCACATGCTTTTTGTAGTTACATGAGATAATGATAAAATAACTGAATCAAGCCATCTAATATAACACCACCTTAATCCTATTATTGATTAGTGAATGGTTTGGTGAACTTTCCAAAACATTTATTGCATTCACATTTTTCTGCACTTTTTCATTGTTTGACTCAGTGAAGAAAAAGGTGCACCAAACATATAAGGAACAACCTTATCTCACATTTATTTTAGCTGAACAAGAAGGAAGCTGACAAAAGCTCAGTAAGAAATTGTGTTTTCTTGGTGAGATTTGAGTGGTCTGAGAAGTGCCTGTACTTCTGCTCAGTCCTACCTTACACCCAAAAAAGTCTGCCTCACAAGCTTATTATGCTACGTACTCTGAAGTTGTTTCATAGATTCTTAGAATCACAGAATCACAGGAAATGCTGAGTTGGAAGAGATTAATCAGGACCATTGAATCCAGCCCCTGACCCTGCACAGGTTTCACCCCAAGAGTGACACCATGTTCCTGAGGGCACTGTCCAAATGCTTCTTAAACTCTGTCAGGCTGGTGCTGTGATCATTCCCTGGGGGACCTGTTCCAGTGCCTAACCACCCTCTGGGTGAGGAACCAGCTTCAGATCATTCCCTCAGGTCCTGTCACTCATTACCAGTACTTGCCCCACCTCTTCCCCTCATGAGAAAATGTTGTAGACTGAAATGAGGTCTCTTCTCTTCTCTTCTCTTCTCTTCTCTTCTCTTCTCTTCTCTTCTCTTCTCTTCTCTTCTCTTCTCTTCTCTTCTCTTCTCTTCTCTTCTCTTCTCTTCTCTTCTCTTCTCTTCTCTTCTCTTCTCTTCTCTTCTCTTCTCTTCTCTCTTCTCACCAAGTGACCTCAGCCACTCTTGATATTGTTTCCCCTCCAGACCCTTCACCACCCTTGTGGACCTCCTTTGGACAGCTTTATATCTTTTTCATATTGTGGTACCCAAAACTACACTTACTACTACTTACAGGACTTGAGGTGAGGCCACCTCAGTGCAGAGCAGAGCAGGACAATCGCCTCCCTCGCCAGCTGGTGATGCTGTGCCTGATGCACCCCAAGACATGGTTGCCCTCCTGGTTGCCAGGGCACTGCTGACTCATGTTCAACTTGCCACTGACCAGCACCCCCAGGTCCCTTTGTGCAGCACTGCTTTCCAGCCTCTCATTCCCCAGTCTGTGCACACAACCAAGGTTGTCCCGTCCCAGGTGCAGAATCCAGCACTCACCCTTGTTAAACTTCATACAGTTGGTGATTTTCCATCTTTCTAATTTTCAATTTCTCCATCTGCAGGACCTGTCTGCCCTTAAGGGAGTCGACAGATCTTCCCAGTTTAGTGTTATTTGCTTTCTGCTTGCTCTAGAAGACAGAATAATGAAGGAATTTGCTCAGGTTGCACTCACCTGTTGAAATGTCGGTTTTCACTGAGAGGCTGCTTGTTTTCATCGAGAAGTTTGGAATCCATCTTGCTGAGATCTGTCTTTGCATGCTCTGGATGAGGTCACATATGAAAGCTGTATCTTCCTACAAAAATATTGCACAGAAAATTCTGCTGTTTTACACAAAACACTATGTCATGTCCCATCTGCAGAGCTCAGGTGGACTATATAATTTGCTCTCCCAAATTTTTCAGATTTGACAGACTCCGCAGTGGGTTGTTTCATATATTAGTAATACCAGATTTTTTTTCAGATGTTGAGGCAGGCTGGTACAAAACTAATTTCATGCCAAGCTCTAATAGAGCACTACAATTTATTTCATATCACTGACTGCCATATAACTGGAAAATGCAAACATAAACCCACTTTTCTCTTTTTATTGTTTTGAGCCACAGTAAGTCTAGTTTCATTTTGGTAGTGCAATTGTTGAATTTATCTCTATTTCCATTTTCTGAAAGGTCATTTGGGCATAAATAGGCTTGAGGCCATCATACAGAATATAGGGGATTCTGCCAGAAAGAACAGTCCCCATTCAAGCTTTGGCCAGGAGGTTGCTGCAGGCACAGGATTACAGCCAAGGCCGCAAGACATCCTTCAAGGGAGGAGGCTGCAGCAGCTCACTCAGCCCTTGTTCAGCAGAAGGAAGTGCTGTATGAGGTTGTGAAACAATTTATTTTTTCTCCTTTATCCCAAGCATAAAAAGTTCTGTTGAAATTCTTTGTCGTTCAAGAACAAAGCATTATGATGAAAAGGAGATTTTGGAGGTATTTCCCATGGATAGCTCACCCATCATATTTATACAGCAAACGGATTGAACTCTTCCTCTGGTATTCACAGCAAGGATGACAGGTATAAACTGCAGGAGAGATTTGGGACAGCTGCCCTTCTGAGTGCTGCAACTGCATGGCTGCTGCTGTGGATGCAGCCTGCATCCCTGTAAGGGTCTATGGGCAGGACTGGGGGTTTTGCAGCTGAGTTTTGCAGAATCAAAATCTCCCCACTTGCTCCAAATGAACAAAAGTACTTATGGGTTGAAAGTACTTATGGGTTGAGAGGCAAAAGATGGAGTTGTACACAGGGTGGCAGAGGAAATGTGAGTGCCTAAGTCTAGCGGCGTGAAACCTCTGATATAAACAAAACTTTTACTGAATGTGAGAACAAGATGAAAACAAAGACAGAGGAGGCTTCACACAGCATCTCTAAAATTCAGGATAATCCCAGCTAACCTAAACACTCACACTTTAATCCTAGGGAGGATGACATCCCACACCTTTTTCTCTCTCTAAAAAGTGCTTAATTTAAGCTATTTCTGAACCTTGAATCTTCCCAATTTAGCCATCCAGGCAGAGAAAAAACGTTAGATTTTTATAAGTTTGTTTTCTGTGCTACCCAGTAAATATTTACACTGTGGAGAGGAGGAAGTGAATGTCCAGAGGGCCTTGAGACATGCTTGTACCCTACACCACCAAATTCACCCCTACGAGATAAGCAAGGAGAAGGACAAATGTAGCAAAAAAACACACAAAAAAATTTCCAGAAGCCTTTTCTACACTTTAACATCATTCTGCCAGCCATATTTAATTACACATCACCCAAAAAGCTGGGCCCTGTACCAAAAAAAAAAAGCCAAAAAAATTAAAAAAAAAAATTTAAAAAACCCAAACCCCAGCAAATTAAGAATATTTTTTTTAAAAAGGAGTAAAATGTAACAGACCAGTCAGCCTTACTGATGATTAAATCCTTTTCCAAGCATGGTTTCAGTTATATTGGGGGTGATATCCAATCCCCCAAGCCCTTGGGTACAGTGAGGCGTGCAAAATAATAGTTCCTTAAAGAACAGACACTACTCAGCATCTTGTCTTTGTATTTCTCCAAGAATCAGTTTTGCTCCCAACTGAAAAATCCCTGCCACCACCCCTGCAATGACAGAGCCCCAGGTGTGGGTTTTGCACTTGTGGGTTTGGTGCAAGTAGGTTAGATTTCCAGTGTCCTTGATGGAGGTGTAATTCCCCCGTGGAGGTGGCAGAAGGGTGAGTGCTGTTCAGTTTGGGTTGAGCAGGGCAGGCAGGGCTGCTCCTCATACTGCCCCCTCAATTCCACCACAGCTCCCAGCTCCACAGGGAACTCCTCACCTACAGGGTTTTGCTCTTAGAGGTCTCCTCCTTTGGCAGTTCACAGATCCCAAACCCTCCATGCATCCAAGCAAGGTGTAAAACTTGTTGATTTTGGCTTCTTATTTTCTCCTGATGGTGATTCTCTCAGATACCTGTCCCATCATTGGCACTATTAATTCTTGTTGCGAAGGCTGTATATAATTTCCCTCTTTGGTTTTGTCAGCAAAGCAGCTAGGCTGCTGGAGTACAGATTGCTGGAGCAATCAATTTTGTAACACAGGACTGCTTCATATTCAGGACTCAGATCAAGAAAGCACTTAGGCAAAGGAATAACGACCAGCTTGAATAAGAATAATAGTGCTTAAAGTTAATTGTGTGCATTTAAAATTGGGCCTTATATCATGCCAATCAAATTATTAATCTATTCAATTACAAGCCCCTGCTACAAAACGCATGTCGTGGACTTCTTTGCTCAAAACAGGAAACATGCAGCTAGGGCCTTGAAAAAGCTATCAATATTCAATAGTAACACAGCACAGACTTAAAATAATGTTAGCTTACTTCTTGCTAACTTTCACCAAGCAGAAAATTCAGTGTGCAACTACTTCAGTGACAGTCAGTTAAGTGCTTGAATGAGCAAATGGACTATATTTTAAAAGCTAAAGAGGGCATTTTTCTTCTCCCTTGAGAGAGTCTCAGTGGAAACTGAAAACTAAGTATTTTTGGATATTGCAAGCCCTCAGATTTCTAGAATGCATCACAGTAGGTCCACTAAAAAGTAATCTGAGTGACAGAAGGATTAACTGCGCAGGGAACAGCAGGAAAGACAGGATATCTGCAACGTAATGCACATATAGCTGAAGGGAGTGATTGTAAGTGATGCATCCTTGTGATGCCAGATATATTTTTATATGGGCATAGTCTATGCACCTTACCATGTCAGAGCTCTTGCTGACCAGCAGAGTATATTTTATGCTATACAATTTCATTAAATTAAGCCCAGAAACGTCCAAAACTAAATACATGGAAGAATTTATTAATTAAACCATGTGCTTCTATAGGAGATGAATACAATGTCAAAACTTTCAACTTTTTCAACAAAACCTGTTTGGCAGACAAAACCTGGGATCAGTCTGTGTTTCAAGTGGTTGATACAGCAAGCTGCTGGCTCATGACAGCTTAATTTGCCATGCTGTTGCTGAGGTCTGTTTTGAGCAGCCCAGCTAGGCTGTCACTTTTCATGGACAGTCTCTGAGGAACTACACATGCTAAAGTTAGATGTGGTGATACAAGCTAATATATGAGATTCAATAACCTGGATCAAATTATTGCTGCAATCCATGTCAGACCAGCTGGAGCTGGCATTATTTCCACTATTCCCCAAATTAATTTCTCAGGTCAATTTTAAATGGAAGAATTATTTTGCTGTTGCTACTGATGATGTTTTAGATTCATTCTGAGTTTGTTTTGGTGCCTGTTTGCATTTTAGAGACATTCTGAGTCTCTGCATCAGCTCCTAGGGTTGGGCTAGTGTAGTGCACTGAAGAGTTATTTTGAAGTCCATTGCTGTGACTTCAAAATGGGAACCAGAGAGCCGCCTCTCATGGCAATTTGCACTCAGATTTTGTTGTGTAGGTGTGTGATGTGTTAGGGAGCAATCATTTTTAGTTCAGACATCTAAAACCCGTATTCAATGATGTTCAGCTATGGACTGTGAATCAAGTCTTTCAAAACAAGGATGTTGCTGTGTTTGTATATGTACGTGAATACATCCATGTAAAAGATGATGGAGAAAATAAAATATAGCTGCCTAAGATAAGATACTTTTGGCTTTGTATCGACTTCTAAGAAGCCCTAGAGATGGGAATGGCATCCAGCCTTTCAGGAAGAAGCCATGTTTTGAGTAAAGAGTTAGTGGGAGTGAAGCCTTAAGATATTTTACCATAAGCAGGGTGGTACAGACGGGCAGTGACTGAAGCAGTAATGGTGTAGGACGTGAGACAAGAGGCCTAGGTAATTAGGAGGATATTTGCTTGGCTCAATTTAAAACAGCAACAGATATTTCCTCAAAGAGGCGTTCTCTTAATTGACACCTTAGACTGCCAGCTCTTTCAGGCAGTGATCAACTCAGCAATCCATGAAACACCATCAGTGCTATGGGGCTCTCCTGCTAAACCCCAGTCCTCAAGCATATCCACAAGCTGCAGTTTTAGCAGCTGTAGCTCAGGTGTAATTTGTTTAGGTTTAGTGCTCAGCTAACTCGATAGAAAGTATCAGCCTGGTCATCCCATTCATTGGCTCTCCTAAACATATCACCAAAACAGCGGGACTGATGCCAATAAGGGAGGCAGCGTCTTCAGGCTGAACATCTCAGACAGATATGGCTAGCCCTAACAGCTTGCTGGCAGCTGTAGTGCCATCACTGTCCTTCTCTGTCCATTCTCCCGCATTTAGAAAATTGGAAATGCTGTCTCCCAAATGGAGGAATATGGCTCTAAGAAAAATCTAGACAAGAGAGAGCTGGCTTTGCACTGCTCAAATTTCTCCATTCCCTGAATTTGTGTGCCTGATTTTGCAGTATCAGTGGTGTCATATTCCTGACTTCAAGCCTTTGCTTCTAATTCCTTTTTCTGCTTGTGCTCCTTTACACATTATAGCTGTCTTCGTTCTTTGAGTTAACTCTAGCACTTTACAGACCACATACTTCATTCTGTGAAAATACTGAGCTGCCACTTGCAATCCCACACAGGACAGCCCTCTCATTCTCTGGAGGAAGGTAAAATCTTGTGGGCACCATGTGTAGAGGGCCTCACTTGAAAAAATCAAGGGTTTCAACTATTCTGTGATAAAGATGTCTGTCTCATTTGTGCAGCTGAATGGTCACTAAAATTTAGTTTATAGAGAGATTTCTCATTTGTGCACGGGTAAAGAACTTCCAAATCTGAGTTAATCACTGCTCTGCATCCATCATGATCTCTCAAATTCAATTTCTTTTTTTATTCAATGGTATTTTTTTTTAATTCTGTGCTACGTCCAAGTCTGCTCAGAAAAGGATGTCTGCCATGAATGCTCAGACAGTGGATGCCTTTATTTTGTTTTTAGTAGACACAGTGCTTAAAGTACTTCCGCTTCTCTTCCATGTTGCTGGAAAGACTTGGTTTTCCTTTGGGGTTTTTTTGTTTGATTGCTTTTTGGTAGTTTTTTAGGCTAGATTTGGCAACTATGAAAACTGCATGCTAACATCTGAACAGGAATAAAAAAGAGGGATATTTTTATGTCTTTCTGGGATTATCTTTTCAACTCAAAGAGTTCCCAGGTGCATGTTCCAATGCTGGAACTGGTAACCCTCCCAGCAGAACAAGACTTCTGTGCCTTTTCCAGGCAAAGAGACAGACAAAAGATAACTCTAACAGATAAAGCTTTGGAGTTCCTTGCATTTACAGGTTTCTTTGCAAAATAAAGTTGCACACTTCTGCAGGAAAGGAGCTGACATGCTGTAAAATTTCAGAATATATCTCTTTCTTTCAGTGGTTTCACTGCTTCTAGTATCTAACCTACCTTTCTTGTGTCTAAGCTGCTTCCTTTTTCTCACTGACCAAAGACTTTGACCAGGTTTCACTGATTAGCAGCACTGGAAAACCCAAATGGCAGAATTAGATTGTTGTTGCCTCCAAACCGGCTGTCTGCACATAGACAAACTTGCTCCCAAACCTGGCTACTGCAATAGCAGAAGTAAAGGTTGCTTTCTATTTCACTCCCAGCACAGCAAACTATCTTTGTCCTTCAGACATTGGAGCAAAAAACATGCCATCCTGTTCTATGGGAAAGGTCCCATCCTGATATTTAAGGTCCCCTCTAACCCAAGTCTTTCTATGATAAACCCTCCAGAGAATTCATTGCCATGGTGGATAACTCAAGGCTTGAGCAGCTGCCCTTGACCACTGCTTGTTGCTCTTTTGTCTTGTGGAAGATACAAGAAATATTTTTAAAACAAATCCATACCTCTTCTGGCTAGTAAAGGTCAGCTAAATTCAACTGTGCTCTATTCTAACAGGAATCAATAACCTTTTTTCCTCTAAGAAGGCAGTTCATTGGCTTTTCTGTAGAAGTTCAATAATCTTTTCAGTGTTCAAATAATCTGCACACAATCCAATAAATTTTGATTCCAAGGGAAAACGTTAAAGAAAATAATTAAAAGACAATGCAAACAAGCATGACTGTAACAAACACATCTGGTAAGGTCTATGAACAGATTACTGAAGACATCTCTCTTGTAAATTGGGTTGACATCTTGATACTGCAGCTCTTCAGTCTCCTTGCAGCCTTCCTCAATCTAGACTGTTCTGTATTTCTCATTCACAAAATATTCCTGGATTTATAAAAGCCACAAAAGGCCATCTCTGTTTCTGTCCTTTAAAGTCTTATTGACTCCTCTTCATTGTTCAAATAGATTCTCAGGTCTTCTGATCTTCTCTCAGCAAAACACCATGGATATATGTCTACAACTCCCATTTTCAGCAGATGCAGGCATAGTCCTCACAGAGAAGTGTTGCTGCACAGAGTAGGAAACAACACCTTGCTGAAGACTGACTGGCTCAAGCACTTTGGTGCTGCTTATACTTTCTTCTTCACAGTGAGACAGATATTAATTACAGGAGATTGAAAGGGATTTGCAGCCTGTGGCATTGCACATTGAACAGATATTGGGTTGAACCTCTGGTCTGTTAATGTGCAGTTTCTGGGTGCTAGAGAAATGATAACTCAATTGTCAAATTCTGATGTTCTGATTATAAAAACTTTCTACAACCACCAACCAGGAGTTAGGAGAATGCCTTATCATGTTCATATGCTTTTGACCCTTCAAGTGTTGCTGCTGTTGAGCTGAAAAAGAATCAAATGTTTCTCATCTGAAAGAATAGGATTGGGAAAGAGCAAGAAAGAGAAGGAAAGACTGATAGATCAGGAGTTGCAGGTCTGTTCTTCTGGTGACAAAGACTTTGTGTTCACATCTGACCCCATACCCCTTTTCTGTCCCATTTTGCTCCATTATTATACTTTATCCTTAATCCTCACCCTGCTGTGTTGTAAGACTCTACTTGAACACAAAGTAAAAGAACTTGACACCAAATAGAAATGCCACGAAAGTTAAAGGTTATAGTGGTTGCATATTTGCACAAAATTTTTTCTCTCTCTTCATGGATCTGTAGTTAGAAGGAAATTTTGTACAGTTCTGCTGCTTTTCTCTGGAAGGGATAGTATGAATCAGGAAGTTTTCCTTGTAAAGATTGAGGAGGCAGTTGCAGGCTGCTTTCTAGTGTGAGTTATTGGCATATGACCGTGGCATGGTAAAAAATTACTCCCAAAATCACACAGACGAGCAACAGCTGTTGACTTAACTGCTGTATCTTTTACTGCCTACCTGAAGGATGTTTTACTTTGGAGGAAGTATGGACATATCTGTGCCTACAGGTATGCAGCCTTGGGAGATGTTGCAGCAGGGCTGCCAGCTTTTGTGATGCAAAGAGTAGACTTGGCAGTGAAGTTCCATGCCCAACAACAGCCTTCTCTACACACTCATCAGGGCCCAGCTGGCAGCCAGGAATCATAGAACCGTAGAATCACAGAATCATAGAATCACAAAATCATGATCATAGAATAGCCTGGATTGGAGAGCAACCTTAAGGATCATCTAGTTCCAACCCCCCATGGACAGGGACATGTTTCACTAGACCAGTTTGCTCAGAACTCCATCCAAAATGGTCTTAAACACTTCCAGGCAGGAGACATTCATAACTTCCCTGGGAAACCTGTTCCAGTGCCTCACCACTGTCACAGTAATCAATTTCTTCCAATCTACACCTTCCCTCTTTCCATTAAAAGCCATTGACCCTTCTCCTATCACTACTTGCTCTTGTAAAAGTCCCTCTTCATCTTTCTTGTAGGTTCCCTTCAGGTACTGAAAGTATGTAATTAGGTCACTCTGAAGCCTTCTCTGTTTCAGGCTTAACAATTCCAATTATCTCAGCTTTTCCCCATAGAAGCAGTACTACAACTCTTTAGATTCACTCCAACAGGTCAGTGTCCTTCCTCTGCTGAAGATCCCAGAGCTGGATACAGCACTGTAGGTGGGGTATTAGCAGAGAGAGACAGAGGGACAGAATTCCTTCCCTCACCCTGCTGGTCATGCTGCTTTGAATGCAGCCCAGGACATGTTTGACTTTCTGCCTGTGAGTGCACATTGCTGGCTCATGTCCAGCCTCTCATCCACCTGCATCCTCAAGTCTTTCTCCCTAGGGCTGTTCTCAACCTGTTCATCCCCCAGCCTGTGCTGATTCTGGGGTTTGCCCTAATCCAGGTGTAGCACCTTGTACCTGGTCTCGTTAAAGCTCATGAGATTCTCATGGGCCCACTTCTCCAGCCTGTCCAGATAGGTCAGGATGGCATCCCATCCTTCAAGTGTATCATTCACACCACTCAACTTGGTGTCAACTGTGAATTTCTTAAGAACGCACTGGATCCCTCTGTCTGTGTCAAAAATGGACATTAAAAAAAAAAAAAAAAAAAAAAAGGCGGCCAACCACATCCTGGGCTGCAGTACCAAAAGCACAGGCAGATCTTATCTCTCCACACCTACTTCATGAGAGGCAGCAGAAAAATAAGGATGTGTATGGTTCTCAGAGGTCACTAGATATGGGACAAGATGCAATGGACATAAGATACAGCATGGGAAATCCCAGTTAGATATTAGGGAAAAAAACCTACAGTATGAGAGTAGTCACACTTTGGGACTAGACCTTGCAGATCATGTGACCTCCATTTTTTGAGCTATTCAAACTTTGCTGGTCCAGGCACTGAGCAACCTGACATAAGCCAGCCCTGCTTTGAGTGCCTGGTTAACATAGATGACCTCCAGAAGTTAATATCCTATATCTTAGTACTATGCAAATAGATCAGTCTTGGGGAAAAAAAAAACCCAAACAAACAGATAAAGCTACATTCCCATTGAAAGTGAAAACTTTGCTTCTCAAAAAACCAAATTCTCAGGAATATATAATTCGCCGTATAACTGCTGAGGATGAGCAACTTCTTAAAAACCCATAGCTGCTCTTTGCTTGAGACAAGAATTACTGGGTTTCACAAATCAAATGAGATTTGTTTTTCTAGAAACCTTCCTTCCAGTTATTGAAAGGCAAAATATAGCCTATAGGCTAAAGCATGAGATACATTAGGTAAAAAGTAGTCTAATTCTGACTCAGTAGTAGACCTGTTAAGTAACTTTGAAAAAATGTCTGAAATGTCTGAAGTCTTTCATACCTTTCATATCATGTAATATAGGACTATTACACAGGTTATTACACAGGTTATTACACAGATGAGACTACTTCAACACTGTTTTTATTATTTTCATTTGGGTGTCATGGAAAATACTTTTTATTTGAGGGAAGGTACTACTATATCTTTTTAACATTGAATTGGCTGTAATATTTAAATGGCAGATCATTAGAAGTATTTCTAAACTTACTGGTTATTGGGAAAACAGTTTATTAAACCTTGAAAAGAGCAGTTAGACATTGTTAGGGAAAGTATTATATTTTCTACAACAATTGCTTTTTATCTTGTGGAATCTTAATATGGGGATAGGACAGAACATTTAATGAGTTTTTGGATTTAAAAGTCCCCAAACATACGGCCTTAATTTGGAAGAAGGAGAACATCCTTATTCTGAACACTTTTATTATTCATACTGAGCTCCTGGGACACAACATCAAGACTGAAATATGAGTTTGTCCTACCCTGCTACTGGTTGCACGGCAGGTTTTGTTGCTATTCTGCTGTACACTGATAGAGAATGATTTTTTGAAATTAAATGGGGTCAAGGAATAATTGCAGCTTTGCGGGTACCTGTGTTGCTCTGACAGATTTCTGGTAGCAGATGTATGAAATGGATACAATTAAGAACAGAGCCAACAGTGTATTATAAAGATGATCATGATACCTCATAGCAAATTCAACCCACATCTTTCTTCTTTCCACATGCTTTATTCTCTTCATCTATGAAATGTTTGAGTCAGTACTTTTCAATTATAAAACAAGTGCAGTATACAAAAAGCATATGCAGAGTGGATGATTACATTTCTCTGGAAGTCTACTGTTTGATAAAAAGATAGAAGCATTTCAGGAGTACCAGAATATTTTCAGCCTTTCAAGATGCCCACCTTCAGGGTTGCTACAGATATTTTATCACTGTATCCTAAGGAAGGTTCCTTCAAGGGCTGTCAGATCTTCTCTATGTATTATCTGAGCAACTGAGGAAATCCTGTTGAGAGGCTGAGTGGCCTTCATACCACAGAAGAGAGATACCTCCTATGTGTATATATATCCACAAACACATACTCCCACGTGTTATATTCACTTTCACTACAATTAGTCCTCTTTCTTTCACCTGTAGCCACTTATAAGAAAATACATTTTGCAATAACTGAAATATTTAACATATAGTGAACAGAACAAAACACATCTTCATCAATGAACTTGATAAGTGAGATGATAACAACTGGTCCAATCCTGTCTGTCAGCTGTTTGTGGTTGACAAGCAATGGGTGGCACTTCAGGAAGCAGATAGAACTGGGTTGCAGTAGCGGTTCCTCATCAGCACTTCTGTGCAAAGTCCAGGAGTCACACGGAGTGAGGCAAGTGTCCTGCTATGCAGCTGCAGAGTGGCCGGGTAAGTGCTGCAAAGGTCCTCAGCAGAGGTACTGAGGTACTGGAGACAGACCAGGAGGAGGGAAATAGTATCAAACTCAAATGAGAATGCCACAGATCTGGATGGAGCTTAACAGTTCCCGGTGGGAGGTAAGATTACAGCAGAGCTGGGGGGAAACATGACAGGAGAGAAGTTAAAAGTACTTTGGGTTCTTAGTCCACTGCAGCAGTTGTGAATGTCATATTTTATGAAATAAGTGGAAGTAAAGTAGTAGTTAAAAGTGTGTTTTGGGAATATTATTGCAGAAAGGGCTGCTGCTCTCCTTTTACAATAGCATCCACACTTTCATAACCCTTTCTGAAATTTATTAAAAGAAAAGAAGAAAGTGTTATTGGTTTTGCCAATTAATCTTCGAACAAAGAATAAGAAGGAAATTTCCATAATGATTCTACTTATTCCTCCAGTAGAGGAACCGGTATTGGCTCCAAAACTTTTCATGATGACTAAATTTTTCAGAATCAGCTCAGATGCTGACCATCTCAAGTCGCCCTCATAAAAGGTTGCCTGATCTGCCTTCATTTTGGCACTTTTAGGCACCACCCCTGATGCTCACAGGCACTCACACAGCTCAGCACTGAAATTAAACCTCATCATGGGCCGCAGCAGCAAGAGCCCAGTCAGCAGGTCAAAAACTACAGCTGGCAAGTCAAGAGTGTGATTATTCCACTCCATTTACTACCTGTTAGGCCACACCTGGGATGTAGTGTCCAGATTCTGTCTTCCTTGTCCAAGACAGACACTGAAAAATTCAGAGTAGCATAATTTCCCCTCAAAGCTCAGTTTGATGTGACTCTAGATACCTCAGTCTATAGACCTGCTTTCAGCAGGAGGTTTGACAGTAAAATCTCTTGAGGTGCCTGCCAGCCTGGATGTTTTTAAGATTCAACAGTCACAATCCACACAGACTGGGATATGCCTGTTACTTTCTACAAAGCCATGCAGAGGTACCAAAACTGGCTCTGGAGGAACTAATTGAAGGGCTGAAGCCTCTGAGCCTGGAAAACAGGGATAAATTTGATGAGGGACTGCCACTCCAACACAGATTTATCATCAACTATCTATTTAAAGCTAGCTTAGATATTTCTACACAGCATTGTGCTCTGAATTGCACACATACCTCAAGCTCACACTGCAATATGCGTGCCTTCTATATCCAATGCTATACAGAAAGACTCCAAGAATCCTACCATTTTATCCCTAAAAAAAGCCATGTGCAGGCTGCTTCTGAATCTGAAACAAAAAAAAATCCAGGGAAAAAATACTTCAGAAAAAATAATATAATGCTAGGACCTCTCACCAGACTAATGAACTTCTTCCTAGCCTAGAATTGCTCTCTGTTCCACAGCTGAAATTAAGTTCATGTGAGGATATATTAGGTGTGGGCATGGAATGAGGTCAGACACCCACTAACATGGATAAGGAAAAAATATGAAAATTTAGTGGAGATAGCTTTTGATACAGGATTCATTATCTTATTGTAATCTCGCTGAACAGAAAGAAATCTTTCCTCGTAAGTTAAAAAAAGGGGAAAAGAGTTTTAGCCAAAATAAGAGACATAAGGGAAATCTGGAGTAGATACAAAACAAGCATTGCTTCATCTGCACTTTCTGTGCTAGAGATACTTAGTAGTAAATGGTGAGCTCTCACCATGAGTGCTATGGAAATCATTGAATCACTTTCATTGATGATCTTGATTTGATGGTGCAGAGAGAAAAAGGCAGCAACAGAAATTGCTACTCAGTGAGCTGATGCTTCTCATTTTCATCTCAGTTGCACAATTAAACACATTAACTGCCTGCTTTATTTTCTTAAACTCCCCAAATTCTTATCATTACTGATATCAACAGGAAAGCTATTTTGGGGAAATATTTTCTGTGAAGATGTACTTGATGTGCTAACTTGAGAACCAGAAGCAATGGGGCTAGAGGCACGTTACTGTGGCCAACCTAACCTATCCTGTTCATAAGATAAAGGTCAGGTCACTGCCCACCTGTGGCTGTTTTCCTTTGGGACCAGAGCTCATATCTGCACAGCTGCCCAGTGTGCCAGACCCACAAAAGCCTCTCCATCTTTCCCCTCTGCAACTGAACAGGAAAAAATTTTGAAAAGGTTTCACAGGTTGAGATAAGGACCAAGAGAGTTGACTCACCAAATACAGTCATGAACAGAGCAGACTCAGCTTAGGGATATTAACTGAATTTATTGCTAAGAAAATCAGCAGGATAATGAGATGTAAAAGCAGACCATAAAAACACCCTCCTTCTCAGCTCTACTTCCTCCTGCAGTCCAGTGGCAGAAGGAGATAGGGCATAGTGGTGGGGTTAGTTCATCACACATTTTTCCTTTCCCTGCTCCGATGTGGGGTCTCTCCCCTGGGAGATGGTACTCCATTAATTTCTCCAGTGTGAGTCCATCCCATAGTGCTTCACAAACTACTGCAACATAGGTCATTCTTCCCTGGGGTTCAGTCCTTCACAAACAGGCTGCTCCAGTGTGGGTTCCCCATGTAGTCACAAGACCTACCAGGAAACCTGCTCCAGGGTGGGCTCCTCTCTCCACGGGTCTACAGGTCCCTGCCAGGAGCCTGCTCCAGCAGAGGTTCACAGCCTCTTGTGGGCATTGACCTCGTCCAGCATGGGTCTCCTCCATCAGCTGCAAGTGGATCTCTGCACTCCTATGATCTTCTATGTGCTGCAGGAGCACAGCTGCTTCACCATGGACTTCACCATGGGCTGCAAAAGAATCTCAGCTCCAGTGCCTGGACCAGCTCCTCCGCCTCCTTCTCCATTGGCCTTGGTGTCTGCAGAGCTGTTCTTCTCACATGTTCCCACCCTGCTCTTTTCTGGCTGCAAGTACAACGGCCATAATAACTTTTTTCCCCCCTTCTCCTCCTTCTTCTTCTTCAATATGTTATCACAGAGGCATTATCATTATTTCCAACTGGCCCAGTCTTGGCCAGTGGCACATCTATCTTCTGGCAGCTTCTCTCAGAAGCCACCTCTGTAGCCTTTCCTGCTACCAAAACCTGGCCATGCAAACTCAATACATCAGGGTTTGTACACATCCCACACAATTCATTTTGTACTAACTTACATTGGTGCTAGGGTCGTCTCTCCACCATGCTTCACTCATTACATGTAGACGTTTTATTTTACCTTTTCATCTATCATGTAGGACTCATGGTTTCATAAAGGAATGTCCATCTGTCTTCAGCTACTTCTTCATTAGAGCTACAGTGAATAATGTCATAAAATATTGGGCTCCTATGCTTTCCAGTGATAAAGAAAATATAGAGAACATTAAATAGCCTGGATGAAATGAAAATAAGGAAGTTAGAAGGGGAAGCTATTTCATAACTTATTGTTTTCAGATCTGGTTTTCTGCATAGTTCAGCCAAGTACAGGGACCCAGTGCAACACCACAGCACAGGGCACTCCAAAACTGAGTAAGAATATTTGAACTGGCAAAACATCATTAAGGCCACAACATGGCCTAAGATTTTCTGTGGACTCCTGTGTCAATGAAATGGGGGGAAGTAAGGAGAAAATATATTAAGATGACAATGGGACATAGGGCAGATATGGTTACTCTTCCACAGCCCAGAACAGCAGCACTTACCATAAATATTTCTACACCTATGGCTGGGCTGTCTAGCTGCCTTCTTAAATATTTCAACTGAACTTCAAATAGGTGAAAGTTTTTAAAAATGCATCAGTAATGAGCTTATTGACAGCACATTGGCTTCACACTTTGGCCTATGCACTGAAGATCTTAATTTAACGCAGTTGAAGCTATCATTTATATCATAAAGTTATCTTTTCTTTCAGAATGGAAACCTCCAGATTTGACACGAAAACGAACCATTTCAGCCCAAACAATTTGATGTAACAGAGCACTTGCTTGCGCACAGAACCTCACTCTAATATGCAGAGTAGAGCTGTGCTGATCAAGGAAAAGCTCTTGCAAACCAGCGTACTTTGAGAATGCAGCGTGGAAAAATTCCCTTGCAGTAAATTCCTTTCTGAAATGACAGGAGGAGACTGAATTCCTCTCTAACCCCTCTGTAGCAGAAACATCATGTATTTAATTGTGTTTATGCTAAGGTAGGAAATCATCTTCATTATCAATCAGTGTTGGCAGCAAGCTTTGCTTTCTGTACTGCTCCTAGGCAGTAGGAGGTTAGACTAATGCAGGGAGGTTCGTTCCTGCATTAGGAGGAACTAAGCATACTAAGTTTCATAAATATGTATATGTGTATATTCAGCATGAAAGTGATCTTTGGTAAAATTATTTTTTTCCATGCACCTGATGATAGAGTTTGCATTACCTCTGCAGTCAGAAATCAGATGAAATGAGCAATCTGGGAATAAAACAATATTAGCAATTGCAGTACGCATTTTGTGAATAAGTAGCAATAGACTTGTGTTGAAATAATTTAAAAAATATATTCTTCCTTACAGCATGCTTTCTAACCCACCAGACAATTAGTGAGGTTAGTACCAAGTTCAAAAATATTTTAGGAGAAGCACTGTCTTCTCAAGATGAAGGGAAGGATTTTTTCTTCTTGGAGAGGTATATATGCTTATAGAATCAGGCTGATGCTGCATATATGATTTCTTTCTCTGCAGTCTAATGTGATTCTTATGGTAAGAGTAATAAATCTCCTTGTCAATCAGCTCCTCTTTCCATTTTTTTTCACCCTGGTGAGAACAAGCTCCCATAATGAGTGAATTTCTGTGCTGGATTCCTGATGAAAAGCACATCCCTTGAAAAGCTTATTGGCTTGCAACAGATATGAACTAGTAAAATCCTTCCCAGAAAAGGTAATATTAAATTTGGTGATAGACTGTTAGAAGTGTGCTGTTGTTAAACGTAAGACACCTTCTCAAAAAATCCATTTAGGCTGGAGACTGAACAGATACCTTTTGTATGCAGTTCTGATTCCTTCTCCTTCCCTTGGTGATAAAGACCAAAGCAGAGTCCAATAGAAAAGAGAAGATATGGCAAAAGTTGGGCAAATTGCTAGTGTTATTAGCATTAAAACAGTTGGTTTCTAGACCTGAGATCCCTCCTACACTATCAAAGAAGAAATACAGCAGATTTTGATGTAAACTTAAGTTTTGGGGTTTTTTCAGTACTTTCTGAAAGATATGGACTCTGGTAAGAACTGAAGAGAAATTTGAGGAGGTTTTATTGATATGATATACTTCAACATGGTGCAATTTTGGCATTTCTGTAGGAGGAAAAGGTAGTGAGATAGGTTGAAGGGGAAATTGATTTTCTCCGTACCACTTTTCCTCAGGTACATTTAAGTAAATTTGAGTACTAATGGCCAAGGATAATAACTTGCAAAGTGGGTATTCTGTCCCCTAAATCAGGTAAAAAACTAGGAGGAGGCCACTAGATGCATTTCCGCTTTTCAGATGAGCCTAAATTTATAGCTCTGCTATGCAAAGGTGTGTGAAACAGGGAATTTCAAGTCACATTTTACTCCCTGTACTCTTCCAAAATGTTCTTTCAGATGTGCCACAGGCAGTATTTCTCACTCATAGAACACCTTGCACTGCCTGGGTGACAGCCATAAATCACAACTGATCCAGAACCCAGAGAGAGATGTTTTAAGAAACCTATTATCTATAAAATGTTTTTGGCTGATACTGATACTGAATGCTTTTCTTTTTGTTGGTAATTAATATCTTTCTATTCAGGTGTTTGAAATAGTAAAGCACACTACAAACATGAGTCAAAATAAGATTTTGTTGGTAACAGCTATAAGTTACTCACTCTAATTATGTACTGCCTTTCAGTTCTTCATATTAGCAGCTCATCTTTTACTTAATAATAAATTGCAAATAACCTGTCACAATTGCAACTTAATAACTAAACAGCCAGTCTTACACACTAGTCACAGGCCCATAGCTAGCATTAGGGGGGACTCTGAGCAGATCAAAATCTAGGCTTTTTGTAAGGAGTAGAAATTATTATGAATTATGTCCTCCCCGATTCTACGTAATCCACATCAGTTCAGTGTTGTCAGGACCATCATTCAAGCTTTACCCACAACTAAGAGCCAGGTTACCCACAGTCAATTTAAGGTGTCCAGGTGGATCTTATTTTTTGCTTTCTGCCACTTAAATAAGTGAAGGAGAAGATTTTTCTAGAAGACCCAACCACCATGCTTGCATCCCTCCTGCCACCCTGTGTAGTCAGTCTACTTCTGAATTAGCACTCCAAATCCTTGAGTCTTGGCAAAATAAATGTAGACAAAGAAAACACCTGTGTTGCCATGGTTATGCTGTGTACAGATTTAAGTTTGGAACAGCTGAAAAATCACTAACAACATGTATTGTGCCTGAGCATAAAAGGGCATGGTTTTCTTTCCTCAAGGACCTCTCACAATCCAAAGTAGAGGTACCTTGATGCTAATCAGTCCCAGGACAAGCAGTCCTTGAAATCTGGCCCAGACTCTCATCTATTATTAAACAACCTTGGCCCTTGAAACTGTTGCTGTAATGCAAACTCAAACTAGGTGATGGTTGAATCCACACGATACAACAGTACCATGAAAACACACTATCATACTTAATAGATTTTTAGGGTATTGCTAAAACTACCAGCAATTACTCAAAATTTGTAAAATACATGCATTTCTAGTATCTGTGTTTAAAACTGGTGATGCTCTAAAATAATCACATTCTGCCACCAGCTCAGTAGGTTACAGCTGAAAATCTAAACACACCAGCCTGAAATCCATTATACATGCTGTTGGTAAATCCTGGGCAAAATTGCATTAATTTACCAGGGATGATTAATTACAATTATGTATATTAAGCATTCTATACCGATCTAGATCTTGATGCTAACTACACATTAGAGACCAATAAAGGCAATGAGGGTGTCTGCCCCAGATTATACTCTGGTATTTCACTATTTGATTTAATCCTGGATTAAAGGATTGAAGATTTGACAACTACAAACACGTAGAAAGAAGTCAACCTGAAAAACTCTTATTTGTTTTGACTGCTTGAGAAAACAACATTGTTATTTATCAACAAAATTATGTAACTTATATGCTATGTAATTAGTATATTGCATCAAAAATATATATATTTCTTATGTTTTAACGTATGTTTAACTGTGTGTTAACTTATTTTATGTATTAAAAATATTGTATAATTTTAAAACCCATATACAGATGCTACCTGAAGGTTTTAATGGTACCTTAGCTTTCATTTCACTGGGATGTATTCATTCTAAAACAAGACCTAGAAAAAGCCAAGACAAAATGCTAATTTGAGAAGGCATGCATTTTGATTCAAGAATATCCTAGCTTTAGTCCTGGCTTTTTCACAGAGTTTTCAGATTTTTATCTGTATGCCTTTCAGCAGAGCTTTGAGATCAGCTTGCAGAAAAGTACTAGAGAAGAGCTAAGCATTAGTGTTACGATCACCTTTTAATATTATCTAAACAGTTCTTTAGCTGTCAGCCACTGTTCAAACTGCAAAATGCAAAAAGACAATTTCCATCACATACCACTCTGTTGTGAAGTAGCGCAGAGCAGGACTTCCCTTGTGCTTTTTTAACTAAATGTGAAGTAACAGGATGCAGTCAGTTAAAACATCCTCATGTGAGATTACATTTAATAGTTGTATGTCTATACTGTTGCTTTCAAAACTAGTATGCTCAAATATAACCATGTGTTCTGACAGAGATGTGTTAAGCTAGCAGGAGCTTGCACAGACTCCTTACAGAGATGCAGTCCTGCAGTAAGACATCTTTTACCACACATAGACCTCACAGCAACCATCGTTGCTCAATGAGCCTTTGACACTGGTATGGCTAATCACTTTTTAATTAAATCTCCTAGTTTCCTTCTGCTAACACTGTGCAGCTGTAGTGATGGCACCATGTCCCAAGATCCAGACACTGAGCTAAAATCTTGGCAGAAAGCAGAGCTGAGAAATGGTGCTGGGCTGTAGTGTAAGCTTTATTTCATCCCTTACACTTAGGTATTTCTGACCACATCTAAACCCACACTTACTAACAATCTAGATCATATTTTTCTCTTGTCCTGCCCTGTTTTCTCAAAACACACTTTCAAATCATCCCCTCCACTCTGCGGATCCGCCCTTCCAAACATGTGAACTGTGAGGCTCACTTCTGCGTGTATAGTTTATAATTTTAGCACTGTTCAGAAATGAGAGGCTTCGAAGACCTCTAATGGCTAAGAAGTAGCTGCAAGGTAAGGGATGCTGTGATGCTGTAGCAGCATGGAAATGGATAGTGATTGCTGTTACCTCTCCTAAAGCATCTTCTGAGAAAGGCGCTCACACAGGCACAGACAGTCACTGAATCCACACTCCACACCAAAGATAGGTCAGCGAAGAAGGATGGGAAGGTTCTCCTCTATAGGGTTCCAACGAGGTTTATTGCAAAGTCGCACCAAAGGAGTCCAGCAACAAAAGACCCAAATTAATGCAGTGTTCCAGGTTAAGTATGGGGTCAGGGGCCAATGGTCTGCGGGCACAGGAGTGGTACAAGGGCAGGGCTAAGGGAAATGAGCTATAGGGAAGTGAGGTAGATTAACATAGCACTGCAGAGCACCACGGGGGGAAGCCTTTTTATCTCACTGTGAGGCATTCTCGAAGCCTGTGGCAAACTCTTCCAGGGCATTACCCTAGAATTTCCCCTGATAGGCTTAAAGGCCTCCACATGATGCAACTAAAAAATCTTCCCAAGGTTGTGTGCCCATGAGCAACTCTACCCTCGCAAAGTGGATCCTCAATGTTATTGTTTTGTCATAAGCTCAAAGAAGGAAGTAAGGCAATGACTCTTTAAAGTATCAGGTCTTCTGCTTTTTGTTCTTATAGCTTACATAGAATGAAGATCCAAGTAAACAACACTTGAAGAATGGAGAGTGTAGTGGTTTTGGTTTGTTAATTTGAGATTTCCTGGCCATTGTATTAATTAACGTTATGGGTCATGTTTGGTTAAATTATTAGTGTGTTTATTAGAATTAATTATTTATTTTTTGTTGTGAGATAGGATTAGAAGGAAGGTAAAATAGGTTTAAACTTTAAAGAGTATAAAGAAAAAGCTTTATTTTTAGAAACTATTAAAAAAATAAGAACTAGAATAAAATTTTTAGAACACTTTTCTTGTCTTTCACAACTATTTTTCTTTTACATTGAAAACATATAGAAAGAGTTAGTTTACTATTTTTAAAAACAGTCTTTTACTAATTTATTTGGGAGAGGAGACTTCAGTTTATGAAGATTTTTTACAAGAAACAGGGTTTTTGTGGCTTTGATGTCACAGTGAATCAGCCACCTGGGAGAATGGAAATTTGATTATTGTGTAAAAATCTTTTTTTTTTCTTAACAGTTTTCCTGTAATTGTTATTGAGGACCATGTCAACATATGGGGCACACTTTAAGGATTATAATCGTTTAAACAAAACTCTTTTGGTTTTTAAAAATAGAGGTTTGGTTTTTTTTCTCTTCACTACAGGGTAGCAGGAGTCTTTTTTCCCCCTTTATTTTAACATTTGCTTACTTTAGCATAAATGTCTTTGCTTATATTTATAGCTAGAACATTTTATCTACTCTATAATTTTTTTATAAGTTATAGGGAAATGAGAGGTTTTTTATAGTTTAAAAAAAGAAATTTCAGTTTAAGAGTGAGGCATCTTCATTAATTTCTTTATTTGGGACTTTGACTTCTTTTTTTGTCTGACTTCGGTGGTTTTATGTTGGTTTTGTGTGTATATATATTTTTATTTTATTTTATTTTATTTTATTTTTACTTAGGGGAGAGACTAATGCCTGCAAGTCTCATTCTGGGTATTGAAAGAGTTAATATTTTGCCTGGGCTTGCAGATGGTTACGGGATCTCTTCCGGGTCCCGCGGTTGGGAGTTATTTTACAATAGGGATTTTTTCCGACAGCCGCGGTGGGATGGACTAGGATTTGAGAAGAGGCCCAGCCACAAACGGTAGTGTGTTGCTACGCTGCATTCCATTAGAGGCTGGGGAAGCCCGGCTCAGTGCCCCGCCTCCCCTCCGGGCTGCAGGGCCCGCGGCGGGGCACCCTCTTGGGGGTGTCGGCAGCAGCAGCGTTTCTTCCGCGCTGTGGGAGAGGGGGAAGCAGCCAGGATCACAGCGGCCCAAGGGCCTCCTCTCCCCGGCCCGCCCCGGGCTCGGGATGTCCAGGCCCGCGGGCTGCACGGGGCCTGCCCCAGCCAGACTAGTTACCTTCTGAGAGGCTGGGAATGAAAGAGAGATTTGGGGTTTTTTTCTTTTCTTTACATGTGTGTTTCGCAAAGGCGCCTAAACTTCTCATTGGTGTAACAATGTGTCAGTATTAAAAATCAGATACCAATTGGTTCTTATCAGGTCCCAAGGACGCTGTCCGGGTCCTGAAAGGGAACTATTTTAGGAAATTTATACAAACTGCCGCAGAGAGAAACTCTAGTCTGTAAATATACACGGAATGGGGAGGGAAAAAAAAAAAAAATCCTTGGTTTGCAAAGTTTTTAAAAGAATGTTTGCAAGTTTAGGGGTGAGGGGGAAGCATTCAGTGGTGTATTTGCTTTATTTTGAACCCATTTTCTGCACAAATGTTTTCTCATTGTGTTTGGTAATTTCCTAGTAAGGGACAGCATTGTTTCATTCTTTTTCATGTTGCTACCCTGTATTTTTACACTGTCTTCTAAAACTGGAAGGTAGTGCATTTTGTTTTCATCCATCTTTTTGTGTGTGATATCACACAGTCTCTGTAAGGACAAGAAGGGTTTGTTCTCTCTGTTAAGATACAGCTAAGGAGATAAATCATCCTTTTTAGGAACATTTCGTGGTTTCCATTTTTTTGTGTAAAAATAGTGACAATCTCAAATGAAAGAGGACTAGCTCAACATACTTTTCTGTCCCATTTGTTCTTCAATGGACTGAATTGAAACCGCAAAATATCAGTATAATGTTGACACAGAATGCAAGACATGAGCTGTTGAGCTACCTAATGAGTTAGGGGAATCATGAAAAGTTGTTTGAAAAAAGCCAATGTCTAAATGTAAAAATGTGCTTGATACTTAATATTATTTTTAGTGTTTTCCAGTTAGCAGGTTTTTATACTTCAAACTTCAGGGGGCGTGTGTGGTTATTTTGCTATGAAAGAAATTCTGCACTTATTCTACTGGCATAGCCTACATTACCATAACTCAGCATGGAATTAGAAGAAAATGACATGCAATTACAATGCCCTCAACAGAAAACACTTTGAGACTAAATGAGGATTCTGTGAAACAGATAGAGATTTTAAGCAGACTTTTGTTAAAAATTATTTGCATTTTTCACTTCCTCCAACCTAGTCTAGTTCAGTGCAGGAATGGCAGTTCTGACAAACACTCATTTTTCAATTTAATAAGCCTGTCAAAAATAGAAGTCTTTCATAGTTGAACTTTTTTCTCCTCCAAATTCAAATGAAACTTCTCCGTTTGGTGCATGCAGACAGAAAATGCTTCTTCTGCAGAGCCCAACTGTCAGAACACATGAGAAAATCTGTGTGAAGCCTCCCAGTCTCTCAGCAGATGTGTATGGGGGGATAAATTTTGCAAACACTTGTTATAGAGTAGAGCTCACTGTTTGACAGAGATTGTAAGAGTGTCATAATTTCTGACAAATGAGGTGGATTTTTTTAAACACAAATACAATGTTGATGTAACATAATGGTGACTCATGGGCTTGGTTGGGAAAATAGCATGCAATGAAGGCAACAAGCCAGGCTGATCTGGATTGCTAAATCAGGCACAAACTAGAATGAACATTTTACCCCTGCCAAATGCAAAGTTGTTCATCTAAGAACCAAGTACCAGTATAATGGCAGTTCACTGAGGAGCTGCAGGTATGGCTGGGATCAAGAGAGAATAAGCCTCTTCTGTCTCATGTCAGATATCTACAGGGGACGTCAAAATTTGACAAAAGCATTTTAAATCTGAAGACAGAGGCAGAAGCACATAAAATGTCTGGAAGCTGAGGTAAATTCTGTCCAGAAGTATGGTAAATATTCTTTCTTACTTTCTTTGTTTTTTTTTTAATAGTAAGATAGATAACAGTAAGATAAAAGAGAAACAAGTTCCTGAAGGTTAGAATGAATATTTCTTACCTGGAAAATTTGGAACAGAGATGAAATTATTTTCATCAATCATAGAATCACAGGATGGTTTGCGATCAAAGAGGCTTTCAAGATCGTCTAGTTCCAACACCTCTGCTATGGGAAGGGACACATTCCACTAGACCAGGTTGCTCAAATCCCCATCCAACCTGGCCTTGAACACAGAGAGGGACTGAGCATTATGACTTTTTCTGTCCTGAGGAGAGCAATCCAAGGAAGTCTCACAGACTATGCTGCACAGACAGTCACATTAAATGATTGTGATGGCATTATCCACACTGACAACTCACAAATTTTGAATGCACAAGATTTTTTTTGCTGATCACATTTCTGAAGGGAACTAGCCTCTGGCCTGTTGGCAACCTACCTTTGTCAGACTAAAATAGCTATTTTTACAATTGTCCCCAGCCCTTGGCACCAGAAGCTGCTGTAACATCCAACTGGGCTGGTGTCCTCTATTGCCTTGTGGCTGCTCAAGACTCATGTCCAGCAGAAGTTCAGCCAAGTTATGAGAGGCTTATCAAACAGGAAGAACAAACCTGGTTCCAAGACTTGAGCAATATCACTGAACTGGCAGTTCTAGAGGGGGTGGGAAGGCACAGAAACAAGAACAGCTGTATATTGTGAGGTCCTCATTAATTCTTTATCCACGTGCCTCCTGCTAAATTATGACAAAAAGACTTGTAAGTTGCGTTTCAGGTCAGTAGGTTATAGCTTTGTGAATGTCAGTACAATAGGAAACCTCATTTCACCAGAAAACAGTATTTTCTCTGTGAAATGCCCTGTGTTATGTTACATTCTGTATTCATCACATAGTGATATTTCAGTGGGGCGCCTGTACTACTGGGGAGCTGATAATCTCCTATCACAGCTGCTAGTAGGTTTTTTTTTTTTTAAGATTAATGAAAATTACGTATCCTGCAGAATCTTACTATGCAGGGATTTAATGATGACTGCAGAATTCTGCAGAAACCTGCATTTCAGTGTCTTGATTCTTATTTGCAGACAGAAATAGGTCACTTGCTGCCCCCTTCACTGTAATGTCTGAAGAAAATATCAGTTATCTGACTTCTGCTTATCTGTTCTTACTGCTTTCAGTTCAAGTTTCACTGCTGGCCTCCAAAGGGTGACAACAAGAAATTCTTCTTCAAGTGCAGCCTTGCTGCTGGGTCTGCTCACACCAAGCCACCTTTCCAGTGTGTTGCCTTTCTTTCCCCTTGTGACGCTTTTAAAAGTCTTAAACTTTAAATATGCATTTCAAATCCAAACAGTGATAATCCCTCTTTTTAGAGACATCCTTTCAAATCGAAGTTTAACAACTTGGAGAAACTGATGAAGAGCTCTTGCTAATCCCTTCTGACTTGCATAGTTGTGAGGATGAAATGAAGTGTCACAGAAATGGGAACAGAACTGGAAGGAACTTGCACCATTTCTGATGCAAGAGCTGCAGTGTGCCAATCTGTGGTGACTTTGATAAAAAGCTCCTTCACTGCAACCTATTGTAATTCTCTTAATGTACTGGAATTTGTTGTCCACATAACTCTGAAATGCAAGATCAAGCACAAAAGGTCAGTAATGCCAGCAACTAACACATCAGTTTGAGATATGGCACTTATACTGATGATAATAATAAGGTATCTGGAGTCTTATATGCATTGGGATACCTAGAGAGTAACTTTTAATGTATGAAGAGATCTTGATTACTGTGAGGTAAGTGCTTAGAAATATTGCTAAGAAACAACACAAAACACCTGAGGTGCATAACAGATATTCATTCCCCCCTATGAGCAAAACCAGTTTATAAAACTGTTATAAGCAGTCCACTCATTCCATAAAATGAGTGGACTACTAAAAAATTTTTCCTCTCCCAACTTTTGGCAGTTCGTGCTACCTGAAAAATGAAAATAAACCTGAAACACCACTCATACAAAAAGACTGAGGAACTAATTTCTGAAGTGAAAAGCATTTTATTATTAAATAAAAAAATCACAAAAACTCGGGAGAAAATTCCTTGTGTTGTGGGATTCACTGGTAAAATGGATGACTTACAGAGTCAGTTTTAAATTACGGTTCAAATAGCAGTAGCAGTATAACTGTGATAGTACACAGCCCAACACTGTTCAGTTTTCCCCGCTTCTTTTCTGTAACTGTAATGTGAACATCCCCTGGACATTTTTATACATGAAAATATGCTTCAAGGTAACACCCAACTGAACTCTTCCCCTCCTATATAATCTTGTAGTACTTAAAATTCTAACAGGAGTTGCAGTTAGATTTATAAGAATTACTTTTAATCTCTCTTTTAGACAGTAATATAATAAAAATATATAGCATACTTTTAAAACTCGATATTAACTTACATCTAGCTTCTGCTTGGGTCAGACAGGATGACTTACACTCGCTCAGGATGTCCTTTCCTCATGTTTTCTAGCAGTCTGTTTCATAACACCCAGTTACTACATAAAGATTTGAAATGTCCCTGAGAACCAGGACAGCACTGCCCACGTTTCTTGGCCTGTCAGGATCTGAGCAGGATTTCCATGCAGTCTGGGTATCCATGGTGTTTAATCCCTTGATCAGAGAAACTGTCCATGGAGAAGAAGTTAACTGTAATGTGTACAAATCTCAGCTCTCAGTAACAAACAGAATTTGTATCTTAGATAGAACAACATATGGTTGTTATCTGGCCCTGGGAAGGACAGATTTGTACTGCAAATAAGCAAATTGATGAATAAGTAGCAGAATTAAAATAGCATCTCTGATCTTCACTGTAAAAGCATGCAGATGCTCAGAAGAGAGGCGAAAAAAAACCACAGCACAAAACCACCATAATGATATAATTTCTCTAAGGATCATTTCTCTCCATATATTATTGATTCATGCTTCATTTTAGGAGTATGGCTGGAAATGTCTTAAGGACTAAAGCAGTTTTCTACCCAACTTTCTCATCCATTTTCCCCTAGGCTGGAGGATGTATGGATAAAAGTACAGGTTACAATTACTGATGCCATCTGTTAGATTTCAGGATTATTCTTGGAGCAAGAGACAGGTGAGAAGCCCTTCTGGCTTTTTAGGTAAGCCCTCTCATTCCTACCTTATCTTAGTCTTTCTGTATTATTTCATTTCCAGAATATGTACCAGGAAGATTTCAGGAATATGACTGAAGGGACCAGGAATAGCAGCGACTCCTCTTCCGCTTTCATTCACACCAGCACCATGAGTGCCATACTGGTCACTGTCTACTCAGTTGCTTTTGCCGGAGGTGGAATTGGGTCCATCACAATGTCCTTTGTGCTGCTCAAGATGAGCACTCTGTCTGTGACCACAACTGCCATCATTAACCTGGTCATTGTGCACAGCCTCCTCCTCTTCACAGTCCCCTTCCGCCTCCACTATTATGTCAAAAAGAAGTGGGTATTTGATATGCCATTTTGCAAAATGGTGAGTGCCATGGTGCACATCCACATGTACCTTACCTTTGTATTTTATGTGATCACGCTAGTGATCCGGTGGCTCATCTTCTTTCAGTGGAAGGACAAGGTGGAGTTTTACAGGAAGCTGCATGCCATTGCAGCAAGCGCTGCCGTGTGGGTCTTCGTCATGGTCTTTGGAGTGCCACTCTTCTACTTTGAGTATGGACGCTCAGGCTTATACAATAATACAACATGCTTCAAGTTCCACAAAGAACTACAGCACAAGAGTGTGAAAGCCCTGAATTACACCTTAATTGTAGGTGTTGCCCTCATTTCTTGTGTCCTCTTGGGCTTGCAGATTCTTATCCTGGTAAAAGTAGCGAGAAGATTTTCCACCTCCCTCTGTTCACACCAAGAATTCTGGGCCCAGGTAAAAAATTTGATTTTCATCTGGATCATCATAATTTGGTTCCTTCCCTATCACCTTTTCAGGGCCTACTACATACAGCATGTGAGTGATTTTGACCAGTTAGAAAGCTACAATGAGGTTTTTTTGAGCCTGACTGCTCTGAGCTGTCTGGACCTGCTGTCATTCATGCTGAGTGGAAGCCGCTTCTTCAAGCAAAATGTGGGGATGCTCCACAGGAGGTTGCCTTGCTGCTAGCATCAGCCTCCTGAAGAGTGGGCAGGACCTAGGATAGGACAGTGATGGACAGGCATGGCAAACTCCCTCCTCAGCAAATGAGGGTGTGCTCTGGAAACACACATAAGGCTTTGCATGTCAGCTTCCTGAATTAATGGAACAAACTGCCTCCAGGCTCTCAGCTGGTAAACAGGAAGGTGACCTCAGCAATTTCCTCATGGTGCTATCCAGTGAGTTGTGGATGGACCTGGGGAAGAGGGAAAGAAGGTCATGGGCACTTCTGTCTTGCTGTTTTTACATCGAGATTTGTGAAGTCAAAGGCACTAGGAAGAGACTTGAGAATTGCAATGTAGGAACACAAATAAATAAACTGTTTTTTATGGACTAAGGTACAGATTTTTGAAACTTAAAGATCTATATAATTTCCCCATATATTTCTTATTTATTTCCCACAAGCTCTCATAAAATAGCAGAGAAGATATTGTTCTTCCTGAGTAGGGCTGTTTCTTTACTGTTAAGAGAAGCATAACTTTCTAAGGGAATTGAACAATTAAACCAGCTATTTAAAACTAAATCAGTGATAGATAGTTATTTCTTAAAATATTTTCTCAAAATCACCTTTTGAGATGGTATCATTGCAGAAGAAAATAATTTTGTCATCTTTCTGACTTTATGAAAATATGTCTGTTACTGAAATGGACATTACAAGTTCAAACAAAAGCCTATATTATTATTCAAAATTGTTCAATTAAAAAATAATATTTTACAGGATAATTTTTTTAGATCATTGAGACAGCTTTTTTCTTCTCTTCAAAAGACAAATATTTTAGGTATGCAAGGTAGCAATGCTTTTTTAAAAAATCTTATGTTGATTTTGTGCATTTATGAAGTTTATAAGTAGTTACTCACAGTATATTTAGCTGGAAAGCAATTCTATATATTTTGTACCCTGTATTCGTAGAAGGAATGAAAATGTTACTGCTTGGATTGGAGGGGTGGAAAAAGCTAATAGACCTAGTGTATTTTAAAAAGCATATTATATCTCAGTGAGGCATTGTCATTTGCTGTCTCTGAAGACAGAAATAAATTCCACTAAAAAAGATGAAAAATTTGGTAAAATATTTCTGTGAAAGACATTGAGGCTTTCATAGCTCAGCTGCTTTACACTTATCCCCAAAAAGAATATAAATATTTAACTCCTCTAATCCAAGACATCAATGGCTAATATATCTTTCCTTTTCTTGTCATCTGTGCCACTGGTGCGTTATCAACACCTGGGGTAACAGCAATTGCAACTTGGTAATTAACAATGGGTCGGATAGCTAATACATACTGATGGCATGTAAATAAAGGTAAGAGAGGAAAAATACGAATAATTTCTTAAAAACTTAGTGAAAATAGAAGGTGGGGTGAAGAGAGTAAAGATGTTAAACATTGCTAATATTTGCTTGCTAATTACTATAGTTGCTTATTTGAAATGAGAAGTGTTTTGCATATAGTTTCTCATATAGAATGCCGTTCTCTATATCAAATAAACTAAATAGGGATGCCTGATTTACTTGGAAATGGTCACAATGATCTTGGCAGATTAGACATCTAGCCATGCTGCATGTGCCATGCTGGAGTGAATACTCTCATTCAGGTATACTTTCCCAGAATCATGAACTCTTCTCTACCAGCTCCCCTCACTGGCTGTGAAGGGAGATGCTCAGCCCTAAAGGGCCCAGGTACTGCTGGGCTTTACCAGAAATTCAGATGCAAAGAGAATTTACATAGACTTTACCTTTGATTTTTCAGTGTAATACATTAGCATTGCCTGGTTTTCTCCCAGGAGCTGCATCCATGTTTGGTTATGATCTCTAAATGGGCAGATTCCTAGAGCTAATACTAAATGCATTTTGTTTGAACAGCACTTTTGTCTTTATGTTGGGCTCCATACCTACTCTATGATGCATGCTTGAGTCAATTGTCCCAAATATGCAAGAATTTATTCAAAACTTGCTCCCTCTTTTAAGTTCTGCTCTGAAATGGGCTTTCAGACAGGTTTCAAAGAGGGGTTCCTCTTGGCCAGAGTGGCACCTCCTGTCCTGCCTTCTGGCCACCTGCTGTTGGCTCTCACTGGAAGCAGTGAAGCTTTCAGCATGACAGACTAGACCTGGTCTATTTAGTGGATTCTACATTTAAATGAAAAGTGAGAATCAGTTACAAAATGAATTTTCAGCAGTTTGCTGAACATTAGCTCTGTTCTCAGCCGTCCTTTTGTAATTCTCCAGGTTTAAGAGAAGAAAATGAATTCCTAATTCCTCTAACTTCAGTGTGAACTTAAAGGAAATGTGCAACTTCCTAAAATATATTTGATCTCATTTTCCTTTTTTTTTTCTGTTCTATTTAGTGAAAGAATAAATTCTGTATTTTTATTTTAACATACCTATTTTGTACACATTATTTATCCCACTCGAGCCTACCTCTGCTGGGATGCATCAAAGCCTTCTCCTTGCAGCCCAGCATTGTCAGAAATTGTGTCAGCTGCACCATGAAATTACGGTCTGCAGGAATTGCTCCACTCTCCAGTACTTCCTGTGCTTCAGAAAGGACAGAAATGTGTGGAAACTTTGTTTACCCTTGGGACTGAGCTGAGCACCTGGGCAATCTCTGCAGCTCCAGAGCCCACGTGATGACACTTGGTCAGTGATGACTGAACCTTTGTCAGAGATGACACTGAGGAGCTCCTGGAGCCACCCAGCCTTCTGATTGCCAGTGTACCTGCCTTGGCACACCTAGTGCTTGGTTTTTCCTCAAAAAGATTGTCTCCTGCCACCTTGCCCTTGCTCTCTGAGTTTAACTGCAGAGCTGGAAGACAAAGCAGCTTTTCCTAAGTACCTGGTTTTAAGGGAGGACCTTGAACCATGAATCAGTGCATTGTTATCACCAACAGCTTGTGTTTTTTCACATCGCACTTGACCTTGCTTCACCTTCCAGGCCCTGAGCTAAGCTTTCTGCTAAGTTAAACAGCACTGCCGTATCTGGAATTGTCTCCACATTTAAATGCTCCTTCCTGTGGTGAAGTGCTGCTTGCTGTGGTTGTATCATCACTCTCACATATCTTCAGCCGAGAGTCAATCTGTTCCTTGGTTTCTCATCCTTTCTGCATGGGTTGGCCCCATCTTCAATTTGCATTTTCCCCATCTTCCCTTGACTGCCAAACCAGCACACCATTTGATGCAGTAGTGTGGACAATCTACAGGGACAGCAGTGTGGATAAACCACTAGGAGCAGCAGCATGGATAAACCAAGGACAGCTGTGCCCTCCTTTGCTCTGTGCTGTTCCTGACTGCTCTTTAGCAAGTCTTGCCTGCAAGCATCCAACACAACAGTAGCTTGCTCCAGCATGGCATTGTATATAAGCATGCTATGCTGTGAAAACCTCACTCTGGTTGATTGTGAAAACACCTTCAAGTTATTTCAGGCACTTTGAAGTGAAATCAATATTCACAGATTATGACCAAGAGCACCAGGTAAAGCCCAAGGAAAGATAGACCAAATACAGTGGTGATGCAGCCAAGCCACCTGAGATGATTCCCATCCTGAAGTGAAGTGTGACAAACCTGGTGACAAACCAGGGTGACAAACCTGCCATGCCCTGCCGAGTGGGGCTGTCATGGGCCAGTGCCTTCTGCACCGTGCACTCAGCTGCACTGCCAACACAGGCACCAACACAGCCTGCAGGTGGCACACATGAGAGGCAATAATGCTATCTTATCTAGAGGTGATAACATCACCAGCATTAAGGAAACTTCTGTCTGACCATCCAAGAGCCACTCTGGCAGGCACACTTACACCACCAAAACCCCTTTGCAGCTACACCCCCACACTCACAATCACACCTGGCTCTCTGACCGGCTCAACAAATCTGTTATTTACACAAACTTAATTTCTTTTTATTTTAAACAGGAAAATAATTAACCTGTATTCATCATTCTTTTGTTGAGTAAAAGGTAACTTCATTGAAATACTAAATTTTTGGGAATAAGTTCATTTTGTCTAGATGGTAACTCCTCCTGAGTACATGATAAATAATGTACCTACTTGGAGCATTCTTGTAGATTGATTCTTTTCCTTTTGTGATCACATTAGAAGAAAATGTGATTTATTTATAAAAATTAATTCAGTAACTAAGTATATGTGTGATTTTACACATATACTCCTAGTGTTGGGTTGCTTGTTTGCCAGTATGTTTAAGATTTAGAAGTCATTTGAACTCTAGACTGGTTCATTGGACTGCAAACACCATGTTTCACATAAATTTGTTTTTTCCCCACAGTGACTGCAAGCTGGTGGAAGCAATAGGACTATTAATAGGCTTGTTCGTGTACATGTAGGTGAGGTGCAGTCACTTTAGTTCATGTTGCTGGAATGTTGTAACAGAGAGAAAAAGCTGATACAGTATATGGGAAAGGCTTGATAATGTCTTTTTTTCAGTGACAACTGACATCAAGGTTGGATTTGGCTTTGGTTTTTAGGTAATACAGCCATTTAACAGTCTTTAATAGTGCTACTAAGTTTGTTTGGTGGTTTTAATTTAGATTTTCTCCTGTGTGGGATGTGCAATCAGCTCATTATTTCAGGTAAGAGATTTCTTAGTCCCTAAAAGTGAGGATTCTGGAGTGAGCCATTACTGAGTCAGAGAGTTAAAGATATGGTAAAGTTATGGTAAAAAAAAAAAGAATTATGGTAAAAAAATTTCTCAAAGGAATTTCCTTAGAGGAACAAGATTAACTTCAGCATCTCTATTCACTCAAGAGAAATCTGGGAATATTTACAAGTGTAGCCTTTATTTCTGGCCAAAGGGAACAACAACAAAATTTTACTATCAGACAGTGCTCAGCTAGAGAGTTCAATGCAACTCAAAGCATGATGGAAGCAGCCTCTACTTCAACTCCCTTTGCACCTGCCAGCTGCAAGACAACCATTGTGGTGCTACTTCCCAAAGAGATCCGGGCAACTGCTGAGCCATAAACTACAGCCAATTAGCAGAAATTACAAGAAACAATGTATTGTTTTACACATAGTAAATGTGGTGATTTGGGTAACCGTCAGTGAAGTTCTGACATTAGTAACGGAAGATATGCTTCACCAATCTGTTAACTAATTAAGAAAAGCTGATGGGTATATGGAATGAGCAAAGTCCAACTGATAAAATTATTTAGACTCTCAAGAGACTTTGAGTGATCTGGAAAGTCCATGAGTACCGTGGTGATGACATCTAATGATAAAACAAAGCTCCTCAGAGTATTAAAGACAAGGACTGACTGTGCGGAGTTACAAAAAGCCTTATAGTTAAAAAGTGGGAGAAAGAATACAATGCTCGCACATGCAGCAATTTAACAGTCAGGGAAAAAATATTTGGAATTACATTAATTGCTCTGTGGAAGTGTCAGATCGGTGCTATGCAATGATTCAAAAAGCAAAGTACTTCTCAGAAATCATTAGGAAATAAACTGAGAGAAAAAAACCCACCATGATGCTGAAGTATAAATCTATGGTATATCCACATGAACAACTGTTTGTGGTTCTGGTCTCTGTCTCCAAAAAAAAGTGTCAGTGTTTGGGAAGCATCAGAAAATGGCAAAAGGGTTTAGCTGAATATATGGACCATTGCCAGAGACTGGTGACTGTATTTGATGGCCTTTGGTCACTTTTGAACATTTTTATGTTCAGAAATTCCTTTGAATTGAACCTTTGGTCAGTATCACTAAATGGCCATGAGGAAAGGGTTTTCCCTTCCTAGAGAAAAAAAAAATCAAGAAAGTAATAGTCTAGTGTGAAATATGAGATTTTTCTATGTCTCATTAGAAAAGTACACCTCAAAAGAAAAAACATGTCTGAAAATATTTGACTCACAAAAGGTGGTTGTATATAAAAATATCAAACAGGGCAAACTGAAAAGTGTTTCTTCTTGTATTAGAATTTAAGAGCTTAAGAGAATCTGTTTGACATCAAAGTGCTAATGTTTTATGTAGAATATATATTCCTCTTGCTCCACAGATTCCCAATGGTGTGATTTCCCATTCTGTGTTGGATGGCATGAATTGGTACCAGTGATGACTGAGAGAGGCACTTCTCCTCAATGTTTGGGAGAACGCTGGCCTGGTGATTATCTCCTTGGAGAAGTTTGATGTCCCTTCTTGTAGCCCTCATACCACACTTCAAAGCCATTCACGACCCACATTCAAGAAGGGTTGGGCTGGCATAATATAAGTGACATTCTGATACTCATGGGTGGAAGTGAATGAAAAGCCTGATGGAAATCTCTTAGGATGTTTCCTAAGGTTTGTGATGACTTCAGGAAATCCAGTCCTGGTGAATACAAGGAAAAGTATGGAAAGCCTGTAGATTGCATACTGTGCTGTACTGTGCACCAATGCATTGGTTGTACTCAACACCTGTCTTAAGCATTTGAAGACTAATTTTTGAAGGGAAAACGTGAATAGTCTGGAGAAATAAATGAAAATGGAGATCTGCACTTGAAGAAGCCTTGATTTGCAAATCTGGCAGAAATTATGTTTACAGAAGGAATCCAGAAGCATTGTTTTATATGTTGGGTACTCTACTAATAAAATGTCCCTTGTAAATACCAAAACCATGCCACTCAGCTGTTGGAGAGAAAAGGAAAAAACTCTTGAGTGTAGCTTTGTCTCAAGTAAAGGGGCATCAACTGCATGCCCAGATGTTTTTTTCCATCTCTTACCCTTCAGTATTGATTTATGTAACTTTGCAGAAGATTAGGTCAGAAAGGAGATGTGAAAAAAAGGTAATAAATAATTATTTTATTTTTTCAAGATGAAAACCACCTAAATTCTGGTCATTCATAGTACTGCTTTCATTGTCACACACCAGACTCATGTCTGGATTATATTTTGCTTCAACAATGGTGTAATTGATGTGATGTGATGGAAAATATTGCATAGGAGAGTACCTCATCTACTGCATCAGCTGAAGTTTTCAACAAGTTAATAATTCTTCAGTGTAGCACCAAAGTATGAAAAATTCTATTTTATACAAAAAAGTGAGCATCATTCTTCACCGTCCCAGAAAGGACCTTCACTGGAAGTCACTGGAAGGTGAAATCAAAGCAGAGGATGACTCAGTATAACCATTCAGCACTGTTCTCTCTCCAGAGCTCAGCAAATAAATCATTAAGTGTCACTGAAACACCATTGTCTTGGGATGAAAGGACACTCCTAGGGCTGAAGATTTCACTGTCAATCCTTCTATATATTATAACTTTGGCAATGATCCTTGCAAATGTTTTTGTTGTTATAACAATTTTTCTGACTAGAAAGCTCCACACACCTGCAAATTACCTCATTTTCTCCTTGGCAGTGACTGATCTTTTAGTGTCTGTCCTTGTGATGCCTGTCAGCTTTGCTTACATTGTCACCCACATGTGGGCTTTTGGCCACTTGCTATGTGACATCTGGTTGTCATTAGACATCATATGCTGCACAGCCTCCATCCTACACTTCTGTGTCATTGCACTGGACAGATACAGGCTATCATAGGCCCGTATGTTCCTCTGTCTGTGACACCACAGCAGTGCCAGTCCCAGCGTTCCCCTGTCTGTTACATCACAGCAGTGGCAACCCCAATGTTCCCCTCTCTATGACATCACAGTGGTGGCAGCCCCAACATTCCCCTCTCTGATTTCACAAGAGACAGTATCTTGACCACATATTGTTTTAAATATAGATCACTTATCACCACCCCCCACTACGTTGAGAATTACCTGGGTAAGAAATTTCAAACAATTATTCAGCAGAAGATAACTGAATCTCTCTTCTGGGTCTGGCCTTCATTCTTGCCAAAGCCAATGGCAAAAGCCTTACCTGTGGCATCTGGGTTCCTATTACCAGCTTCAAAAGGTGTTTCTTTATTTTTCTATTATTTTTTTTTTTTCCATCCAACAGAAGCTCTGGCAGTGCCAGGGATATGGAGGATCCATTGTTTTCCTAAAGTAGCCAGAACCCCTTGAAGGATCTTTCCTGTAAAATGAGTTCCCCTGAGTCTATTGCTTCTACAATGCTGTGTCTTGGAATTATTTGTTCCAAAAATACCTTAATAACTAATGCTGCAGTTGCTGAAGCAGTTGGAAATGCTTCTGGCCACCTTGTTAGCTGACACACTATTACCAGAAGATATTTAAGCCTTCCCACCTGGGACATCTTAGCAAAATCCACTTGGAATCTTTGGAAGGGACATAGAGCCCAAGGCCTCCCTCCTTTGGCAGTTTTCTATCTAACACTGTTATTAGCTCTAGCAAGATCAAGCAACCTTCAACAGCTTGTTTTGCCAGACTAAAAAGACCCACAGCAACATACATTTTGAGGAAGGCTTCTGCCATTCCTCAAGAACTCCGATGACTCTCTTCATGGAGTTGTTCTACTATTTGTAGGGACAAAACTTCTGGTATCTATTCTTTGCCATCCCTTGTAAACCAATTATCCCCCTTTTTTCTTTTCCTCACCATTTTTAACTATCTGCAGCTCCTTTCGTAGAAAAGACAGTTTCTCTGGCAGTCATTGAGTCAGTGGGAGCAAAGGGAGGATCTTCCAGAGTTCTGGCAAAAGTGTTGCTTTCTGAGTTTATTCATCTGCCAGTCGATTACCTATTGCCTCCTCCAAGTACCCTGCCTGATGTCCCCTAACGTACATTATTGCCAACATTTTTGGTAAATTCACCACCTCCAGCAGATGAGTAATTAGGCTCTCATGAGCTAATGTTTTTCCCCTGCAGGTTAATAAACCTCTTTCCTCCCACAGTTTTTTAAAAGCATGTACCACTCCACGTACAGACTTAGAATCAGTATGAATGTCAATTCACAGGCTCTTACAAGCACATAGAGCTGTGCTATCTGAGCTGACCGTGTTGTCATGATCCGCTGTTAATACAGGCCGGAGTCGTGATGGTTTGTTTTGATCTCAGGGGTGCAAAAGACAACAACAGGGGACAAAATCAGTTTGCTCACAGCAAAATGCACTTTTATGAGTGCCAACAACTCAGTTTTGCGATAGAGGGAGAGTTAAAGGAAACAAAGTAAAGAGAGAGAGAGAGAAAAAGGGGGGAATGGGGAATACCTACCAACAGACAAGACGGTCATCCTCATGGTCTGGCCAATAGACACAGGAGTTCTTGTGGTCCCAGCCAATAGACATGTCTTCTGTGGGGAGATCTCAAAAAATCTTCTCCAGAGAGTCATTTTTTATAGTCCTTTTCCAAAGCAAGTGGCATCTGGCCAAGAGGTGTGGAGATTTATGGACTATTGTGAGGGTTGCTCCAAGAAACAGGTGTACAGAACCTGCTGTTCCAGCTAGTGCCTGCTCGAGAGCAGTGTACCATGAAGCACAGCGAGCACGTGCAAACAGTCCCTTGGCAAGCAGCCACCTCGACCAGGCCAGAAACTCTTGTCCAAAGCCGACCAGACCAGAACTGGGTGAGGGTCCTCGGGGTCTTCTTGCAATGGTTGTGAGGCAAAATGAGGGAAAATCCGGACCAACTCTTACATGTGTGGACGGCAACATTCTCCTTTCTTCTAATTCCCTTCCCTTAACAATTAGAGTGTCCTGTAACTCACTTCCCTCCTATTACTCTTGAAGACTCAATAATAGACACGGTGTGTCCCTTAGGCTAGGTAGTGTCTCCTAAGTATTCCCTAGCCTGGGTTTGGGGATTTACCACTTGAATGCAGTTATGGGTTTCTTCCTGCCCCCCCCCCCGCCCCCCGAGGACTATTCAAACAGGCAGCTGGGTTGAACCCTTCCCCACTTCTCAATCCTAAATCTTAATGTTTCATTAAGGAAGTTTTAGACTGTAATTACTGAGTACCGAAATCCACTTAAAGGCTTTTTTGCTTTACAAAACTTTAATTTGATATGAGACTTTAAAAATAAAACATTTTCCTGTTATCAGGTTTTGGGCTTCAATTACCATTAAAGCCATGGTTGCACAATTTTGCAGACAATGAAGCCAGCCTCCAGGCCATTGGGTGTAACATCTTAGAAAAGTAAGCAACAGGGTGCAGTGTTCCCCTGTGTTCCCATAATAAAATCCTTTTATCGTGATCCTGTTTAACATCCACATATAATTCAAATTCTTTCCCCCTGTCTGGAAGGACTCGGGCAGGAGCTTCAGTTAATCTGCCTTGTGGCCATCCCTTCTGTCCTGTGGACCATCTTGGGCCCTGTGGTTTCCTCTCCACAGCAGTAAGAACTCTGCTATCACCTTTGCCTTTACTTTTCCTCATCCCTTCTTACATATGCTTGCTGTATCTATCTGACCAGTTCATCCAGGGGCTTATTCTGCCCTTTCTCTAGCCCCCACCTCCACTACTGCCTGTGGGTGCTCATTCTCACATAGCTTAAAATAATTTGTTTCTTCAGTGACCCAAACAAAATCGTGAATAAAGTCGTAATCCTTCCATGTATAATCCTTATTTCCCAAATATTCCTTGCGCCTCCTCTTTGTGCTCACCCTTTTCACCACATGCTATATACTAGAGCCCATCCTGCCACAGTGTCTGAACATGGCCCAATGCAGGTGGTCCTAGATCAGCTGCAAAATTTTGAGGCAAATTTTGGCAAATAATCCTGGCAAATTTTGAGGATAAATGTGTCTGCTGCTACTTGCTTTAACCATATTCTTACACATTCTACTTCAACTAATCTTTTCCCAACATACCATCTGTCCCCTGTTGCTGAGACCCCTTCTTGACTCCTCTTATTGCCTCCCCAGTCATGATTGTCTTTAATTAACTCTGGGAGAATGTGCAAACTACCTCAACATTCTCCCAAGGGATTCTTTGGAGATATTTCAGAAATGTCATCCCTTTTGCCAGAACCTACCTTTACCTGTGCTATGCTCCATGGGATGCCCTCTCAGGTTTACTTCCACCATTGACTGGTGAGATTTTCAGTTGTCCTTCCCTGTGGACTCTTCATGGACCCTCTGGTCTGCCACTTGTGTCTTGAGTGGACTCGTGTCTTGAGTGAGGGACACCTTCAGCTCCACTCGCTGCCCTTGGATGGTGAAAGGATCCCAGATGAGTTCCCATTTTGTTAGGAAAATTAATCCTCAATGTCAGAGGTTTATGTCCAAAAAGGAGACAGAGAAATCCTGTAACTTTATTCAAATAAAGGGAAAGGTCATGGAGCATTTCCCATGGGGTCTCTTAAATGGTTGGGGGATGCAGCCCCCTTTTTATCCTAAAGTTCCCCACTGCATCACCCTCTTCTTTTCCCCATTGGCTGAGGTAATTGGATGTCGTGGTGGGCCCTGGGGCAGTGGTGAAGTGCCTCGACCTTCTAGAGAAGCGTCCTGGGGGAGGACGTCCTCTGGGCACAGGCACATCCTCCTTGCTCACTCCCGGGTGGAGAGTGATTTCAGATCTTTTGGGAGCTCTCCGCTTCGGCCGGCACAGGAGGAAGAGATGGGAGCCATGTGTGGTGGTCCAAGGCAAAGCTTTATTCTTCTTTCCTTGAAGGGGTCCAGGGATGAGCAGGCTCAGGGGGTCTAAGGGAGCAGGGTTGATATAGGAGACCCAGGGGTTGGGGTAGAGCATTAAACCAATCATCTGAGGGCTCAGAGTGGTACAAAGGGGGAAGGGCCAATGGGGTACAGGCAATTTACATGAAACCGAGAGGCATGCCGAGAGTAACTTTTTGTCACCATTGTGATGAGGGAGTGACGAAGGGCATAACCTCTAGGGGAGGGAGACAGACTGTTCTGCTGAGAGGCTTTCAGCCTCCACAACTGGAAGGTACAGACTTCTCAATTTGTTTACTCTTTGCTCCACTCTAATATGCACCCTCCTTTTGTTATATAAAAGAAAGAAAAAAACTTCCTAATTCTATTAAGTCTCTCTTCCTTGCTGTAGGTTCAGGAGTTCAACACAGCCTTTGCTGAGCAACAGTTTGTGTTGATTAACAGTTTCTAGAACTAAGAGTTTCTTCTGTTACTTCACTATCTATAAGTTCCTAGATTTGTCTACAAGCATATTCTAGTGTGTGTTTGTAAAGACATATTCGTCTTACTCCTTTCTTTCCCACATATTCTTGGTGGTGGGGTGGCTCCCACTGGAACTGCACCCTCCACACGAGGCCCACATACACCCCAACCCCCCCCCACAACACAACACATACACATACACCCCAACCCCCCCCACACAACACAACACAACACATATCCCTCACACCCCAGCACACAACCCTGCAGACACACACAGGCTTTTCTCCACTGCCTTGGGTTGACTTGCTTGCCTATTCCCCACCTGACTTCCTTACCCATTTGTCCAGGTACAGCTTTGCTTTTGCTTCTCCTTCAAGCACTTCCACTGCCTTGACTTGCAAAGCCACTACTTGCCTTGCCAAGCCCTTGAACACCTCCCTTGCCTTGCATTACCTTGCTCACTCCTCCCCCCCGGAATTCAAGATCCCTTTTCAGTGATATTTCTGGCCTTGCCCTGCCCTGTCTGCTCCTCCTATGTCTCTCAAAGCTCTCATGTATCCCGAGTGTTTCAGGATCACATGAGAAAAAGCCCAGGGGACAATGCATGCTACCAGACTCATCTGTCTGGGCAACGTTTGTCTGGCACCAACCCATGCATGTCCTGAATTTTGGACAGGTAATTCACATTTTGCCCTTGGGCTCCAGGACCAGAATGACAGTTCTTTTGCATATGAAGGAAAGCAGGTAGCCCAAGTGTTTTAGGTGCAAATTAGAGATGGCCCATATGAGATCAAGGCTTGGCAGAGCATTCTGTCCTGGCCACTTTTGAGTAGCAGCAATCCTTGAATGTACCTCTCACCTGCCTTGCCTTGCCTTGGCAAACCTACAGTTTCCTTGCCTTACCTTTCTAATCCTCCCTAGCTTTGCATTCCCTTGCACGCCCCACCCTTGACCTGCCTACTGCTTTCCTCCAGGGCCTTGCCTAGCCCTTTCAGTTTCTGCTTGGCCTACCCATCACTGGGCTCACCTTCCTATCCCCAGCCTTACCTAGAACTTCTGGGCTTTCACTGACTTACCACTCCATTTGTTTTCCCCTCACTGCTCTGGCCTTGCCAACTGCTCCCTTGCCTTGCCTACAACTGCCTGCATGTGGTTTGCATTGACTTCCCTGCATGGAGGGCAAGGCAAAGGTCGTAGGCAAGGCAAAACAAAGCAAGGACATTCTAGGTAGGGCCAGGCAAAGCAGACATATGCAAAGCAGGCAAAGCAAGCAAAGCAAGAGTAGGCTAGGAAAAACTAGGAACAGTACTGAAGGCAAGGCGAGGCCAAGTGACTTCCTTTGTTTCCTTGGGAAGCAAAAGATATAATGCCAGTGTTGTTGGAGTAGATGCTAAAGATACCATGGCAAGGAATAGTCCAGCAAGATATTTCTGTCCTGGTTCCTTTTGTGTAGGCGTATATGTTGGATACATTCAATTCTGGAGGTCGATCAGTCCCTGGATGTTTTGGATTTTGAAGGAGGGAATGCCATTTCTTTTGAGATGCACTTTTAGATTCTCTCCTCGGCCAAAAAAGCAAGTTTAGATGTGCAATTTGGGTGGTTTTAGTGAATTTAAAAGCATTTCCAAACAGCCAGTTCTCCAGGTTAGAGCTGTTGAATTTTCAGTGGGAATGCAAATGCCAAGCTGTTGAGTTTTTGTTCCAGGTAATTTTAGGGTGTGAGCAGTCCCTGGTGCCATTCCCATTGGATCCTGACTCCATAAAATGAAAAGTTTAGGACGGTACCTAGAGCCAAGAAGAAAAGTGTCCATAGCAAGGTGCATACTCGTAATTTGATGGGTGCAGCTGAAATTGTATGCAGCATGATCTTTCTCAGCTGGCACTTTTGCGAGCTCAGTTTTTGAGAGATGTTTTCAAGTGTGTTAGTGGACACTGAGAGAGTGAAAAGCTTTGTTACAGCAAGGCAGTCCATGTTTCCCTTGGAGTGTAGTGCAAAGAAGAGTATGCAGTTAGAAGGGGAAGATAAGAGAAATCTTTCTGTGGATTTGAGAGCAGGCACGTTTGCAACTTGGATCAGCACTCGGGGCTTTCGTGCTCAGAAGGCAGAGCTTCCTTCTTTAGCGGGGTGACAGCGCCATCGTGTGGTTCTTTTGATGAGCGCTGACACTTTTCTTGCATGATCAGCTGCTCTACATGGTTACATGTTCGCACCCACTGAACTGCATCCACTTCACTGGAGAGATACACTTTCTCTCAAGCTCTAGCTACCATTCTACCCTCTCAGTCTTGCAGATCCCAAACCCCTTCAAAATATACAGCAGCCACTTTGCCAAAGAAAATAAGTACTACAACGAAAAGCCAATGTTGGTTTTCATAGTCCTTTGCAGTTTGTAAACTAGACAAAATGCACTAATGATTTGCACTTTCCTTCTCAACTACATATATCAGCACATTTTTCCAAGGTCACAGAGTTCATTGTTACAGTGAAGTGTTACCAGCTGCAGATGAGACTGAGAGATACACCAGGACAGAAAGTATTTGCTGCCCTACCCTCTTCTCTGTGAAACCTGATATCTGCAGCACAATCACTTTAATACACTTTAAGTGTTTCTGAGTCCATGCAGGTAGAGATCACACAGATGGAAGTGTCAGGACAGAAGACATTTTTAAAGTACCCCATTCTCTTAGCAGCATTTCAGTTGAGCACAATGCACTGTGGCTATGTGTCTTCTTTTCCAGCTAGATCTGCTGTCACTTTTTTCACTCTCCTATCTTTGTTCAAAATGCCCAGCAGCTGTGCCTAGAGACAAGGGCTCTAGAAGTAAAAGCCAGTGCAGACTTGCATCTTCTCCTTGCCCCACACAGGCCACACCAAACTCACATGTACACTCTATCGTTTTTCCGCTGCATCTATCATTGAGTTATTTGGATCTCAGAGACCGAAGATGCTTCTACAGAGGGCTGAAAGAGGGCTAGGTAGCAGTACAAGTAGGTCTCCTTGAACTGCTCCAGTACGACTTGCAACCGTCCATTTTGCTGGAAGGACAGCAGCACCAAATCTTTTCCTACAGCCGGTACACTGCACACAACAGCCTGTTGCTCTGCAGCTTTGTTCTTCACCGTTTGTGTCCTCCTGCGCTTTCATTCTCCCGGAGGCAAATTGTCGTCTAATTCTTGCACAGAACACTCTTCTCCTAGGTTTTGCTTCTGCCAAAACATGCCCAGGACGTGCACTTTTCTTCTAAACCCTCTGTACCATACCATTCTGCCTTTCTTGTCTGAATTTAAAAAGAAAGCTTCTCGGCTACATCTCGCAAAAAACAGCTGTGCCAAGACATCAAGTTTGCACAGAGGTTCCCTCTGAAACTTATGTTTGCACCACATTCAAGAGGCAGTCCTCTTTCTCTTGCAACCTGCAAAGCACCACCAAATCACCACGCTCTTCACACACATCTTTTCAGCTTGAAGTACCACGGTGCAAATTACAGCCTGCAAGGACTAGAGTCCTGGAGACATGTCTTGCACATAAAAAAATTCCAGGATAAAAACGTTTCCTTCATGTTCCCTTCTCCTTTCCCAGGCTGTGTTGCTCTGTTTAATGTCTTGGGCATAGAACCACTAATCCAGCAAGTACGACTCTCCTGCCACATTTCACTGAATGAGAGCTACATGTACCATTTGGACTCTGCCGAGCAAAAAGCATAGAAGTGCACCTAAAGCTGAGGAAAAACTGCACCACACAGAGTGGTTTGCCTTCTCCAATGCACCTACAAATGTGTTCTCCACTTCACAGAGCCTAACAGCAACTGCAGTGTTTTCCACAGAAGGCTGGAAGAGGAATAGGTAGCAGCCCAGGTAGCTCTCATTGAACTGCCCCCTTACCACTTGCCACTTACAGACAATATATTGCGCACAACAGCCTGTTGTTCTGTGGCTTTGTTCTTTGCCATTTGTGTCCTGCTTGTCCTGGGGTAAATACAAAAATGTGTATTCTATCACCATCTGTTGAAATGTGGGAGGGGTGGTGATCCTTATCTATGTGGGAGATGTCTTCTGCTGATATGCCATCTAATAAAATCAGGGAGATGATCATCGTTATCTTTTCACAACCCATCCTTCCTCCAGAAGATATCTTCTGTTAATGGGCCATTAAGTCCTATTGTATGACTGATAAGATTACATCATCCCACTGGGAGATGCTCCAGCCAGGGCAGGAGCCAAGCCTTTCCTACCTAGATAAAAAACTGGGGTTTGGAACATGAAGGCAGCCCTTTCCACTGGATCCCAGAGGAAAGTCAGACCATTTCCACATCATCACTGGACCTTCAGAAGAAAACTGCACCTTCTACCAGAGCACTGCTTCAACTGAATCACATCTGTTATCCAGGAGGCCTGCAGCCACCATTTATATGTACTGCTACTAACACCCTGACTGACAGGGTGTCAGGTTGTATTCTGACTCTGTTGGTGGTTTTTCTTTTGTATTATTGCATGTATTTTATTTTTTCTCTTTTTTTTTCCTATTAAATTGTATTACTGACTTGGAGTTCTTTCACTGGTTTTGCTTTCAAACCAATACACCTGCTGCACTTTCATTCTCCTGTAAGTAAATTGTCATCTACTTCTCGTACAGAACACACTGCTCCTAGGTTTTACTTCTGCTGAATCATGCCTGGGACATGCACTTTTCTTCTAAACCCTCTGTACCATATCATTCTGCCTTTCTTGTCATCTGAATTTAAATGGAAAGCTTCTTGGCTGTATCTCACGTAAAAGAACTGTGCCTAGACATGAAGCTTGCCCTGAGCTTCCTTCTGAAACTTGTGTTTGCATCATAGTCAAGGAGTGTCCTCTTTCTTTTGCGACTTGCAAAGTGCCACCAAATCCCCACACTCTTCACACACTTCTTTTCACTTGAAGTTCCAAAGCGCAAATTACAGCCTCACAAGGACTAGAGCCTCAGAGAGATGACTCATGCAAGAAAATGTTCCAGGAAAAAAACGTGTCCTTCATGTTCCCTTCTCCTTTCCCAGGTTGTGTTGCTCTGCTTAATGTCTTGGGCATAGAACCACTAATCCAGCAAGTACTGCCACTCTCCTTCCTGAGTGAGAGCTACATGGACCATTCCGACTCTGCCAAGCAAAAAGCACATAAGTGTACCTAAAGCTGAGGAAAAACCCTGCACAACACAAAGTAGTTCTGTATAGTATGCATGCTGCAATGTGGAAAAGCTGATTGTCATGGCTGGGCTTCAGTTCTCGATGGATGACATATGGCGAAGAAGGACACAGCAGAGTGTTGTGGTGATGGTGGCTGCAACAAAACTTTTGGGTTTGTAGTATTGAGGATTTAAGTGGCAAAAAAAAAAAAGGAGCAGGAACAACGGAGTTGGCTGAAAGTTAACGAATTTTAATGGAAAATAAAACAGGGATGATGCCCAGAAACCGAACACTGTATGGAGACAAGCTCCGAGGGCCCGAAACAAGGAGGTTGTGTGACAATATATACCCTCGGGGAAAGAACTTTCTGGAGCTACGACCATATGAGGGGAATGAGAAACCAATAGGAGAACAGAACTTGAACCAATTCACATAGAGCTTCGCAAGGACCGAAGACCTGGAGGGACATATCGCACACGAAAATGTGCCAGGACAGAGACGTGTTCTACATTGTCCCTTCTCGTCATCCAGTTTGTGCTTCTGCTGCTTCTGCTGTTAGGAATCGCTCCTTGAAGGACGAGCGAGAGCGTCTTTCTGGGTGCATTGCACTGAGTGAGTGCTCGCTAGGGACTTTGCACTCGGAGCCAAGGCAACAGGGCGTGCTTGCCCGCAGAACTGAGGAGACACGCTGTTGGGCAAAGCTGAAACTGACCGCTGGAGTTCAGCTCTCTCCGGACGGCAGAAGGCGAAGAACGAAGCCGCTTGCGAGCGCAGTGCAGCGAAGAGCACACGAGCAGCCAAAGAGCTCCTTCACAATCGCTTTCACGTCTCAGTGCTCTTGCTGCTTGGAAAAGCAGCACACAGCCGTTGCACGCCAGGGCAAAAGCTGGGGCAGTGCCCTTCCTCACACCTTCGCTGTGCTGTACTCCATGCAGCTAGAGCGAAGCGAGAAGGACGCGAGGAAGAAGAAGACGTTCTTAATGTAGCGCCCTGTCAGCAGCCCTGAAAGGGCGCATAACACACGGCGTCTGGCTGCTCTCTATTCTACGTATTCCCAGCTCCCTCTTCCGACTTGCACTTGTTACTAGAGCAGAGGGCGCCAGATTGAAGAGACAGTGCCTAGCTTCACCTTCTACTTAGTGCACGTAAGCCACGTCCAGCTCCTCGCTGCACTCTGTATTTCCCTTCTCCGCGGCACTTGTCGTGGTGCTGTGTGCAACTCTGCGACTAGAAGAGACCGCCAATGCTTCCACAGCGGGCTGCAAGGGAAGCAAGGAGCAGCACAAGCAGCAGTGCTTCAGCTTGCTCCTTCCAACTGCTAAGGGCACTCAGGAAGGCAAGCGAGAGTCAACCACCTTCCTCTCCTAGTAGCCTGTAACGAGGTGCACGCAAGCAGGGGACTTGTGAGGCTTCGTTCACCGCCCTCGCCCACGCCTGGCGCCGCTTAGACGCCCCGGCGGCAAGAAACCGCTGAAGCTTCGCCACACAACCAGCAGTGTGCCGCCAGCCAAGAGCTCGAGAACGCTGCTTCTGCTCAAGCCCGCCTCGGGCGTGCACCTTTGTTCTCAGAGCTCCGTGCAACAGTCTGCGTGTCTCGCAGCTCGAATGGAAAACGAAAGCATTTCGCGTGCGCCCTTCACAGAGATCTGTTGCTCGGAGCAGAAGCTCTTGTGGCCGGAGCTCGCCCCCGCCGCGAGGAAGCTGCTATTAGCACCGCATTGCAGGGGCACGTCTCGCTCCTTGACTGCGTGCTCAGCGCTCTCCGAATTCGCTGCTAGCTCCACGGTGCTTCTCGGCTGCAAGTAGCAGCGCTCAGAGTACATAGAGCTTCGCAAGGACCGAAGACCTGGAGGGACATATCGCACACGAAAATGTGCCAGGACAGAGACTTTCTACACTCAGTAGAGACAGAGACAGACAGAGAGTTCTACACTACCCCTTCTCGTCGGCCATTTTGTGCTCTGCTGCCTCTGCTGTGACGAATCGTTTCTTGAAAGACGACCGAGAGCGGCTCTCCAGGCACTGAGTGAGAACTCCCTAGGGACTTTTGGATGTAAAAGTTTTTCCACCTCCAAAAATACATGGGTAAGTCCTAAAAGTTTTGGTTTTACTAAGAATAGTTACGTCCAAGTATTGCTGTTCTAAACACCTTTGGTTTCAGTCTGAACTTAACTGCTTGTTTCTGCCTTTTTGCCTAGTGGCAATCTAATTCTAAGGTAACTAGATGTGTTGGAAATCCATAAATTACATCTCAGGTTAGGTGGCATAATTGGCTCGGAAGAAAATGGAATTGAGAATTTGGAAAGAATCCAAAGTGAGCTGATGTCACAATCCGAGATTCCCTTGGGTTCCAAATCCTTTCATTTGTGTTTTTGTGGGCTTTTTTGAAGGCGGTGTACAGTTGAAGCCATGATTTAGATGCGGTGAGACCTGCTCTGCTGTAAAAGCATTATTTTCTCAGTGAGCATGGACAACCGTTAGAGTGTCGTCTTTTAAGATTCCCTGCACTCCACTTATGGTGGCAAAAGCAGTGCCTGGACTGTAATCATAAAAATGATTACAGCTTCATTGTTTTGACATCATGTAGGATGCTTCCTCCATCTGCTGTGGTCAGCATTAAGTACCAGATTTCTCAGTTTCTAGGAAGAGTCTAGCAAACAATCACCTTGCTCCTTCTCTTGCATTTATTCATCACTGCTATGCTGCTATACAGACAGATAGTCTGTTTATGATTCAACAATTCAATGGGACAGCAAGTAAATAGCAAAGCAAAACTAACTACCGAAAGCACTATAAGGGCCAGAGATTAGCTTGGATCAAAACAGGTATTCTCCTAGCATTGTTTACAAACGAGTCAGCATGTGAAACAGAAGGCACAATGTAGTTTGTACCTTGTTTTGGGCATGCCCGGAAGAAGGAAATTCTGATTTCACATATGGGAAAAGAAATGTTGACATTTGAATGAGATTGTTCATACCCCAGAAAAGGTTGCTTTGAAAGGTTGTGGAAGTCCTGTTAGGAAACATGGCTTTACAAGTCCTTTCCACCAGGAGACAACAGCCGCAGAACAGCTGAGCGTGCCAGTGTTGAGAGCACCAGCAAAGATCAAAGTGGAGAAGTTGGTGAACAATGGCAGTGGCCTGGGGGAGAGCAAGTGGGGTGCTGGCTGTGGGACCAGGGGAGTCCTGACTGATTTAGGAGGCGTGTGATGCTCTGTGCCAGCAAGCGGAGTAGTGCTGTGGCCTTGGCACACTGCGAATACTGGAATTCAGTGGGGTCACCGGGCAGGCCGAGTGTCTGAGCTGCTGGAGGGACCCAGGCTGCCCACATGTAAACATCCAGTCTCACTCCTGCCAGCCACAGAAAGGAGCAGGATGTGGCTGCTGGCGATGCCTGTCATGCATATGTAGTGTATATGTGTGCTATCCCAGCCTGCTGGGAACACTTCTTCTTTGTGACTGCTTGGGCTGAGGGAGAGAAAGCAGTGGTAGTTTCTGAGGTTTCGAGTTTGCTTGAGTTTCTCAGGCTGTTTCTGGAGCCACCCAGAGTTCTCTTCCTTGAAGCATTTCAAGTCCTGCTAATTTTCAAAATTCAAACAGACACAGCCCTAAGCTAGTTGATCTGACTTCAGAGCTATTCTTACGCTGAGCTGTTGGATGATCTGATCTCCTGAGATGTCTTCCATCTCGGTTTATGACCTGGTTCTTGCGAAAAGTAAGAACTTTTAGCCTGGAGAAGAGAGGTTTCTGGAGAGACAGTATTGTGGCCTTTGAATATGTAAAGAGGGTATAAGACAAATGGAGAAAGACTTTTTAGGAAGGTTTGCAGAGACGGGACAAGGGGCCATGCTTTCAAACTGAGACTAGGTTTAGATTGGCTAAAAGGAAAAACTTTTCTACAATGAAGCTGGTGAGACACTCAAACGGGTGTTCCAGAGAAGTTGTGGATGCCCCATCATTGAGAGTGCTCCTTATCAGTTTGGCTAGTCTTGAGCAATTTGATCTACTGTAAGATCTACCTGGCAAGGAAGTTGGACTAGATGATCTTTAATCACAGACTGTTGTATGATTCCGTGAAAGGCAGAATGCAATAAAGTTCATAGTTCAGATTTTGGCGCAGACATATTTATTATTTCTCACTTTATGCATCATTGCAATGACAACTTGTTAGCTTCTGAAATGATTAGCTGAGATTGATTTCCTTCCTTAGTTTCATTTTCCCTGTTATTCCTTCACTCTTGGACTTTTTTTTTCACTAGATTTCCTCTTTCAGTAAACTGCCCTTAAGTATCACTTTGCTCCCCACCTGGCTTTTTTTTTTTTTTTTTTTTTCAATGACACCTTTTCACTGGTTCGTTTTGGGCCTTTGCTGCTTGAAGTCCAGCAGCCTCCTTGTCTGAGCATTATGGAGCTTTCTTTACAGCTTCATCACTATGCAAAAAGCCATAAATTACTGTGTTCCATCTCACATACCATCAAGTATCACACTAATATTCCCTCTGCTGAATAGCTGGTTGGCTTACATAGACCAGCCAAATACCAGGAAATCCAGATGGCAGCAAGAATCTTGTAGACTACTCCCGCTGTTCATTTAAATTCTGGAGAAGTCACGTGAGGTATCACATTCTCTTGAAAGAAGTGTCTATCATCTCGGACATTCTAGAATGGGCTACTAATATTGTCATGAGTTTCTGGCTAGACTTTTTAGTATGCAAATTCAAATTCAAATGATCTGAAATGATAGAACTTCAAGAAATTTTTTTTCCCAGAATCGAAGTATGATGGAGTTACATAGGGGGAATCTTAATCTGCGTTATTCTATTCCATCTCACATCATGGCTGGGGGCAGGGAGAAGGGAGTATCTTTGGGGGACAATGGGTTCCGATGTAGTCAGTAAGCTGGGCAGAGGAGCCATCAGGTATTGTCTGTTGTTGGGGGGGATTCATGTGAACTCTTCCTTTCTTGTACCCTGCCACTAGTATTGTTGCTAAAATTGTTTGTTTTCTCATCCAAGTGGCAAAATCAGCACACTTAATGAGGGATGAAGAGGGAGCAGCGACCTCAGAACAGGAGGAAGAAGAAGCAGAGCCTGCTGTCCTCCAGGAGAAAAAAACACTACCAGCCAACTTTGCATCATCTGTGAACTTCCTGGGCGTGTACTCTATCCCCTTGTCCAGATCACTGATCAAGATATTAAACAGGACTGGGCCCAAGACTGAGCCTTGGGGACCAGCTGGATGAACTCTATTTCCCACCACTCTGTGGGCCTGGCCATCACCCAGTTTGTCACCCAGCAAACAGCCCACCCATGCAAACCATAAGCAGACAGTTTCTTCAGGAGAATGATGTGAGACTCATTGCAAAAAGGATCAGGGAGATGCCTAGGAAGAGTGTCAGGTGAATCCAGGAGACTATAGTGGAGGACTATTCAGTTTTCCAATCAATTTGCTTAAAAAACTCTACAAAACCGTAATAAAAAAACAAACAAACAAGCAAAAAAAGCAGGCCAAACAAACACACAAAAAACCCCAACCAATAATCCCCAAAGAGACAAAAAAAGCCCCCCAAAAAACCCACCCAAAACTGAAAAAAAAACCCCAAACCCAACACAAAAAATCAGGGTGAAGGTTTTTAGTAACTTTAAAAATAACAAAACAAAACAAAACAAAAAAACCCCAGAAAGTCACATTTCTAAAGGTGCTGTCCCAGCCTCTTCTCTCAGCAGGGAGGACATCCTGAAGTGCTGCCAGTTTGGAAGAAAGCGGGACAGGGCACAGGACGGGCCCTGTGGCTGCCCCATTGCCAAAACCTGGACACATAAATCAAACACAGGTATGCACAAGTGCTTAGACAGAGCAAAAATATATTTGTCTGAAAAGAATACTGGTTCATTTATATCACTGGAAAGAGCATAATGCCTCGTCTCAGCTTTCTTTTCAGTCATTACAAATGTTTCGAAAAGAAAGGAGTGCAGAGAATGGAAATATCCAAGATCAACATGAGGACCAGTAACAAAGATTCCATTTTTGAAACTGCATTGGGAATCCTCTGCAGAAATTGACTCAGAGCTCTAAGATTTACAAAAAAGACCAAGAGGATTGGAGTCAATACAACACAGTGTCTGGAGACTTCAGCTGGTTGCCTTGATTTCTCAAATATGATGGAGGAAGCACCTTAGCAACTACAGCTGCCAGTTCTCTCAGGGCCCTGACATGCCTCTGGGTGGGTCCCATGGTCTTGCTTGCTCAGGTTCCTCAAGTGGTCTGAAAGCTGACCTGCTACTATGGGTTAGAATCAAGTCCACCAGACCAATAACCTGAGAGATGTGGAAATAGTGACTGGCAGTAAAAATTGAGACCAACACTTGTTGAGTACCTCAGCCTTCTCCTTGTCTGTTGTCACTAGTCCTGTCTGGCTTATGGGGGGGGGGATAGGGGAGGTGTGATAGGTTTCTTTTCATCTTCCTTTTCCCACTGAAATACCCGTAGGTGCCTTTATTATTCTGATTTTTGGCATGCTTTTCCAAATTCAGCTTCAACTGAGCCTTAGCTATACTGATCCCATCCTCACACACTCATGTGTTACCACTGTATTTTTCCCATGATTTGTCTCGCTGTGTACTGTCTGCATATTACCTACTTGCATCACATCTATTAATTTTCAAGAACCTTCTGGCTTTAACTTATTTTCAAAAAAACCCTTTTTGAACCTTTTCACCTCAGAAATTCACCTGGGAAACCCCAAATCCCCAAAATTCACCCGAAGTCCCCCCTGGGATGCTCAGCACTCACCTGGCAACTCCCAAAATTCCACAAATTCACCCCAAAATTCACGCGGGACCCCCAAATCCCAGGGCTTCACCCCGAAATCCCACCTGTAACCCCCAAAATCCCTCAAATCACCCCCAAGACCCAGTCCCCCCAACACCTCCCAAATTCACCCCAAAATGTCTCCAATCCCCCTCAAAACCCGCCCAGATATCCCCAAATCCACCAAGTTCACTCCAAGACCCATCTGGGACTCCCAGAAATCACCAAAATTCCCCGGAAAAATCCACCTGCATCCCCCCAAATTCATCCCAAAATTCTCCCACCACTTCCAAATGCTCACCTGGATACCCCAAAATCGACAGAATTCACCCCAAAATCCGCCTAGCATCCCCAAAACTCACCTGAGAACCCGAAAATTCACATGTATACCCTAAAATTCACCAAATTCACCCCAAAATTCCCCTGAGATCCCTAGAATTCCACAAATTCCCCCTAAAATTCAACTGGGACTCCCCACATTCCACAAATTCACCCCAAACCTCGCTACCCAATATCCCCCAAAATTCCACAAATTCTCCTCCAAAATCAACCTGGGACCCCTCAAAACTCACCTGGATCTCCCCAAATCCCTGCCCTCCCCCCCCCAATTCACCTGGGCACCCCCAAATCCCCAGAATTCAACCCAAAATTCACCTGGGACCCCAAAAACCTCCAAATTCGCTCCAAAATGATTGGCAACTTTACACACTCCATTTTCCCACAAAAGGATCTAGAGCCCTGTGCGCTTCCTATACAAACTAAATGCAAAAAACCTTTCTATTCATTCTCAGCAAAAAGACTTCCTATTCCTCCTTCTTTTGGACAAAACTGCCTTCACTTTCAAACTTATTCTCTCGCTCACTTATCTGCATAATGCTTAGTCCCTGTTCTGCATGCTCATTTCCTTCACTTTTACAAGGAATCCTCTCCTCATCTATTTCTTCCTCTGCTTCTTCCATTTCCTGTGCCAAGATCACCTGTTTCTCTGTTAGATTTCTTTCTCCAGCTGATTTTTTGACAACTGTCCCTATCTACTGGCACCGCCCGCTCGAGAGAGGTGATTGTCCCGCTCTGCTCTGGGCTGGGACTGCGCTCTCTTCAAGCCCTGGGGGCAATTTTGGATGCCACAACGTCAGAAAGACCTCAGGCTATTGGAGAAACGTCCAAAGGAGGGACACAGAGATAGTGAAGAGGCTGGAGGGGAAGCCATACAAAGAGTGGCTGAGGGCATTTGGTTCAGCTGCAGAGAGGACACTGAGCTCACACCTCACTTGGGACCTCTCAGCTCCTCCCAAGGGCAGCACAGGGACAGCTTTGCTCTCTGCTCTCTGCGACCAGGGACAGGAGCCAAGGGAATGCCAGGAGCTGTGTCAGGGGACGATTAGGCTGGCTATCAGGGAAAGGTTTTTTTCCTCAGAGGCTGGTCAGGCACTGAATAGGTTCTCCAGGCAATGGGCACAGCCCCAAGGCTGCCAGAGATCCAGGAGCGTTTGGCCAATGCTCTCAGGGATGCAGAGGGTGGGACTGTTGGAGTGTCTGTGCAGGGCCAGGAGTTGGACTTTGACGATCCCTAGGGGTCCCTTCCGACTCAGGAAACTCTTCCCATTTTCCCCTCTTTCCTCTCCTTGCACAATGCTCTCAGCTTACTGTTCCACCGCATGTTCCACTTCTGAAACCTCCGCTACTTCTTTCCAGTTCAAGCACAGTTCTACTGGTTACAATCCAAAGATAGACAGATTGAAAAACAACCAAAAAGAAACACCTGTTTGGAATGTCGTGGTCTTATCTGCATCTCGAACTATGAAGTCGATTGTGCCTTGCAAGTTCTAAAAGCAACATCAAAAAACACCCACCACACCGTTTTAACATAGGGATTGGCTTTCTTCTAAGAAATCCATATCCCTTCTCAAAATGGATCTATTTCAGTAAGAGATCACCTTGAATAGATCACTTACTATCTAAAGAACCTGGAACACTCAAACCCGTCATGATAAGCCTGTTACCTTGTCGTTTTCTGTTCCAAAGGCAAATGAATTTGCTCAAGTGCCCTTTGTAACAAGGACAGAGCTCAAAGTGTGGCTCTGAGAAATGTTTTGGTTTCCCTCTCCTATCTCTATCAAAAGCACTTTCTTCAGTGGCTGAAACAATACTTGATACAGTCTGAATTTTAAAGGTCATGAAAATTTTCTCAAAAGTGAAAAATTAATATAGCAGTCAGGTTTGAAACCAAGGGGAATTTTTGTTTTACCTGTTTGAAGATTCCCTTCACACTAAAATGCTGGCTGATGGATACCTAGAAGAAATCAATTCCCACAAAATGCTTCTGGGTAAGCCATTACGTCATCCATTACCATTTGCTTCAGTGTCCCGTTCCTGTCCAATTGAAGGTCCCTGTTTAAGAGACTCAAGTACGGAGAGAAAGAAAATTAAATATGACTACAGTGCCTTTAAATCTAAATCGAACTTCCTGATCAATCTCATAAAACCTTTAGGCTAAATGTTGCCATTGATCTGTTTCTACTGAACACAATCACGTCCTGGCTTGTTAGAGATTAGTTCATTACAAAGAAAGAAACGCACAGAAGTTAAAATATTTCCAAAGAAGCATTTGACATCCTTCCTTTTGGATGGGGAACCCTTCCAACACTGCTTACATAAGAGGTCAAATTACTGTCTTCCATGTTAGTTCTGCACTGTGCTCAGCAGAGCCTTTCTGGTTTATTTGCCTTTGACTTGGACATAAAGCTGAGTCTTGATTCAAGAAAAATTCACACTTGTTTTCATTTACACGGACATTGGCTTGGTCTCCTAAACAAAGAGAATGACGGGGAATTTTTGTAGGAGTTCAGATAGGTAACATTCTCTTTCCGCAACCTGGCATTGTGTTTTCACTTGGTCTGTTACCTCTGGCTTTGTTTTAACGGCTCAAATTATTAGGAAGAGTATCAAACCTCCAGCTCTAACCACAGTCCCACCGCGAGGTGTGTGAAGGTATGTGCATCTGCCCCTCAGGTCCATACTGCTCTTCTAATGTGCCTCTGATCGAGCAGGTAGGAAAGACCTCCTGGGTGTGTGAACAGTGCTGCTTCCTCTATGGCTTCAGAGCTGCTGCTAAGATCTTCAGGAAGGAGAGCGGTATTGTACCAATTTTTAGATGGTTTTTAAAGTTGCCAGTGCTTGGCTGTCTTAAACGTCTGAGTTCCTAGAACTCTGAATGAGATCAAATCTATGAGTGAAGAGATGATGGTGCAGACCAACTTCTGATTCCGGTGATCCAAGACTCTGCACTGCTATTTTACCTTCTGAATAAGGCATGGATGTGATGGTATGCACAGTAATACTGATGTGCTATGGTTTTTGAATGATAGCAGTCTTCCTTTGTCCCATTCCTAAAGCGTGGGCATTATTTGCCTTAACCTTGTTCAGTAGGGACATTATTCTATATTCTTACATGAAGTGAAAAGCACTCTTTTTCCATACCTTCACACAACAGCATGAAAACAAGGCCTAAGTAGTACAACCAACGTTCAAAGATGCTCTGCCTTTTAAGTTTACCATACAAAATTCATACCTTGCTCTAATTTGATCTCAAGAAGAAAGGGTGTTCTCCAAATACTCCTTCAGCTCTTCCTCACAGCTCACCGTTTTCCTTTTTTCTAAGATTGTATCCAGATCACTTTCATCATCTAAGGCCACATAAGAAAGCTAGTAAAAATGCTTTCGTAGATACTAAAATCTCCCCAGCTATTTAGGATTCAAGGAAGTTAATTATGCACCTATCTTCTACACCCAGAAGAGAAAGCTACCTCAGCAAAACTCATCGCCTATGAAAATCTTCCTAGATAATGAACACCTCTGACACTGCCACCCCAAGTTGGTGCTCTGAAACAATGAGAACCTCACATCCAATCAGACTCTAGACCTGCACAAGATCTCGTCATAGCAACTTGCAGCCACTTTCTACAGAAAGCAGCAGGGATCTCTATCACTGTTGCCACACCAACAATAAGACAGGACTGTCCATTCAGCGTGAATCAAGCAGTTAGCAAAAATGCACCTGACAGAATGAAACTGAAGAGTAGAAATTCCCATCTAAAAGTCAAAGATTACATTTTTAATTTTATAGCAGGTATTTTGAATTTCAGAGGGCTCTTTGCATTAAGAAGTCCTGTCTTTATAGCACACCCTTGTTTTTATGTTTCTACCTGGATTATGGCCATTTAGCCGTCTCCTTCAAATCACTCCAGAGAAAAACATTCAAGTGAACAAGTTCTTTCTAAACTGCTGGAAGGTGAAATGAATGAGTAAGAGGATATGTAACATGATAAAGGGCTGCCTGGAATTTTACGACGGGTATCCAACATGGCGTCTTCTATCTGGAGAGTAAAAAAAAAAAATCAGTCTCCAAGTAAACTGGTAAGAATGCAGATTATCAAAACTTCTGTTTATTCTGGCACCATAAAGCACCAAATCACATTCTCTAATTTATCCCTCTAGAAACAACTGCCCGACTTTTTTTATGTATAGAAAAGATTGGAAGACATTTGGGAGATCATTTCCAGCTATTCCTGAAGTCTGATCTTAAGCAGACTGGGCCATACGTCATTCATGGCTATCATATGTATTTCAGATAGAAATGATCATAAAAATACAATCTATTTCTATTACAAATAATAAACACAAGAATTATGAACACTTCCACATGAAACTCTTCCACACCAAACTGCTTCTCTGGAGTGTTTTGTCACACTATGGACCTCTTTCTAAGGTGACATCAATAGCCTACCATGCAGAAGGCATTGCAGGTGGGAGCACAGGAAGAACAGACTAATCCCAAGGAGTGATGAAGATATACGTCATCAAATAAAAGAAACGTACATCCACGTGCTCCACTTCTTCTTCAAACCTACATTTTAGTTTCTCAGTCATCTGAAGCACGTTGGAGTGCACAACTTCAGCATCTTCTGCTGTGCAAATGTTCGTATCCAACAGGGTCATCTGAAGGAAAAGAAGAACAAATGATTGACATGCACAGAAGAAATACTGTGTGGCTTTCAGAGAGCCTGGCTACACGTAGTGTTTCTTTTCTTGTGATGGACAGAGATAGATTCAGCCTCCTACATGCCATATTAGATTAGTAAACAATACCATCTGGTTGGACACAAAGGGAGAAATTGAGGCAGAGGTGGAATTTCTTTCCCAAGATAAGACAGATTTAGCACAAGGGCTGAGGCTCCTTGCATCTTCCACATTCATGTAGGACAGCACTCCCTTCATTACTGGCATTTGTTACGGCTTTTCCACATTTCAAGTACAAATACCAACTCCTACTGTGAAACCAAACGGATGGCTTACTTTTTGAACAGAGTAAGGCGGAGGTTAAAAAGGAATTCCACTTGTTATCTCAATGTTTGGTGCATCCTCAGACGCACTTTACTCTAATGACACATTGGACCACGGCTATCACAGCCAAAAGCTGTGGCACTCAACTTGCACATCTGCCCTTTCTCCTGACATTTGCCCTAGTCCAGCTCATACTGGATGCTCATTTTCTCCACGCACTCCACATTAGGGCTGTCTGAATGATACGGAACAGACCACAGTCCAAATTCCCATCTTTCATAGTGCAGTGTGACACGGAAACATGACAGAGGCCATGTGCTGAATCTCAGCACACGGAACAGATGCCAGCAGTGCCTACAGACACCAGACACTACCAGCCAAAGAAATCAAGACATTTTCATACACAGCTGTTTATCATTATGCTTCAAAGTAGCAAGGTACTTACAATCGCTACCAACTTCTTTGCTACCATACAGGCCACAAACATCCCAACAGGATGTGCTCTGGAGCAAGAGAAGGCAGACACAGAGAGGGAAGGCATGCTGCAAGGACACAGAGAAAGGAAGTATCTCCAATACTTCCCCTCTTCTTCTCATACTTCCCCTCTTCTTCTCCAAGAGTTAAAAAGGAGTATTTTTGTATGATTGAGAAGGGATCCATGTCAAAATTAACTTTTGATTTCCCCCAGATTCATTCTAACCGAGCCAGTTCCTGCTAGATCTCCCCATGCACAGGTGTTTGTACTGGCCCAAGGAAAGCCATGCCACAGGCAGCTTCTTTGGCTCTTACTGCCACCTCCAAGCAACTGAGAAGGTATGTGGCAACACACGGAACAAAGAATAGAGCAAACATGCACTCTCAAAGCAACTGTCTGCCTCATCGTTGCCCAGGAGAAAAGAAAATATTGCTTGAATTCCAGACTGTTCTTAGGATTTCCCGACCTACCGAGACTTTTGTTTCAATTCTCCAGAGTTCTGCACCATTCGTTTCCATCCGATTTGGCACGTGTTGGAGGCAACAAGGTGCTATCAAAGTAGGAAACAAGAGTCAGGTATCCTAAAATACAAACCAGTCAGTACTTCAAATAGAAAATTATGAATCCGAATATCCATACTACTGGGCTTTCTTTTATTTACAGCCATCTTGGCAATGAAAATAAACCTGAGACTGTTGTTGTTCAAGGCCAACTGTTTACTGCCCGATAAGGAACTAACTGTCATCTACCTTGTTCCTACATCCACCGTAAAAAACCTCCCTGTAAAGATCGTCATGCATTGCACCCACACCATTGTGTCTTGTGTTCAGGATGGATATTCAAACGTAGCAACGTTAGATTTCTATCCAGACTCCTCTCTTCATTTATTCCGCAAATAAAATCCCACGCCATGGAGAAAAAATGCCTTGACAAAAGCACCAACTTCTAGCTCTCCACCCATCTTTGCCCATTTCTACTATGTTTCAAGATTTACTTCTGCATTCCTCCATTTTTAGAGCCTGATCGCCACCTATTAAGTGTAGCTGGGGCACTGAAAATCAAGAATGCATTTTTTCCATTCAAAAGAGCTGTACAGAAATAGATGTAGACCCTGCCTTACTGCTGCATTCAGCAATCACACATTGACAGGAAGCAAAGTGCATTTTGTAGCCAAGTCCTTCATTAACTCCAGCAACAATTGTTTTCCTTTATGCTATACCCTCTTTTGCCATACCCCATATATTGCAAAACCTTCAGTCTCTCTTCACTGAGTACCATCTGCTCCTTTATCAACTTTCCCATTTCCATATTCAGAGTTGGGGGATTCTGTATTTCTTCACTTGCCATACATTCTCTGCAGGATGGAAAGCAGATATGTAGAATGGAATCACATGATGTATGTGGTATCACATAGAAAGAAAAAAATGATCAAGTATTACTTTGATAGAAACCAAAAGTGAACACTAGCCTCTTGGTGTTGCTCATTGTCCAAAAGAAGACTGACAAATTTCTGACCTGAAACTCTGAACTACACACTTCTTTTGCATGAGCTTTCAGGCCTTGACTCTCCCTTGCCATTTCAGTTGATGCCATTTTTCTTTCTCAAGCTCTGATTTCATTCGACTCAAGAGTAGCTTGGCAGTTGCCCTCTCATTATCCAGCAGTGCTCTGTTTATATTCTGTGTATTAAAAAATAAAACCAGAAGTAGAAGCAACATACAACATGCAAAAACAAACCAAAAATGGTCTCTTCTACAGAAAATGAGGGGAGAAAAGAACACAAATGATAACCAATACCCTGCCAAGTAGAAATTTCTTCTATATTTCAGTGATTGATAGGCAGAAAAAATGAATTTTGTCTGGGGAAGGAAAGACATTCTAGGAATATTCAGACTGCTATCTTGCCCCAGGTAAAACATTTACCATGGCCTTAGCGCTAATGAGCTTGTGAACATCAGCTGCCGAGAGGAAGGACATTTCCTCCAGTTTCACAGAATACTTGGTCAGTATATCTGCTATCTGTGCAATCAAAGAATACAGAAAAGTAACAACAATGAAAAGTAGAACTCAAATATCAATTTCCCAAGTTAAAATCTACATGAACAAGACCATTTTTCCATTCAAGTGAATTCGATTTAATTAATTCATTAACTACATAAGTATCATTCTCACGTTCAAGAACAGAATTCAAAGAATCAACGTTGCTTCTTCTGAGACATTGAAGCCTGAGTAGATCCCAACTTCAAATCTATTAGGACGGCATGAAAACAATACCTGCTGCATTTAGTACATGTAAACTACAAAGACATCTAGAACAGCTCTAAAAGATGAACAAACCCATGAACTTTGAAGGAGACGCTAGCAAGAAATGTGGAAATGGGCTTTATCTGCCCAGTGCTTCTCCCAAAAGCACGGGCACTCCTTGGCGTCAGTGAGAGTCTCTGTCTCATTATTCAGCAGCTGGCTTAGGGTAAAAAAGGATGCATGCAATCACTTCATTCCTGTTCATGACATAAACTTACTGCATCATCATGGAAGCCATTTACTTGGAAATATAGCCTAAAAAATAGGTGTCAGACTGGGTACATCTCTAGATTGCTATGAGCAAAACCAATTTCTTTTTAACAGGAAAGCCATACAATATGCCTGCCATGGCAAATATTAGTCTACTAGCCCTGCACTTCAACGGGCAGTGAGCAGTTCATTACACCAAATTTACGTTTGGCAAGGAGACAGTCTATTTATTACAAGCCCCTAGTTCTAGAACCAAGAATTCAGGAGTTGCTCATTCCCAATGAAAATCGGTCCATTTCATACCTTTGGGGTTTTATGCTTCTGTTCTTTACCTGTCTTGAGTGTGGCTTTCTTGTGCAGTCACTGATGGGTGTTTTTCCAACACATTTCTGCTGATTACACGGTAATTGCATGGCATCAGCAGACATCTCTCTGAATGTCTCTTGAAAGGATGCTTTTTACTCTTCCTAGAGGACCTTGTCTTCTTCTTTCCTTCACCCCAAAGGTGGGCTAAGTGAGCCTTCAAAGAACCAGCATCTCAACAATTAGAATTCTTTCAAATCTACTGAATGGTGAACAACAACAAAAAAATTTTTAAAAGACTAGTACGCGAAAGACAGCAGAAGAGAAAGGTAAAATAATGAATCCTACATGCCACATGCATAACTCTCTTCATTCAAGGCTATTTTCAAAATGAGGAAAAAAAGATCATCTTTTCCTCAGAGAGGAAAAGTGGAGTAACTGGATTGTGTTGCCTTGCCTACAGTTACCAGAAAAGTCAACAGCAGAGTTGAAAACTCCTGAAGCTGGCTAACTACACCTCTAAATGTTTTACTACTGTGTTTTGATTCTGTCTTCAGTTAATAGAACCTGATATACAACAAAGAGATGGGAGCACATGGAGATGCATTGGAGAGCCTACGCTGGAGGTAACACATTCATTTTTTACTCAAACAAATCCAAATTAGAAATGTTGAAAATGACCTGGGGCCATTTCAACAGCCAGCAAACTGACTAACACAACCAACCTTTGGCTTTTATTCAATCCTTTGCTTGTTTTACCTGGGCCTTGAAGATCTGTCTGCAGCCTTCCTCTCTGCAAATATATCACACTCGTCCTATTGAGAACTCATGGCTCATCACAGCTGCTTCGCCACGCCTGCTTCCAGAAGAACTGGCAACTACAAGCTGGGAGCCAAGAGATACAACACTTCACTTGGAAAAGGGCCTTCCATGAATCCTAGAATCCCAGAATGGTTTGGACTGGAAGCGACTTTAGAGACAGATTATCTTCTTCCCACATCCTGACATGGGCAGGGACACTTTTGCACTAGTCCAGGTTGCTCCATGGCCGCTCCAGCCTGGCCCTGGACACTTCCTGCCATGGGGCTCCCACACAGCCTCTTTGAGCAACATGTGCCAGGCCTCAGCACCCACACAAGGAAGAATTCCTCTCCAATATCCCAGCTACCCCAGCCCTCTGGCAGTCTGAAGCTATTCCCCCTTGTCCTGCGAGTCCAGACCCTTTTCCAAAGTCCCTCCCCAGCTATCTTGGAGCCCCAGCAGCGCTGCAAGGTCTCCCTGGAGCCTTCTGTTCTCCAGATTGGACACCCTCAGCTCTCCCAGACTGTCCTAGAGCAAAGAAGCTCCACCTTTCAAAGCACCTTAGAAGCCCCCTACCCGTGAAACTCGAGGTCAACGCTGGCCTTCCGGGCCCTATGGTTATCGCTTCCGGTGGCGCTCGGGGTCACTCCCGGCTCTCTCCACGCCCCCATGGGGCCCTCAGGCGACGCCGCTCGGACGCCACTCCTGGCGCTGTCAGACCAACGAGGGGCGGGGGGCCAGCCCAGCCTCATCCACAATCCACAGTGTCCTCGGCGGCTGCTGCGGGCTCATGGCGGCCCACACACCCGGAAGCAGAGCTCCGAACACAGAGGATCATAGCCTTACAGTTGTGTTCGTCTCTGCACAAGGCAGGCCAGACTTGCCATGCCCGGACTTTTCAGTTCAGCACGAGAATGAGAATACACCTGCGCCATGGGGGAGGAATCCGCTAAAGACTCCCTCATACGTGGTCGCTCAACTTAATGCCTAGGCACTAACCATTCCTGAGGCCACACTAAGGTCTTTTTTGCCTTGCGGGTAAGAAATGCCATTATTCTGGTGTGCAGCTAAAGGCGCAGCACAAGCAGGCGAGGGCAAAAGCTGGGGCAGTGCCCTTCCTCACACCTTCGCTGTGCTGTACTCCATGCAGCTAGAGCGAAGCGAGAAGGACGCGAGGAAGAAGAAGACGTTCTTAAAGTAGCGCCCTGTCAGCAGCCCTGAAAGGGCGCATAACACACGGCGTCTGGCTGCTCTCCATTCTACGTACGCCCAGCTCCCTCTTCCGACTTGCACTTGTTACTAGAGCAGAGGGCGCCAGATTGAAGAGACAGTGCCTAGCTTCACCTTCTACTTAGTGCACGTAAGCCACGTCCAGCTCCTCGCTGCACTCTGTATTTCCCTTCTCCGCGGCACTTGTCGTGGTGCTGTGTGCAACTCGGCGACTAGAAGAGACCGCCAATGCTTCCACAGCGGGCTGCAAGGGAAGCAAGGAGCAGCACAAGCAGCAGTGCTTCAGCTTGCTCCTTCCAACTGCTAAGGGCACTCAGGAAGGCAAGCGAGAGTCAACCACCTTCCTCTCCTAGTAGCCTGTAACGAGGTGCACGCAAGCAGGGGACTTGTGAGGCTTCGTTCACCGCCCTCGCCCACGCCTGGCGCCGCTTAGACGCCCCGGCGGCAAGAAACCGCTGAAGCTTCGCCACACAACCAGCAGTGTGCCGCCAGCCAAGCCAGCCAAGAGCTCGAGAACGCTGCTTCTGCTCAAGCCCGCCTCGGGCGTGCACCTTTGTTCTCAGAGCTCCGTGCAACAGTCTGCGTGTCTCGCAGCTCGAATGGAAAACGAAAGCATTTCGCGTGCGCCCTTCACAGAGATCTGTTGCTCGGAGCAGAAGCTCTTGTGGCCGGAGCTCGCCCCCGCCGCGAGGAAGCTGCTATTAGCACCGCATTGCAGGGGCACGTCTCGCTCCTTGACTGCGTGCTCAGCGCTCTCCGAATTCGCTGCTAGCTCCACGGTGCTTCTCGGCTGCAAATAGCAGATCACTACTTGAGGTCACAGAGGAGGGTTTCGTGTGGAGAGGGGGGTAATCTGGATGCACAAAATGCAAACCAGTTAAATTCCGTCTGGTCATCCAGTTTGGAATTGTGTTCTAGAAAAGAGTGAGTCAGAGGGTTGCGGGATCGGGGGGGGGGTTTGGAATGAGGCAAATACAATGGCAGTGGTGTTCGGGAGGAGGAGGGGATCAAGAGAGTAGGGAAATTCGTCTGAGCCATTGGGATAGAGAGGCTGGGTTGCCAGGGTTTTTATTCCAGCTGGTTCCTGTTGGATCAATTCTTTTGTCAATAGACTGGGGAGATTTTGGTTACAGGGTGAATTAGGGTATTGGGATAGATAGGGAGTATTCAGTTTGGAATCACATTTTTGATATAAATTCTTCTGAGTTTTCGGAGGAATCAAATTAATTCTGGGAGGTAAATTCAGTCAGAGCTATTAGTTTGGAATCAAATTGTAGGGGGTGGTTGGGTCCTTTGTGAGGGTGGAGGAGAGTTCAGGGAAGTGAGTTAAGTAGTAAACGCGGTCACATTCGTGGAAGTAGTAGTTGTGGATTGAGGTTGGTATTCGTTGGATATTAGTTGTCTTGGTAGCATGTATTGCGAGTTAGTGGATGGACGGGGTCGGGAATGCTTGTGCTGGATTTGGAGGGGGGTCTTCAGAATTGTAGTTGGTATTCCGTTTGGATAATTTTTTTTTTTGGCTCGGTTGGATATTCAGTTCGGAGTATTCGTGGATGGGAGGTACATTCCGGTTGGAATCGCAATTGCAGTTCAGCTTGAGGTCACAATCCAGTCAGAGCTCTATGCAGTTTGGAATAGAGGTTGCGAGTCACGAGATTGTCAAGGGTCAGTGGGGCGGTTGTGTTGCTGATTGGGAGAAGGGGTCCTTGGGGGGAGGAATCGTGGATGGATCAAGGAGCATGGGAAAGAGAAGGGAGGGAGGGTTCCAGTGGTTTGGTTGGTCTTGTTTTGGGAGGGGAGTTGTCCTTTTTCTTTTCTCACTCTTTGGATTACTTGTACATACAGTGGGGCAGATTCTTGGATTGTTGGTTTCGTTCCGGTTTGTGGATTCAGTGGGTGGTATTCCGTGGAATAGGCGGGGGGCGTTCAGGTCATTCAGTCTGGGTAATTCCAGTTTGGAATAAATTGTAGGTTGGTAATTCGTTTGGATCAAATTATTTATATAATTCCTCTGAGTCAAAATTCCGTTTGGAATCACAATTCAGTTCTGGTGGTCACAATTAGTGAGTATAATGCCAGTTTGGAATCAGAATTGCAGTTCAAGGCTTTAGATCACAATTCCAGTCTGAGATCACAATTCCGTTTGGAACACAATTGAGATATACTTGAGGTCACAATTCCAGTTGAGGTAAATTCCAGTCTGGGTCAGAATTGTTTGGAATCACAATTGCTGTTCAAGCTCAGGTCACAATTCTAGAATATGATATAGGTCACAATTCCAGTCTGAGGTCACAATTCCAGTTTGGAATCACAATTCAGTTCAAGGTAGTCACAATTCAGTGGTATTGTTAATCATTTATCACAATTCCAGTCTGAGTCACAATCCAGTTTGGAATCACAATCCTACTTCTATGTCACAATTACGGAATAATGGCAGAATTCCAGTTGGAATCAATTCCATTTTATGTCAAATTCCAGTCTGAGTCAAATTCCAGTGGAATAATTGAGTTAACTAGGGTCACAATTCCAGTTGAGGTCACAATTCCAGTTTGGAATACAATTGAGATCAATGAGTCAAATCCAGTTTGGAATCACAATTTCATTTCTATATCACAATTCCAGTCTGAGTCACAATTCCAGTTTGGAACATCAGACAAGCGAGGAAAAAGGAAGAAAAGAGAGAAGAAGGGGGGGGAGGGGTCAGCCCGTGAGGGGGGGGAAGAGGAGAGAAGAGATTAGGGAAGGAGGAAGAGCTCCCACAGTGGCGCCAGCCAAGAGCGCGAGAACGCTGCTTCTGGTCAAGCCCGCCTGGGGCGTGCACCTTTGTTCTCAGAGCTCCGTGCAACAGTCTGCGTGTCTCGCAGCTCGAATGGAAAACGAAAGCATTTCGCGTGCGCCCTTCACAGAGATCTGTTGCTCGGAGCAGAAGCTCTTGTGGCCGGAGCTCGCCCCCGCCGCGAGGAAGCTGCTATTAGCACCGCATTGCAGGGGCACGTCTCGCTCCTTGACTGCGTGCTCAGCGCTCTCCGAATTCGCTGCTAGCTCCACGGTGCTTCTCGGCTGCAAGTAGCAGCGCTCAGAGTACATAGAGCTTCGCAAGGACCGAAGACCTGGAGGGACATATCGCACACGAAAATGTGCCAGGACAGAGACTTTCTACACTCAGTAGAGACAGAGACAGACAGAGAGTTCTACACTACCCCTTCTCGTCGGCCATTTTGTGCTCTGCTGCCTCTGCTGTGACGAATCGTTTCTTGAAAGACGACCGAGAGCGGCTCTCCAGGCACTGAGTGAGAACTCCCTAGGGACTTTTGGATGTAAAAGTTTTTCCACCTCCAAAAATACATGGGTAAGTCCTAAAAGTTTTGGTTTTACTAAGAATAGTTACGTCCAAGTATTGCTGTTCTAAACACCTTTGGTTTCAGTCTGAACTTAACTGCTTGTTTCTGCCTTTTTGCCTAGTGGCAATCTAATTCTAAGGTAACTAGATGTGTTGGAAATCCATAAATTACATCTCAGGTTAGGTGGCATAATTGGCTCGGAAGAAAATGGAATTGAGAATTTGGAAAGAATCCAAAGTGAGCTGATGTCACAATCCGAGATTCCCTTGGGTTCCAAATCCTTTCATTTGTGTTTTTGTGGGCTTTTTTGAAGGCGGTGTACAGTTGAAGCCATGATTTAGATGCGGTGAGACCTGCTCTGCTGTAAAAGCATTATTTTCTCAGTGAGCATGGACAACCGTTAGAGTGTCGTCTTTTAAGATTCCCTGCACTCCACTTATGGTGGCAAAAGCAGTGCCTGGACTGTAATCATAAAAATGATTACAGCTTCATTGTTTTGACATCATGTAGGATGCTTCCTCCATCTGCTGTGGTCAGCATTAAGTACCAGATTTCTCAGTTTCTAGGAAGAGTCTAGCAAACAATCACCTTGCTCCTTCTCTTGCATTTATTCATCACTGCTATGCTGCTATACAGACAGATAGTCTGTTTATGATTCAACAATTCAATGGGACAGCAAGTAAATAGCAAAGCAAAACTAACTACCGAAAGCACTATAAGGGCCAGAGATTAGCTTGGATCAAAACAGGTATTCTCCTAGCATTGTTTACAAACGAGTCAGCATGTGAAACAGAAGGCACAATGTAGTTTGTACCTTGTTTTGGGCATGCCCGGAAGAAGGAAATTCTGATTTCACATATGGGAAAAGAAATGTTGACATTTGAATGAGATTGTTCATACCCCAGAAAAGGTTGCTTTGAAAGGTTGTGGAAGTCCTGTTAGGAAACATGGCTTTACAAGTCCTTTCCACCAGGAGACAACAGCCGCAGAACAGCTGAGCGTGCCAGTGTTGAGAGCACCAGCAAAGATCAAAGTGGAGAAGTTGGTGAACAATGGCAGTGGCCTGGGGGAGAGCAAGTGGGGTGCTGGCTGTGGGACCAGGGGAGTCCTGACTGATTTAGGAGGCGTGTGATGCTCTGTGCCAGCAAGCGGAGTAGTGCTGTGGCCTTGGCACACTGCGAATACTGGAATTCAGTGGGGTCACCGGGCAGGCCGAGTGTCTGAGCTGCTGGAGGGACCCAGGCTGCCCACATGTAAACATCCAGTCTCACTCCTGCCAGCCACAGAAAGGAGCAGGATGTGGCTGCTGGCGATGCCTGTCATGCATATGTAGTGTATATGTGTGCTATCCCAGCCTGCTGGGAACACTTCTTCTTTGTGACTGCTTGGGCTGAGGGAGAGAAAGCAGTGGTAGTTTCTGAGGTTTCGAGTTTGCTTGAGTTTCTCAGGCTGTTTCTGGAGCCACCCAGAGTTCTCTTCCTTGAAGCATTTCAAGTCCTGCTAATTTTCAAAATTCAAACAGACACAGCCCTAAGCTAGTTGATCTGACTTCAGAGCTATTCTTACGCTGAGCTGTTGGATGATCTGATCTCCTGAGATGTCTTCCATCTCGGTTTATGACCTGGTTCTTGCGAAAAGTAGGAACTTTTAGCCTGGAGAAGAGAGGTTTCTGGAGAGACAGTATTGTGGCCTTTGAATATGTAAAGAGGGTATAAGACAAATGGAGAAAGACTTTTTAGGAAGGTTTGCAGAGACGGGACAAGGGGCCATGCTTTCAAACTGAGACTAGGTTTAGATTGGCTAAAAGGAAAAACTTTTCTACAATGAAGCTGGTGAGACACTCAAACGGGTGTTCCAGAGAAGTTGTGGATGCCCCATCATTGAGAGTGCTCCTTATCAGTTTGGCTAGTCTTGAGCAATTTGATCTACTGTAAGATCTACCTGGCAAGGAAGTTGGACTAGATGATCTTTAATCACAGACTGTTGTATGATTCCGTGAAAGGCAGAATGCAATAAAGTTCATAGTTCAGATTTTGGCGCAGACATATTTATTATTTCTCACTTTATGCATCATTGCAATGACAACTTGTTAGCTTCTGAAATGATTAGCTGAGATTGATTTCCTTCCTTAGTTTCATTTTCCCTGTTATTCCTTCACTCTTGGACTTTTTTTTTCACTAGATTTCCTCTTTCAGTAAACTGCCCTTAAGTATCACTTTGCTCCCCACCTGGCTTTTTTTTTTTTTTTTTTTTTCAATGACACCTTTTCACTGGTTCGTTTTGGGCCTTTGCTGCTTGAAGTCCAGCAGCCTCCTTGTCTGAGCATTATGGAGCTTTCTTTACAGCTTCATCACTATGCAAAAAGCCATAAATTACTGTGTTCCATCTCACATACCATCAAGTATCACACTAATATTCCCTCTGCTGAATAGCTGGTTGGCTTACATAGACCAGCCAAATACCAGGAAATCCAGATGGCAGCAAGAATCTTGTAGACTACTCCCGCTGTTCATTTAAATTCTGGAGAAGTCACGTGAGGTATCACATTCTCTTGAAAGAAGTGTCTATCATCTCGGACATTCTAGAATGGGCTACTAATATTGTCATGAGTTTCTGGCTAGACTTTTTAGTATGCAAATTCAAATTCAAATGATCTGAAATGATAGAACTTCAAGAAATTTTTTTTCCCAGAATCGAAGTATGATGGAGTTACATAGGGGGAATCTTAATCTGCGTTATTCTATTCCATCTCACATCATGGCTGGGGGCAGGGAGAAGGGAGTATCTTTGGGGGACAATGGGTTCCGATGTAGTCAGTAAGCTGGGCAGAGGAGCCATCAGGTATTGTCTGTTGTTGGGGGGGATTCATGTGAACTCTTCCTTTCTTGTACCCTGCCACTAGTATTGTTGCTAAAATTGTTTGTTTTCTCATCCAAGTGGCAAAATCAGCACACTTAATGAGGGATGAAGAGGGAGCAGCGACCTCAGAACAGGAGGAAGAAGAAGCAGAGCCTGCTGTCCTCCAGGAGAAAAAAACACTACCAGCCAACTTTGCATCATCTGTGAACTTCCTGGGCGTGTACTCTATCCCCTTGTCCAGATCACTGATCAAGATATTAAACAGGACTGGGCCCAAGACTGAGCAAATGTTTTGTTTGGAGCAACTTTCTACGATTATGTTGAATCCATCAGGGTGCTGTCACAACTCCTGTCTAATGTGGATTACACAGGGAAAGGAAACAATTGAAGCTGAGCGATTTGGTAGGACACTGGTGCTGGAGAAGATGTTTTGTATTGTAACTATTTTGGAATAGTGTTAATATTTCAATGTGAAAATTACAAGTGAGTCTGAGATGCTGAAGAAAAATTTTCTGACTTCATACAGTGGGTTGTTTAAAACTCTAGGTGTACTGATGACTGCATTGTGCTATACACACTTGACTTGCATTAAACATAAACAGCTGTCACAAATTACATACAAGAGAAAAATGCACTACTGCCATTTGTAATTCAAGTAACTGCTTCTTTGTGTGTTTCTGATGCTGAAAATTTCAGGCAAAGTGGTGAAATTAGGAGGAGACATGCAAAGGTTTCAAATTTCTGAGCTTTAGTTAATGAAAGCTTATGAAGTATTAACTAGGCATAATTGAGAACATTGAAGAAATATTGGTGAAAACTGTGTGCAATGAGATTTTAAAATTAATTTTATCTTCGTGTTCAAAGTTGAAAGTGAAGGAAGATTTATAGCTACTCTGTAATACAAATAGACCTGTTGAGTAGCTACAAAGTACTGAATGTAGAAACGTGTATAACACTATTATATTGTTTTAAAGGGGAAAGCACTGAACCTAGTATCTGAAAGACCCTTCACTTACTTTTAACCAGTTTACTATTTCATAGCCTATAACAATTATTTCCATAATTGAAATAAAGATAGAACCTCTCTGATTTAAGGACCAAATAATTGCTGGCAACATGATAATGGTTTTGTATATGTAGAAGAGGAGAAGGAATATTTAAAAAAAAATCATTAGCAAAAGTCTCCCAGATAAGTATGATGGCCTTAAAATTGCATTTATATATTTACTGACTGTGTTATCAGTAACACAGAGAGCTCTAGAACTAAAATATGCATGGAAAGAGAAAAGATTATAAACTTTCAGTTCAGCACAGTTCATTAGATTTGGTCTTGAAGTCCATTAAATTTGATCCGTGAGGATAATTCACTTGGATATATAGGTATTTCATATTTGTCTTTGTGTTCAAGACCTTTACAGGGGAAACAAGTTTGTTTTACCTCTAACCTCTGTGGTGATCCCATGGGATTAGCAGGGTGTTTGGTACTGGAGTTGTGAGCACTAGGGATCCTTACAACCAGGAACACCTCCTATGCACATAAGCAGAGTGCCTTATTTGATCTCTGGACACAAACTGAGGCCTTTTCCCTGTGAAACCAAACTCACCCTTCCAGGGTTCCTGAGATCAGCTACGAGGAGGGTTTTGGCACTCCAAGAGCAGCTGGGTCACAGCTGGATGCAGCTTGGGTCTGGGAGACACCGTGCTCCTTTTGGAATTGTAGCATGCAAATGCTTGCTCCTGGCCCCAGTCCCCTAGACAAAAACTGTGGGGTTTTTCCCTGTGCAACTTCATTCACCCCTCCCAGGTTCCTGAGATCTGCACAGAGGAGGCTTTTGGCACCCCAAAGGCAGCCAGAATTGCAGGTGGGTGCAGCTTGGGGCTAGGAGAAATCCCCATCCATTTGGAATTTTATCAGGCAGAAACCTGGATGGGTGCATAGGTCTTGGGACACGACCAGTGGCCCTTTTCCCTGTGAAACAAAACTCACCCTGCCAGGCTCCTGAGACCAGTTAGGAGGAGGGGTTTGGCTCTCCAAGAGCAGTCGCAACGACAGATGCTCACACAGAAGGCCATGCAGAAGAGGAAATGAGTCCACCCGCAGCCTCAGCCCCCCAAGTCGCGCCCCAACGCGCCAGACCCGGCACCGCCAGCCCGAGCAGTCCCATAAAGAACCCCCCGCCCCCGCACCGGTGGGACAGACGGGGCCCGGGGTCCCCGGGTCCGCACGGGCAGTCCCCGCATCCCGGCCGGTCCCGGGCGCCCCGAGGAAACCGAGCGTGCCCAGACCCCCGGCAGGACCACAGCGCAGCGCCGCCTGGCGGCAGAGCAGGAGAGCAGCGCCGGGCCCCATGCCAGTGTTCGTACCGGTGCGCGCCCTGCTGTCCGCGGCGATGGAGCGCCCGATGCCGAGTTCCACGCGCGTCTCGCCGAGGGAGAGGCAGCACCGCTGGCTGGGGACTCCCGGCCGACACGGAGAGAACCCGAAGCAGAATCCCTGGTGCCATTGGCAGGCCCTCCCCAGCAGGCCGGGCTCCGCACGGGCCCGCGGTCCTGCGCGGTATCGGCGGGCCCGTGCGGTATCGGGTCGGCCCGCTCCCCGACTTCGTCGCGCCCGTCCCCGACTTCGGCGCCCCGGCCCGTCTTCTGACATCAGCGCGTCACCGCACCGCGCCGTCCCGCCCCCCCGCGGGACCGGACGGCCCCCCCGGGTCACTCGTCTGCAACACCGACACTCCCTGCCGCTGCACCACGCCGCCGGCGCGGTCCGCCCCCTCACGTCAGCACATCGACATTCCCCGCCGCGTCAGCCCGCCGGCTCAAGCCGCGCGGGACCTTGACAGACCACCCCCGCAGGTCATAACGTCGGACCGCCGAACTTCCTGCGAGCCGCCATATTTGAAAGGTAACACGTGACGACGGCGGTGTCGCCATCTTGGACCGGAAGCACGTAGCGGCAAGGGCGCCACCATATTTCACCGGAAGCACGTGCAGATATGGGGGCCGCCATTTTTAGGGTTAGGGTTAGGGTTAGGGTTAGGGTTAGGGTTAGGGTTAGGGCTAGGGCTAGGGTTAGGGTTAGGGTTACTGTTAGGGTTAGGGTTACTGTTAGGGTTAGGGTCAGGTTTAGGGTTAGTATTAGGGTTACGCTTAGGGTTACCCTTTGTGTTAGGGTTACATGTTCGGGTCAAGGTTAGTGTTAGGGTTACGCTTAGGGTTATGCTTTGTGTTAGGGTTACATGTTCGGGTCAGGGTTAGGGTTAGGGTTAGGGTTAGGGTTAGGGTTAGGGTTAGGGTTAGTATTAGGATTACATGTTAGGGTTAGGGTTAGAATTAGGTTTATGGTTAGGGTTAGGGTTAACGTTAGGGTTAGGGTTACTCTTCGGGTTAGAGTTAGGGTTAGGGTTAGGGTTAGGGTTAGAGTTAGGGTTAGGGTTAGGGTTAGGGTTAGGGTTAGGGTTAGGGTTAGGGTTAGGGTTAGGATTAGGGTTATGCTCAGTGTTAGGGTTACATGGTAGGGTTAGGGTTACTCTTCGGGTTAGGGTTAGGGTTAAGGTTAGGGTTAGGGTTAGGGTTAGGGTTAGTATTAGGATTACATGTTAGGGTTAGGGTTAGAATTAGGTTTATGGTTAGGGTTAACGTTAGGGTTAGGGTTACTCTTCGGGTTAGAGTTAGGGTTAGGGTTAGGGTTAGGGTTAGGGTTAGGGTTAGGGTTAGCGTTAGGGTTAGTTTTGGTTTAGGGGTAGGATTAGGGTTATGCTCAGTGTTAGGGTTACATGGTAGGGTTAGGGCTAGAGTTAGTGTTAGCGTTAGGTTTAGGTTTATGGGTAGGGTTAGGGTTAGGGTTAGGTTTACTGTTAGGGTTACGTTTAGGGTTAGGGTTACAGCAGGGACACAGGAAGGAAACCATGAAGGCAGAGGCAATTCTGGTTTTGACTTGATTCAGAGGTAATTTCTGATCGTCTAGCACACACTGTCGCTGGAGCCCTGGGAGACACCCAAGCTTCACCTCACAAAAGGGATGAGTCATCTGGCCACAGGCATGCTCTGTCATCCTCTTCCAGTAGGACCTTCATCTGGAGATTAAAAATACATCACTCGCAGCATAAAACCTTCCTATTCCTGCTCACAAGTGGCTATTACACTCTTTCCCAGTGACTACCCTGTTTGATGTATGAACACTCACTACATTACCAAACCTCTGATTTTCTTTTCACATCCACAGGAACCTATGACAGAAATGATAGTTTGTGGTGTATCTCGTGCTTCCGTCATATACTGGGGAGGCACATGATATTTATCCCTCAAAATTATCCCCTTAGCAAAAAAGCTGGCCTTTGCCAGGTGCCAAGCTTGGCTATTGCCAGTCTGTGCAGCTCTGCTACATGCAGCTAAATTCTTCATCCATTAAACTAGTTGAACCAGCACAAACCCTTGGATATGAAACTGGCACCTAAAACAAGATCCAACATTTAAAATGTTTCTGAATGTCACAGCAGTGGTCATAATTTCTAACCATAAATCTTCCAAGGACTGGGACTTACTTTTGAAATCTTCAGTTGGCTAAATGATGTGATGATTGAAGACATTGTATCAAGAACTATTTTCTGGCCCTAATAATTTTATTAACTTTGGATAGTATACAACAAATTGTTTAGAAATTTATAGTCTTTTTTACTTGTGTGAGTTGGATCAAAGTCCAAAAGAGTCAATAAAGAGAACTCAATGTCATTTTTTTTCTGCCGACGCTTGAATGAAAGCAGCTTGGAAAGTTTTAACTCCTTTGACACGCTATTTAGGCTCAGAACATTTTAACAAAATTTTGTTAAGATTTAGCCTTCTCAATGTCATCTATTCAACTGCGTCCACCTTGTGCACTCTTTTACTTTATAAACCACTCATTATCCTACTTTTTTTTCTAAATGACCAAGTAGGGCCAATTACTAGGGAATTTAAATACAAAACCAAAACAAACTTAGAGAATCCAAATTGTGCTCCAATTGCTTGATTATTTTATTAATTATGTTCATAAAAACTTACCTCAACTAGCCTCTTGCAAAGTTTCAGTGCCTCTTTTACTGCGTCTGATTTCCACTCCTATTTTAGCAAGGAACATTACTATATATGCTACAAAATTTCTTCCCCAGTACAGCTGGGCAGATACTAGCTTGTCCCATGACTGGAGTGTAACAGCTAATTCTGCTTGGACTACATCACAATTCCAGTATTCATGTAATTTTCCATCTTATTTTCATGCCTGATATTCTCTCATCCCCTAAATCTTTCCTCAAGCAAATTTTGGTACTCACCTTCATGTATCAGGATGAATATTTTTTTATTTTTCTGTACTGCTGGGAATTACTACTATGAATATAGTCAAGCTTTTCACATATTTCAGTCACATTTTGTACATGTTCAGATTTTCTCTGCAGATGAATCTCTCCCTCAAAACAGGAGTATGCAAGAAAATTGTACTAGTTGAAGATCCCTAAAGTATAGAGAGGTCTGAGTTCAGCTGAGCCATTACCTTGGTTCAATTTGAATTTCTCTAAAAAAATGTCTTGGTTTAATTTGAATTTCCCAACCAATGCATTAAATAATGTTATAGTTTTGACTTATTAATTTAAATATACTCATTTTTTGAGACGGAACCAGGAGTAAAAGAGCAAGGCAGGGTTAAAACTTAAAAGGGTATAAAAAAACTTAACTACATAAAGAAAGAGAAAGAAAAGCAAATTCAGAATAAGATCTTCAGACCACTCTTTCCTCCCTTTTCTTAACCTTCATAACAACAAGATAAACATACAAAAAACTACTTAAGTCAGTTCCCAACTTAAATAATCCTTTTTTCAGTTCACTTTGGAGAGAGAAGTTTCCTCTTGTCAGGCCATAGGGACTTCTCCACAAGGAGGGAGAAAACTAGTTCTCTTGTGACTTTACTTCTCACAATTCATATTTGCCCGGGAAAAAGAACTTAAAAATCATGAGGCTCCTTTCATTTTCACAGCTTTCCCAAAGCTGTGCTTATGGGCCATGTTAAACTCATGGGGTATTTACTTTTAAGAATGAACTGTTCCAAACCAAAAATTCTTTTCATCTCTCTCTCTCTTCATGCTTTGTCTCCAGAAAAAGAAATCTCCTTTTTCTCCTCAGAGTGAAAGATTTTTAACACAGATGCTTTTTGATTAACAATCTGTCAAATAGAACATCTCTAACCCCTCATGTCTTTTTCCATGGTTTATAGGAATATTCAGTACATCAGTTCATCCCTACAATCTTACAAAAAGATTTTCAGCCATCTTTACAGCATTTCATCATTCTTCTTTCATCTAAAGAAACTTAGCTCTTTCATTTTCCTTTCTCACTCCGGGGAAGACTGAAAAGTCTGCAAGCCTTATCTGAGCATTGAAAGAGTTAAGATTTTACACAGGGAAAGCAGAGCTGCAATACTGGCGCTGTGCTAAAATTTTGGAAACTCGGGCTGTTACCGTATGGACTAGAAATCCTGAATATTAAAATATAAAGTGTATAATAGTAGTAGTAATGCTAAGGCTTAGAGACTGCAGTTTCCAGAGTAGGCCCTGGGAAACCAACTTAAGAATGTGCTGTGCTGAGAAAACAATTAGCAGAGCATGCAGAACTGTTAGTGATAAGGTTGAAGTATAATCATAAATAAAGTACTGGTGGTGGGTAGTGGCGGAAGAGAGAGATTAAGGGGGAGAACACTATAGTCCTAGGATAAGCAACCTTGAAGGATTTATGACGTAAAATGTTATCTACAAAGTGAATGTATCTATATTGTTTAGACGAATATGTACCTCTGCACAAAAACCGTTTGTAAAAAGGGTATAAAAACCCTCTGAAAAAGGGAACCAGTGGGACCCTGACTTTGGACGCGAGTCCGCAGGTCCCGGGCCCTGAATAAAGCACCGCATAAACTGACACTCTGTTAGTTTGTGTTTTACTTGGAGTTTCAGGCAGCAAGGCCATGCTGAAAAAGCATCTGAGATCTCAATTAACTTCCTTGGGTCTCCCTGGCCACTGTTGATAGCCACCCCTCCTCCCTGCCGAGCCGTGCCGGCTCCCCAGACAGGGGGCCCAGCTCTGCCCTCCCACCAGGCCCGCAGGCCTGCAGTGGAGCCAGGCCAGGCCAGTGTTCCTTGCACTGCAGTCGGAAAAGAAAACAGAACTCTTTTCCGGGTTACCTCCTTCAAAATGTGTGTTCACAGAGAGAACTAACTTTCTTCAATTGCTTCTTCAGGCTGTCAATAATGAAACTAGCCTTCAATTGGTCCCATCAACTCCCACGGGAAGTTCTTAGAGAGACAACTTCTCTCTAAGTCTGTTCTCCCCAAGTGAAACTGGCACAGTCTTCTTCAGTATTCTGGACGTTCTTAAACTGAGGCTCCAGAAATCTTTAGGTTTGGTAAAGTAGAAACCAGTGCTGTATCTTTACCCGCCAACTTTGGTTAAAAATACTTATGTGAACTCCAATCCACCTGTTAACCTGATATGGGGTTTGCTTCGATATAAGGGAAGGTATTTTTCTTCATTTTCTTCACACTTTCTAGATCCCATTGCAAAGATCAGTCTTCTCTATCTCTCTTCGAGTAGAAGGCTAACCTCCACACATAACTAGTGGAAAACTGTATGTGAATCTGGTGAATCCATGCATTTGATACTGCCAGAGAGCAAACTACTGGTCTGTTTGCAGGTGGCTTAGGTATGATGCAAATCAGAGCTACCAGTTTCTTGAGCTGTTGGAAACTACTCATTATGTCTCACTAAACTCTTGTGTTCATGGGTTTGCACATACTATAACTACAAAGGGTGTTCCCAAAGCTACACTCTAATATTCTGCAAATCAGTATGTAAGGTGTCAAATGTGTTTCGTACACTCAAAAGATGAATCATTATACAAACAAGGAATAAGAAAAAATTAATAAATTAAAATATTAATACTGAAATTGCCAAACTCAAAACTTTAACAAAGGCTGTAATTAAATAAAAAGTACCATATGTACATCCACAAGTATTAACCATGCTGTTATTCACATAATTTTCAGATTCTAGCGTAAGGTAAAATAAAAAATCCCTGATTTTTCTTGCTCTAGGCAATCAAGTCCCAGAGGTAATAGTCATATTACTTGGGAGGATGAATGCTTATATTTCTAAAGATGTCTTAATCTCTAAATTATCTCAGTTCCTTTTCATCAGTTCATTTTATATATACTGAACATTTACATTCATGAACCTCTATTGTGGTACACACTCTGCGAAAGTTTATGTATCAGTAACTTCCTTTGGGGCTACCAATCATGTTGTCTTCAGGGCAAATTAGGGGAACATACCTACCACTGACAAGTATGGGTCATTCCTGAAAAACAAGCTGTCAAATCCTTTGTGTCCACTTGTGGGCAAAACTAATTGATCCTCAAACCTCCAGAACTGGAACTTGTGGTGGTCTTGGACTGCCGCTCAGAAGTGCACTGCCCGGTTTTGGAGTTACCTGGTCTGTCACCCTGAGAGCCCACAAGCTGGTGTTTCACAGTAACTCCTTACAGAAAATTGTTCATTTATTTATTTTATGCTCTTTCTTTGTTTAACAAAACAGTTCTATTACAAAGAATTATCCCACCAGCAACCATCAGACAGAGATCTGCACTTGCAGCAGCACAAATCACATTCTTCAGTTTTGGACTTTCTAAACTAAAACAGCTATCTTTGATTTCAAGAAGTTAAATTTTCCACCATTTCACATATTTTCTTTCTGTTTTACAGAAAAATACAAGAAATCAGAAAGCAATTCCACTACTATCAGATCCATGGTCTCCTTACGACTGATGCAGAAAAAGCCAATATACGCATACAGAGCTTTCAAGTTACAGCGGCTTCCACACTGCCAGGCTAAGAACAGTTTTGCAAAAGAGTTGGGAAGGTCAGATGTTCTCTCATCATAAACAGTCCTAGAACAAATCCAGGCAGAGAGGCAGGAGGAGCACACATGCAGGAAATCTAACGTGCAGAGGGCATAGGTTGAATGCACTGTAGCATCAGTACACCTGAGGACTATAGAGCCACAGAAGAGACCACAAAAGTTTATGAATTAAGGTGATCTAGACCTACACTGTGTTTACAAGCAGGCCATCATCAGAGCTACATAGGCATTGGCTTCTAAGTATGTATTACGGCACATAAAAACAGCGACTAGCAGGGAAAACACATTTCTAGTTTTGTCTCAAGGGTTACAAGTCTCAGAAGGGTGTACAACTGCTTTCTACTATTTTGTAAAAAAATGTTAATAATTTGGAACTAGGCCACTCTGGACATTAACAGCTCATGACAAAGAGTGGACCTGAAATCAAGTGGTATGTACAAAATGGAGTGAAATATTTTTAACGTTACTCAGAAAAACTATGCAGTTATTCATCATTAAAACTTTTTTTTTTTTTGGTGGTTTATCCATTGCATATTTTCATTATACTTTTCATATACACTATACAAAACTTGAATAATTTTGATTCAGGGAAAAACCTTATAAACTCCTAACCCTTTCTCTCTGGATGACTTTTATAAGGGCCACGAATACTGTTGGTCTACATAAGCTAACTATGTCATCATTAAATTAATTAAAAAATTTATAGAACTGTACTCTCTAACCTAAAGAAGGATAATTTTGTTTGCTTTTCAGCATTTTGAAATACCAAATCCCTTTACATTAACTATTTTGTGATATCCAAAGCTTACATATAATTCATTCTAACAGAGCAGTTAAAGAACAGGCTGTGTCAGCCTTTTAACATTTGGTATATGAGCATGACCTCATTCTAGTGTTTCCTTTTCAGGACCTTTTTTGGTGGGGGGGGAAGTTTGTAATATATAAAAAGGTGGCTGTTCATGAAATAGTGGTCTGGATAAAAAAGTTAGCAGTTTCTGAAGGAAACCCCAAAAACATAGCCTAGTCTTTGAGTCTTTAACTTCCACATGACGGTTCTGTTAAATATCTCATCTCTTTTAGTTCTTTCCAATTTTGTATATCTATGAAAGTTTCAAAAGTGATTTTCCTACTTCACATAGGAAAATAAAGATTATTCAACAGCACTTCCCCACTTCCAAGGAGGCCAATGCAGAGTTTGTACTAGTTCCAAAGTTAGGGTTTTCCAGTAAAAAATGTAGGAAGTGATCTATGTTTGCCATATAAATGCATTATTTCCAACCTGAATACAAAATCTCTGTTGCCACCTTGTTGATCTAATTCAAGATATAAGGACATAGCACAATCTTAGCATTGAGAACTGCTGCAACTCTGTGGAAATGTTGCCTCATTCCCACTACTGCAGAATGAACATCCTTCAACTTGGGAAGATTTAACTGTGAGGAAAAATGTCTATTCTAGTGCCTCTAAGAGCTTGTTTTCCCTACTTTTTTCCTTCATATTACTTTCATGAAATAAAAGTAACTTTTTCTTTGGAGCTTTGCAAGTCATACTTTGGTTAGCAGTACCAGACTGCTCAAGAAAAGCTACAAGAAAGTCACTGAAACGAGATTTTCTTAAGATATGGTAGACATACAACAGCCTGGGCATGGTATGCCCGTGCAAGGTTTCAAAAATAAATTGGATGCACAGGCAATTTATAGTTCTGTAACAACACGCATATGTGAAATGTGTGCAGTTTAGAGACACCAATATTTGATTTGTGAACATTCTCAAGATTTTACCTTCACAAAGAAATTCCCACCAGTCATGATGTCTGTAAGAGTTACTACATGAAAAGAGCCCCACTGTACTCTGGACCATTTGTGCTTTCTATGTGTATAAATAAACTTAGCCTTTATTCTTCTGTGAACTTTTTGGGGGCTGCTGCAATGCAAATGCACATCTTTAAAATTATAACTTTGTTCTGCACCAGTGTGATGACCGACCTGCACTATAGTCTATGAGCATGGGCACCACTATTAGGCTTTTAAGACCCTCTTTTGGTCACCATGACCTCCACTAAAATGTTCCTCTTTTAGCCTCCGCCGTCTAAGAGTTTGCAAGACAGAGTGAAGGCAGATCACTGATTAGGTGCCAAGACTAATTTTCTCACATGTGAAAAGGATAAGGTCGACTCTCCCTAGGGTAAAGAAAACAGAGTGAAATGGTGATGTTTCCTACCAACCTTTCATTCCATAGCCTCCTCCCCATTTCCCTCTCAGCATGCCTGTATCTCAGCTGCCGGTGCCATGCCAACTCCAGACTGATAAAATAGAGTGATGGGGAAAAAATGACCCTTGGAGATGGAGCAGAGATAGGGCTGGGCCGGGTAAAGGATAGGAGAGGACGTTAAGGCTGTTGAGGGACGGCAGTTGGGTGGCCACAGAGTGTCCCCAGGCGAGCGGCTACTCCAGGATAGATGCAAGTGGGCTGGGGGGCCTGTGTGTTCCTGATTGGACTCCCACCTCACAGCAGAGTAGTACTGAAGCCGCTGTGCTGTGATGTGTTTACTGTGGTGGGTGTATATCAAACCACGGGGTACACAAGTGTCTGGGAGCTGTTCCTGGTTACAACATCTGGTGTAGAGTGCTGTTGGCCCTAAACTGGCCTGTATGTCTATGCATTTGTTCACTTACGTGCGTGTGTGTGTATGTGTGTGTGTGTGTGTGTGTGTGTGTGTGTGTGTGTGTGTAATCCACTGTCACACACAAGAGGTTATTATGCTCAGGTATTATGTGTCTGCATGCACATACCTATACACAGCAGCATGTCAAAATCTCATAAGCTCTTGGGTATCTTCATGTATATGTGTGATGAGGGTTTGTTGAATGGTTATCTGCAAAGACTGTGCATATTTAAATATCAGTTTTTGTATTCACTGTGTGAATATCAGTGTATCTGAGTGTGCACTCAGGTCTATTTATATGTCTGACTAGTTCAAGGAAGCAGCTTTGGTTGTAAAGAGAGTAAGTAAGAGATGCAGAGTTTGCAAATTTCATGATAGAGTGTGGATAGAAAAATGCCTTTGGTCAAGGTTAGAGAAGCATGTTGCCCATATCATAGACAAAGGAGAAAACATGCTTGTCTGTTCAGGTTTAATCAGTATAATACTGCCTGTATTACTGAGAGAATGTTCTGTGAAAATTTTATTTAAAAGTATAGATGTCACGTGTAGCCTTTACTTGTCTGTCACATACGGGTACTATGCCAGACTAATGTGCACATTTGTATATTTTCATACAGCAGCACGTGTCTCTTCTGCAGTGCTTTGCTTTGCTATCTGAGTATATATGACTGCATATTTCTAGTTGAGGAGCATGTAGAACAATTGGGATGTACAGACCCTTTTCATGTATTGGTTTATGTTTTGCAGAACTGATCTTGCAAAGAATTGATTGTCATTGCTCACTGACAAAAGGTAAAAATGAAAGATAGGTTATTTGATGATTTCCTACTAATATAATATATTTCTACCTGCCAGTTTTCTCCAGTGTCAGCAGTCAGCATCATCTCCTTAGCGTCTTTAAAGAATGGGAATTAATGCCATGTTTTGTACCACCATCTGATTTAAAGGATTTGAAGAAAGCCTTCATTTAAAATTTTAATCTTTAGTAACAATTTTACATGAAATGTGAAACAAGCATGAGGGTAAGAGCTCTCATATTGTCTTCTATGCCTCAATCTGTGATCTGAAGGGAACAGTTTTGGTGAGTGTATCAGGATAGTTCAAACCCTGGACATATTTGCTGGTTGATTTCTCAAATAATAGTGCCAGAGGAGTCACAATCATCGAGGCATTTTCCCTGACGCAAAGACCACTATCTTAACCAATAACGCTAGAAACTCAAGCTGCTCATGCTGAAGTCATGATGTATCCACATATGTATATCAACTGAGATCTGTCCAGTTCACAGTTAATTGTCTACCACAAATATATGAAGGACATTATTTATTAATGAAAGAATGATGAATGTATCAGGATTCAGGGAGTTTAGTTATGGGGCACAGGTATGTCATTGCTTTTTATGTATCACAACAGACAGGAAGACTGATTTGATGTTATTGGAGCTGAAGCTCTTTAATCAGTATTTTTCTGAAATGGTCCAGTGTTATAGCAGCTGTCATCCCATTAAAGTGCTTGTGGCTATTCTGAGCAGAATGATTATAAGCATGAAAAATTGTTGAGGTCAAAAGTTTTGCACTCCCTAACAGATTAAGATACTAAATTTTCTTCTGTTTCTTGTGCCATGTGGGTTTTGCAAACAAGTTGTATATTTCTCCACAGAATTCAAAAGTGGAGTATAATTACCATCATTGTAGGGGCTTCAATTGAGTCAAATGCTAAGGGAATCAGAAGGCAGCGATACTTTGAGAACCATAAAAATCAATTCTGTATGTCATATGGTCTTTTAAAAAACTTTAAAAGTGCTTTGGATTTTAATATTTTTCCTATAATCACAGGATAATGGCAGGCAAGAAGAAAGAAATCCAGCTGCAGGTATAACTCTTAATTACTTAAACAATTTTAGAGGGAAATAGATGCTTTTTCTGCCTTCTTGGAATGTTAAAACGTTGATTAATTTTGTTTCAGACCATAATAAGCAATCAAAACCAGTGGGATGAAATGCTGCAGACAAAGGATATAGTAGGTACTAACGGCTAATATTTCCTTTTTATTCTTTCATGGACATATGTGTAGGTTTTCATATTTATTTATTATCTTTGACAGATATTCTAGAAGACTAGACTAGTGCCATATCTTTGAAAGAAACGCTATAGTAATATATGTTTAAAAAGTATATCATGGAGCCGTTGAATCATAGAATTCTTTCAGTTGGAAAAGACTTCTAAGATCATATATTACAATTTTGAATATCTTATATGATAACTATCACATGATTGAGTATCTTATATGATAAATACTCATAGAAATCATATTTATCTAAATTTTATGTTTATATGCTGCTATACACCAATGTTTTGAAAATATCTTTCCAATATGGTGTTCTTCATGGTAGGGAGTTGGACGCTTCTGCATGTAAAATCTTGCAAAGACTAAATAATTACTGCAGCATTCTAGAGAGTGCATGTTCTATGACATGCATTATTCCCAGTTTTCAGTTCACTTAGTCCGATAACTGTCTCTCCTATGTCTTGTAGGGACTGTTTTTTGGTAAAAGGAACAAATCTGTAACAGGATCATATCTACAGAGGGACAGTAATAGGCAAAGACTCAGAGAAGTGAAAATCCTGTAGAATAAAGGTCTAGATAAGAATGAAAACCAATAATGGGAAAAGAAAAGGAGAAAATAAAAGGAAAAAGAATGAGAGAAAATGAGAGAAAAGTTGCTATTTGGATTAATAATCTCAAATAATATTCTGAAGTAAGTTTCCAATGTCAAAAGTAATTGCAATTAAAGAGTGTGTATCCACTAATGTATCCACTGAATCCATTGATGTATTCATTATACATTCATTGACTAGAAGAGGACTGAAAGTGAATGCCTTCCCAGTGCTGTTTCATCCCAAACGTAAATGTCTCATTTTATAAGTTCCTCAAGTCATCTGTCTCTAATTCTAAACGATTACATTTTAGTAATAGATGTGTATCAAGCTTGGTGTGGTCCTTGCAAAGCTGTGCTGAATTTATTCAGAAAACTAAGGAACGACTTCAGTGAAGACAATGTGCTACATTTTGCTGTGGTAAGGACACAAATCCTGTGTGTGACTATATTTACATCTGGATTTAAATATATCTTCTGATTTGCATATCCAGAGCTTTCATTTTGCTGTCTTTATACTGAATTGCCACAATTTTGGCCTTGTTGCTTTCCTTGCATATATCCTCATAAGACTTTGTCTAGAGGTAGATTAGAAATGGTAATAAATATGTAAGAAGCTATAATAAAAAAAGAGTTGATATCTCACAACTTTTGTTTTCTTTGTGAGATTGCAGAAGTATTCAAAAGCCAAACTATGCAACTTTTAGTTTTAGGTCTCTATATTATGGACCATTGCATTTTAAATTCTTACATCCATGAAAAACCGGTGCATTGTTTTTTGCAAATGTTACCTGGTATTTCATTTTTAAGCAAACAAAAAGGGGGAAATTAGAAAAAAATCACAAAACTGTAGTAGTAAAAATATTTGTTTACACTAGCAGTATATATATAGTGAGTGTATTGTATCTCATATTTAAAGTAGATAAATTTGCTTCACAGACTCAGCTTATCCAACATATTGACCAAGTTCATCCTTTTTTATGTTAGTGAAAACTTAAAATTCCACGATGAAAGAACTTTTCAGAAAAAACATTAATTTTTTATACAGTAAAAAAGCAGAGAGTCATGTTCAGAGGCTGTCTCACATGCTTTCATACAGTTGACCACATTTCACAAAAAATTAATACACTAGATAATCTCTTCCATCATGACTGCATGGGCTACTTCTTCATTTATAGATGTTATTATAACCTACATGAGAAAATAGTATCAAGAGAAGATATTTTTCCATTATTAATTGCTGTAATACAAAGGGAGGACAATCCCATGTTACCAAAACTGTTCTTTCTTCATCACTATAAGGACTGTTAGTTGCATTTAGGACTGCAGTTTGAGTTTGCAACACCAAAATATATATGAGTGGAGTTTTCCTGTGTGTAAAAAGGTTTCCTTTATATGCGCATATGCATACACACTTATGTAAGCAAATAATTTTTTTTGTCTGACTTCAGGCAGAAGCTGACAGCATCAAAACTCTGAAACCATTTAGGAGGAGTTGTGAACCTGTGTTTCTTTTCAGTGTTGTAAGTACATCCCATCAGTTTCTTTTAATGTTCTGCCTACTTCTACTTTAATAGATTTTAAAATAGATGTGAAGCTGTATAAATCCTATCTTTACATTTTACATTGTGTAGGATGGTACTCTCTGATGTTGTTTGCTTGAGCTGTTTCCCATGTTTGTGTGCTGCACATACAGCCACAGAAGAATTGTGGTAGTCACTGTTTAGGTAATTAGTGAGAAATACAGGTAAGTTTTCCAGGTTTGACTTACATAAAGTGCCTACATGTGGTTACACTGAAATGATTATTTTATGCACGCTTTTCATCACAGAAAGAGAGTTTACATTTCCTGGCATTGTAAGATTTTTAAGATAACAAATAATGTTGTGTTTTCAATTCTTGAGTAACCATAGCAACTAATCATATATTTATTATCTCCCACTGATGGACACAGAAAGCTGGTTCTCCTAGGACACAGCTCCAGGGCACTGCTGGGGAGAGGTGGGGATTGCTTTAACTTGAGGGTGCCAAGATTTGAATTTCCATAAGCAGGGACCAAGGATAATGATACTTTCAGGATACTTTCAGGTTTGAATCTGAATGCTGCCTAGAGATGTTAGCAGTATTTTGGGTCACCATTAGCTTCACTACTGCATCTGAATGTGGTAGACAATGCACTGAAAAGTCCCACATGCACACAAAAAAAGACAGAAAACTCCAAGTTACAGAAATTAAGAACAAGTAAAATCCATATTTGTATTTGCTTCCAACTGTATTATGAGTATTGAGCCTAGAAATAAACATGGAAAATTTGGTAAAGAAGGAAGCAAGGAATTAAATGCATGAAAAGTTTCATTCTGAAATAATAGAGGCAGTAGTAGCTTTGGTATTCCCTTCCTAAGGCATAGGAAGTGATCCTGTAGCTGAAAAAAAATAGGAAGATATTGCATGTTTCAAAAATTTAAGTAAATGTGTAAATTAAGTGATGAAAACTCACTGAGAGTGTTATTTTCTCTTCTACAGCATGGTAAAATTGTTGCAATGGTGAAAGGTGTAAATGCCCCTCTCATAATTAAGACAGTAACAGAGCTAGTGCAAGAAGAGAGGGAAATTGCAGCTGGAGCAAAAGAACATGCTGAGGTACTCACAAACCAGATACTTATGCATAAATGTGTATTTTTATTACACTTACACTCTTTCTCTAAATGTCTATGACAGTGTTTAGATAATGTTTAATTTTTCGTATTTTTGTCCTAACAATAAACGATAATATATATGATGCACTTTTTTTTTTTAGAAATCAAGTAAAATTATCTGGGTTCTAAGACACTTCTAAGGATCATCTAGTCCAGCCCCTCCTGCCACAGGCAGTCTCACCTTTCACTAGATCAGTTGGCTCAAAGCCATGGGGATTGCTCCATACTCAATGAATCCAGTTTCCTACTAAAAACAAAGGCCATTCAACAAGTCTATTCCATCATTTTTGACCCCTGACTTCCAGGTAACATGAGGATAGCTCAGTCTGACCTCAATAGCCTGCACTGTAAAAGATCCCACAGTTGGAATTCAGAGTAGTAGTGAAGCCTGGGAAGTTAATCCTCCCTTGTTGCTTGTTCTCCTCAGAGCCCACAAATTTCTACTATTATTTCTACCTTATAAAAACTTAACAAATTTACAGGTTAGTCTAGCAATGTAAGAAATGGAGAGACAGATAAAATGCTCCTAGCTCATAAATGTTTTAGTAATCTTTTTTCTTTCAGGGCTAAGTATTTTTAATATATATGCATCATATGAAACAAAGACATGGGAAATAATAATGTCTCATTGCTTATTTTGTTAAAATGGAGATGAAATAACTCAGAGTAAAAAGGGCTTTTTAACAAACTGAAACTCAGTTAAGGAAAGTCAGACCAATCAAAGGTCCTTCTTAGAACTGCTTGTTTTCCAAGGTAGCAAACCCATTCTTATATTAAGATAAATATGTTGTAAAGATGTGACAGCTATGTTGGGTGACTTTACTTTCGCACTGATGATGTACTTTTACTCCATTTGCAATTACCTTAGGTAGAAGAACTCGTTTTTCAGGAAGACGTTTCATCAGAAGGGTCTGCTGAGGAGACTGTAGAAGACGGTAAATATATTTGATTTATTTTAGAAATGTTAACAGAAAGAAAGAGAATAAATATCTTTTGCTTAATAATTGTCTGTGTCTAGCACTAATAGACCTTCCTTTGGTTGTGTTAATGAAATGCCATAACTGAGCTTTCTTCTGTAAGGAATTAATGTATTGCACTATCATAATCAATATTTTCACCCCCACACTGGGAACCTTCAGGCTTTAGACAGAAGTGATACGTGCTAGGGAATTTTCCTGTGTAAAGTTAAGGCCTGAAAGTCACTTCTACGCAGTCCCTGTGTGAGCTGTGTATTTCTGTTGAGGTGGAATACTAAGATGGAGCCAACCTGAGAGGATTGGAAGAGTTAATCTGTGAATTAATGTCATGCCTTCTATCTCAGATTACTCTTTCACCAGATTAGATTTAATAACAGATTTAAAGAAGAACATAAATCCACAATAGTAGTATAAGCTTCCAAAAAGATTGAAAAATAAGCGCCATCCTGTTTAAAAGTCCTGTCTGTGATTTCTCTCAGGTCTTTCATTAGCTGAGACCTACAAATTTTCTACTTTTATTGTTACCTGTGGCTACTGAATGTTCCTACTGCTTCATCTATGGCAGATAATGCTGTTCTACAACCCTGAGATGAACAACAAACTCCTCTATCCTCTCCTTCTTCTTGATCTTGTTTTTTTCCCTGTGAGAGACATTAGATCACACTCACGGCATCCCTTTTCCTTCCTCTTCATCTCTTCATATTTTGCTTTTTTTTTTTATTTAATTGTATGGTTCAACTGACATATTCCTGACCTCAGCTTTAGCCTATATTTTTTCTCATAAACCCTGTGAGACCTAGAAGTACAGTACTATCATTTAACAATTATCTACAGACTTCACACTAATCCCAGAACCTAAACATGACAGAAAATCAGAAAACAGAGTTTTAGCTCAGGTTCAGCTTCACATTAGAGGATGTCACAGACACTGTAATGTATTAACATTTGGTGGTAATATTTTCCTTAACACATGCAGTTCCTTAAGTGTTTCTAGTATCTGTAACATTATCACTATCTTAAATTCTACAGTTTTTGAGATCTGATTCAATTACAGTCAAATGCTTAAATGTCAACTTCAGGTCTAGTAAAGATGATCCCCTTAATTTTGCTGAATATATTACTTAGCACAATATTTTTTTCCTTTTTCAGAAGAAGTACTCACTTATTCTGTTGGAATTATAAAACCTGATGATGTCTTATCAGGACGTGTAGAAGAAATTAAAAAAAAGGTAGAGAGTATTTTAAAATAATAATTCATTCTATTCATTTAACAGACATAATAGCAAAATGTGAGGTTAAGTAGATCCTAATTTATGCCCAGACTGGAACAGAATCTGACAATTCTTTTCTGCTAAGGATGATAAAAGCCCAAAAATTTTTACCTGAAATAATGTGACATTCAAATTTATACTGTTACTTTAATATTCTATGCTAGCAGAGGTTAGACATTGATTCATATTGCTTCTGTTACCAAAAAAAAATTGCCTTATAACAATATACATCAAGACCAACTTAGAAATTAGAAGAATTTTTAAAAGCGTTATGACAGGCACAGTGACCTTCTCAGGAAAGGGAATCTGAGTGCTATATATTGTTTCTGCAATTACCTTACCTTAGCTGGAAAGGCAGGAAGTTCAGAAAGGCAAAAAAAAAAAAAAAATAAGGCAGTGCTTGAAAACAATTTAGCTGGAGCAGCCACTACTTGGTTCATGAGATGTGTTTTCCAACACTGGTTCCACAGTCAGCCTTGTTGGGGCAGGCTGAAAACACTCAGAAGCACCACAGGGGCTTTTAAAGGGCTAAGTGCTGGCACACAGGTTAATATTGGTGTATCATCAGTACTGGGATAGATATTGTCTTTGCTGTTGAAATATCAGTATGTGGTACAAACCTCATACCAATGGACTATGAACTTTGATGCAAGTCATGTGTGCATCAGTCACAAATGCTTGCATTTAGTGCAGTAACCTAGTTTAAAACAAAAAATCAAAAAGTAGGTTTCATTTTTCTTTATTTGCTGTTTCTAAAACCAAGTAGTTTAGCCCAATATAACTGTTAACAAGCATATATTTATGCGACTACTATAGCTACAATATAATTTATAGTATCTTGCAACATGGGTTGCATGTTAACCACTCATAGTGATCCAAAGGAGTTTATTCAATGTGAAATAAAAGGGATTATTAATTATTGAATGACTGTACATTGAACTGCAATATATTTATTCCCAAACATTAACTTAGGGGTATTGTAATCTTGAATTTAGTGAAGTGCTTTGAAAGACTGGAAGTTCAGTTTAGGCAAAGATAGCAGTTACACTTTGAATATTTCCGAGAATTTAAAATTAAGATAGCTTCCAAAACCAATCAATCTTTAGATTTACAATAACATATGATTTTGTATGGATCCATTTTCAAATGCCCATGAGTAATAACTGAATAATTGCAGATTAAAGAGGCAGGATTTGACATTAAAGCAGCAGAGGAGAGAATCCTTACTGAAGAGCAAATCAGAGTATTTTATGCTCGGAATAAAGAAGAGGTAAAAACAAACTAAAAACCTAAATGAAAGGAACAGGTAAAACATATAATTGTTACCAGATGTGCTTGCAAATCTCTGTATGGTAAATTTAATGTATATTGAAGAACTGCATTAATGTAGATTTAGTACATATAAAAAGAGACATTTTCTCTCCCTTTTCTTTCACAAACTTATATAAATATCACTATGTAGCAATTTAATATTCCAACCAAATTAAACTGACCTCCAATTAAATACTAGAAGATTTTGTTCTTCTTTCTGTTATCTAAATGTGCATGATCCGTAGACAAGGAGCTGAATTTATAACACTATTTATCAAAACAAAATTATATTGATTTTAAAACATCCTATGACAGGCCTAATGACCTTTGTAGGAGAGAAAATTAGGGTGCTGTATAGATTATTTCTGCAATTCCTCAACCTATGTCACAGTATCTGACGTATATTTTTTCCATTTTTCCAGCCAGAAAATAAGTGATACTACATATTATATATATTTTTTATTCCTTTCCAGATTTTATCATGGAGTAGTTCTGTGCACAGGCAGAGAGGGAAAGCATCTCAGTTAAAATGTATTTTTTTGTATCTTGTCCTATTTTAGGGGACAAAAATAGCTAAAGACAGATACAAAGTTCAAGAAAATAATTAAATTAGGCTGTCCACCATTAAATGGCAGTGGTCTAGCAAATTAGCAGCTGGATATGGCCATGTTTTCCAGCAGTGTGATAGCTAAAATTAACTCTTCACAAGGATATGAGATAAAAAATGAAGTTGCTTAGCAAATATTTATACCTTCTGCTATATGTGTAAGATAGACAGAGGCTGGAACTATATGCAGACAAATAATTTGACATTGTTAGAGGGAGCAATGGAAGGGTTCACCTAATCTTAAGAAGGTGGGAAGGGGTCCCTGTGGCATTCCAAATGAATAAGAGTGAGATGAGATGGCTCCTACTAAAGTCAGAGAGAAAAAAGAAAACAGATAGTAATCACTACATGGCTGCACTATGGTTTAGAAAGGGAGATCTTGTAAGGAACCGTGAAGATCTTGGTTTTAGGAAAACTGGGATTGTAGGTTAGATGGAGGCAGTTTTGAAACAGAGGTAAAAGTGACTCATCTTCATGGGAATAGCAGCCAATTTGAGACTAGTTAAAGGTAGAGGTAGACACGGGAAGAACAAAGACAAACAAAACACAATGTTTGATACATCACAGAATCATAAAATCACAGAATAGCTTGGATTGGAAGGGATCTTAGAGATCATCTGAATCCAAGGGCGGGGACACCTTCCACAAGGGCAGGTTGCTCAGAGCCTCATGCAGCCTGGCCTTGAACAGGGCTCCAGGGCTGAGGCATCTGCAACTTCTCTGGGCAACCTATTCCTATTTCTTACCACCTTCACAGTAAAGAATTTCTTCTGATCTAAATCTACTCTCTTTCAATGTAAAGCCATCCTCCCTTGTCCTATCACTATATGCTCTTGTAAATATTCCCTCTCCATCTTTCTTGTAGGCTCCCTTCAAGTACACTGGAAGGCTACAATTAGGTGATCCCCAGAGCCTTCTCCAGGCCAAACAATCCAAATTCTTTTAGCCTTTCCTCATGGGAGAGGTGCTCCATCCCTCGAATTGCCTTGGTGGCCTCCTCTGGACTCACTCCAACAGTTCCATGTCCTTCCTGTGCTGGGATCCCAGAGCTGGACACAGGTGGGGTCTCACCAGAGCAGAGCAGAGGGGCAGAATACCTTCCCTTGCTCTGCTGGCCACACTGCTTTGGATGCAGCCCAGGACACATTTGGCTTTCTGGGCAGCAAGTGCACATTGCTGGGTCATGTCCAGCCTCTCATCCACCAGCACTCCCAAGTCCTTTTCCCCAGGGCTATTCACAATCTGTTCATCCCCCAGCCTCTGCTGATACCAGGGGTTGTCCTGACCCGGGTGCAGCACCTTGCATTTGATCTTGTTAATGCTCAATGCTCATGGGCCACCTCCTTGTGCATGTTCCTCTGGATGGCATACTGTCCTTTGGGTGTGTCAGCTTGGTGTCATTTGCAACTTGCTGAGGGTGCACTCAATCCCTTCACCTATGTCATTTTTGAAGATACTAAACATCACTGATCCCCAATATGAATTCTAGGGGACACCACTTGTCACTGATGTCCATTGGTACTCTGAGACTCTGACCACTACCACTACAGCTGCATGCAGCTGTCCAACCAACTCCTTATCTACCGAGCAACAACCAAAACCACTTCTCTCCACTTCAGAGAGAAGGATGTTGTGGGGCACCATGTCAAGGGCTTTACAGAAGTCCAGACAAATGACATTTGTAGCTCCTCCTTTGTCCACAATGAAGTCACTCTATTGTAGAAGGCCACTGGGTTGGTCAGGCAGGACTTGCCCTTGGTGAAGCCATGCTGGCAGTTCCAATTCACTTCTTTGTCCTCCATGAGCTTTAGCACAGCTTCTAGGAGGATCAGTTCCATGGTCTTCCCAGTCATAGAGGTGAGGCTGATAGGCCAGTAGTTCCTGGGGTCCTCCTTTCTACCCTTTTAAAAGATGCATACAACGTTTCCTTTTTTTCTTTTTGTCATCTGGGTCTTCACCATGACTTTTCATATCTCGTGAATGGAAAACAACACTATTACACCATAGCAGATCCCTGCCAACATTAGGACAGAAGAATAATAAAACTGCTATGAAATGTATGTTTCCAGACAGCCCTATGCATATTGAGAAGCCAATTATTTGGAATTCCTTAAGTTTAATTTTAAGCTGAAAAATAATTTTGTTAAAACATATTGATTCCTTTGTGCTCAGTGAACAATGTTATTCCTGATTTAATACTCCACAATCTTGCTGAATTCCTGGAGTCTGCCTTTTACAAGGGAATGGAGACTCAAGGTGATAGACATTCAGATTAAACTGGAAGCAAAAATTGTTTCTTTTTAATGATGAAGCTCCAGGAAGAAGATCCAGGACAGACAAAATTAACAGCTACACGTAGTTCTTCTAAAATAAGCAAGAGTACTTTTGAAGCCACCACAGTATAAAGATACCCTTTATGCATAGTACTGAAATTTTTTTACACTTCATTCTGTTTCTTCCAAGTTTGTTCATTTTGGGAAACGGGTTAAGAATATGTATAGATATGAAGATAATTGAAAAAGAAAAGCAGTGAATTGAAAACATATATGTGAATACTTCATTCTTGTATTACTAAAGGAAAAAACTATCATATGCAATGATGTGATGCTGACTGGTAAGGATTTAGTAAAATATTTAAAAGGAGAATAGATATCTCAAGAAAAAGGTGACATTAAAAAAAATTCAAACTCACAGCACAAGCTTCAAAAATTATTTTTCTGATGGAAATGTACTTTTATAGGATTGAAAGTTGAAATTGAAGAAGTAAAAAGCACATAGCAAAGCAAATGAAGGAAAAGCCTGCAAATGTCTTGCAAGCAATTCAGCGCTCTATATTTATAGCCAGCTACATGGCTTTTCATTTCAAAAACTATTCATGGAACTCTATTGCAGTTTCTTATGTCATACTACATGCTGTAGTACAAGCATAGCCAGTGATCACATTGAATTTCTAGGTCATTTTCTTCATTCTTGTCATTTGCATTTTAACCTGGAAGAATATCTAATACTCTTTTAAAGTAGTTATATGCCTTTCTTTATCTCAATTTGCTTTGTTTTTAGACATTTGATAATGTTGTCTCAAATGATTGATCAAAAACTTCCCAAACGGTCTACCAGAGTTCTGAGGAATGTATGTCAATGCCAGTTTGAAACAGGAATGTATGAGTTACTTTAAAAGCATAATTATCTCATTTCTAATGACAAATTCAGAATTCCTGCAATTCATAGTGGGGGGGAAATTATATTTTTTAGCCTGACTTTGACGCATTTGTTCAATTCATGATGAGTGGACCATGCCATGTTTTGATAATCACTAAAAAAGAACCAAGTGATGCTATTCTTCAATGGAAAGAACTACACAAAACAAGTGTGTCTGGTGAGCCTGAGGAGCCAGTTAAGTAAGTACCAGTGAAAATGTGTATCTGTGATTCAGTCACAGTGTTCAGAGCACACCATAAACCAAGGCATGTCCCTACAGGCACATGCCCATGTGTGCAGGTCCAGGGAGCAGGCTGAGTTGGTCGCCTAGTCCTTCACAGGACCACCACTAGAGATGCAACCTCTCAAGTTCTCACGGGAATTCAGAAATTCATTGCTTCCTAGTTAAAGATGACAAGCCGAGATCATTGATCTCTTTGAACTCACCTTCAATGAGTTCTCAGAACAACGGGAGCAATGATACATTTCAAAGCTGATGTAGTCCTTGCAATTCTAGTTCACCCATGCCCAGGTGGACTGCCAGCACTGTCGATTGCAGATTGCACTCTTTTCCATGCTTTCTCCTACGTTTCTTGGGAAGCTGTAGATATGGCCCAGGGCAGACCAGGGCACACCTGAGGCATGCTCTTCTCCCTGGGAACACTGTAAAAGCCAGCAGAGAAGGAGAAGAGTACTGGGGTTTGTGTCCCCACTCTGCATAAAGATACAAAAAAATTTGTAAGGATTAGCTGTTCAGAACCATGGTATCTTGAAATGTGTGTTTTTCTTCTATGCCAAGGGTTTGTAGAGAATTGTAAGGATGGTAGTTGTATACACAGACTCAGACAATAGAGTATTCACAAAAATTCAAGTATCGAATTAAGTTTTATATTTAGACAAGACATTTACTTAAAGCAACATGAGGTTAAACACTTTGTCCGGAAAAGAATTGACATTTTTGTCCATGCCTGCTGCATCCCTTTCTGCATTAGTTTAGTGTAGCTGGGGAATACTGCATTTTCTACAACTGGCCAAGAGGGACTTTATTTACACAGCTAAACAAACAGGCAAGAAACAATGAGAAGTGTCTCTGTTATCAACAGCTCTGTAGTGCTATCATTTTTATGATCATGTTATGCATGAATTAAGCACAAGACTTCCAGTGATCATTCTTTATACCCTGTGTACTTGTCAATAGTAATTCTATCTGATGTAACAGAGAAACTATTTTGGATAAGCTAGAGGGGAATTGTTAAAGCAGCCTGGCTGAGACTTCTCCTTCAGAGCACATAATCAGGGACTTTTTGAGAAGATTAATAATTCTCTTCTCAGAAATGTTACTTTACTCATGAATATGAATTTAATAAAAACCTAGTTTGCATTCTGTTCTTATGTTCCACTAAATTTTAAGAAAGTCTTCAAAAAGTCAGCTTGTTAACACTACACAGTGACTTAAATATTGCATTATTTCATGTTTCATCAGGTTGCCAGGACTCACGGAGAATGAGAGTCTGGTAAATTTATGTGATTTGCAAGATAGTGATGAAGATGCTAGCAGACAACTTGCCTTCTTTTTCCCAAATTTTCGTATAAATAAGGTAGAACAAAACGTTGAAAGGACTTTGGCCATTATTAGACCTAGTGTCTTGAAGGAAAGGAGAGGTAAGTGTTAATAACTGTATTTTCTATCAAGGGTATATAAATACTCTCATATTTTGAATTTTGAATTATAAATTCTAACTCAATTAATGAGAAATTTTTAAGTTGTACTGTCTCTCCACTGTTAGGCCAGCAGTAATCTTTGTCTGGAATGAAGTTATGAGGTTAATGATTTTCATATATTGAGAATGCAAATGTCAATGATATTTTGTTCCTTTGGTTAATTTTTCAAGAAACTCTGTAGATGAAATATTTCCAGAAGACCTCTCAGAGAAGCTCATATTTTCAAACATAGTATAGGGGACAAGATTTCTCACCATAATAAAGCAGCTGATATTCTTGAATAGCAGGCTCAAGATAGATCAATGGCAAGGGGAAAAATATCCAATCCAAGATGCTCTATGTTACATGAGGCAATGCTGCTCAAGGGCAGTTCTAAACAATATTTTTACAGATTAAATTTAAAAATCTACCCCATTACATGAAGCTTCATCCAAACAAGTTTACTTTTCTTCTCAGTCATATACTTACATTTCTTCCTAGATTTCAGATAGTATTTTTAACTTGAGAATCCCTGTACTTGAGCAAACTTATGTGCAGAGAGCTGAAAGACTACAATCTTGATATTTCCTTGTGAATTTATTTTCCTAATGGTTGTCTAGCATGTTGCTTACAACAGCAGTTCTGCAGTTCATGTTTAGGTAATTACACACTAATTTTGTAGGTAATTTTGACTTGTGCCAAATAGTGCTTACTTACCCATGTGGTCTTGTAAGACTTAGTTAAGTAAACATTTCACTTATTCAAATTCCTTAGACCTTCTTTTTCTGGTAGTAACATGTATCATAGTTCTCAGTCAGGAATTCCTACTGAGGTTTTTTAACCAAGAGAATGCTTAAATACGATGAGGATCAGTTTTCTGAGTGTCCAGGCAGCTCGTGATGCCTCCTAGCAGTTGCTTTAAATTAGTTTCCTGTTTTTCAGTTAGGAAACAAATTCACCCATAAAATATAACATTTTCATTGAAAAGTCCATGTCATTTCTCTACAAGTGTGCAAATGAATGAATGATTGGCAATTTAGCATTATTTCAATACATTTAACAGATTCCATCATGAAAAGAATAAAAGATGACGGTTTCCAAATAGCAATGCAGAAAGAAATAATTCTCTCTGAGGAACAAGTACGTACATTTTACAAAGAACATGTAGATCAAGACTACTTCTCAGTCCTTCTAGAGCAAATGACCAGGTATGCTGAATGGAAAGGAGGATGTAAATCTATAGAATCTCTATAGAATCAGATAAGACTGAAATTTTCACATTTAATAATTATTGAATCATAGATGCGCAGAATGGTTTGCCTTGGAAGGCATCATTATTGCCCATCTAGTTCCAAACCCCTGCCATGGGCAGGGACACCTTCCACCTGAATAGGTTGCTAAGTGTCCCATCCTGGTGTTGAACACTTCCTGGATAATACATGGCAGCGAGATACACATGTATAAAAGTTTATTAGAAGACAAAACAGGAACAGATAACTGCAGATAACAGAATAATTTTCAAGTACAACAAATAAAAAAACCCCAAGCTTTTAAAAGTTACTACCTACTCCATATTGTTCTATGTATGATGTCTCAGTGGCCAAGTCCACTGATTTAAGTGAAAACAGTTTAGGTATGCTCTGAAAAGGCTGCATTTAGGTTGTTTGTAGGAGAGCTCTGAAATCTTCAACCAGGCTGTGTGCTGGATACCTTGAGGAAGAGAAATAAATCACGTTTGGATATTCCTTTCATATGATGTTGGGACATGGTTGTGGCATGATCAGTCTTTCTGTCTTGCCATTGTAACAAAATACAGTAACTTTACAATTTAAATTCATACTTAAGCCCCATAAGGTTTTATCAGCCTGTACCTGTTTAAATAATCATATCAGTTTTAAGGTCCTCCAATACTGGGGCTCATTTTCCTAGTCTGGGCTATATACAATCAAATTACTTTTTAAAAGTTCCAAGAGTTTGGGGTTTTTTTAAGTGCTACTTTTCCCCTTGTACAGTGGTCCAACTCTTGTATTGGCTCTAACACGAGAAAATGCTGTATCACACTGGAGAGGTTTACTAGGCCCAAAGACTCTTGAAGAGGCTAAGGAAAATCCAGAGAGGTAAAAATTGCAGAAGTAAATCATCATTCACAGCTTCCAACTTACTTTCGCATTCCTCATCTAGTTCCACATTCCAACTAGTTTAACTATAGTGCCATCCTCTGGAAACAGATACGCATTTCTGCAGTCTTTTATGCTTTTCTTGGAAGTAGTAGTGTATTACACATAGAAACTGCAGCATTTT